>OY770109.1:10879385-11479385 GCA_963669365.1 Verbascum thapsus
AGGGCAAGATCTGAGGGATAGATCCATGACATGTGGTTGATATCTCTCATGCATTACACCATTGCACGGCGCATGCCTCAAATACATGTAATCTATACATAGTGCATGATCAAAAATTGGGAAAGATGTAACCCCTCGAGAGTTACCGGGCTATAGATCTTATACTACAAGCTTAGATATTGCACCATTTTACATTCTAAGTATGTAAAAGTAGAATTGGAATGAAAAAAAATTACCATATTATGTTACTGGTAAAAATTATAGCATGAGTTAGTAGCTTATCTATATTAACAAGTTGGAAATTTATTTCTCAAAGTGATGAAACTTATCATTTACAAATTCGTATCGAATATTGTAAATTTGAAGTACAAATTCGATGCATATTTGTAGATTTTCACCTTTTTTCTAAAAAAAGATATTTTACTCTTTTAGGCGTCGTTAAAAAATCCTTGAAAACTGAATGGTGGGATATGACACTTTTCTTAATGAAATCTAATGTAACGTGTACTTTTCTTAAGATCAAGGCCATCGTATTTTATTTCTGGCTTGAAATAAACGAGATAAAAACTTACAACTTCTATGTGATATATCGAATTCTTCAAAAACCTCCATGTGATATGGAAGTTAACAAGAATTCCCCTTAAGAAAAATTAAATATGCAACTAAGCCCTCTTCGAAAGTAATTATAGTTATTTTGCTTTGGACTATTTTACTTAGACTATTTTATAGCTAATTTAATACCATTAAATCTAATACCGTTGAACCTAATATGATATAATCAATGCCCAAGATTAAATCTACGTAACACAACAAAGTAAATACAAACATAAAGAAAATTGAACAGGCTAGAATTACTAATTACAAGTTTCGTGCGACAAAGATAGATTCATTCAAAGATAGAATTAAGCAAACAAGGTAAAGACAATAATGCGGTAATTAATGATTATCTGATTCCATAAAAGTGTATAATTGTATTTAGAAAAATAAATATTTTATTTCATGCACATCATGCAAGAAATCAAATTCACATTTCAAAGCTTTCATTAAATTCACAACTCTTAATTAAGTTATTTGTAAATGTTGTGTCACCCAAATGTGAAGCATTTACAATGAAAAAAGTATAAAAATAACTAATATGTCAACAATAATCGTGTATTCTTAATCAATATTTAAACACTATGTCTTAGAACAAAAATTAATTTGACTACAATGCGTCAAAACAAGTAATGAAATATTGTTGGGGGCAACCCCCGGTAGAGTTGGTAAGGGCATCTGAACTTGTGGCTTAGGTCACGGGTTCGAATCCTGATGAAGGAATGCCTATTTGCCTTCTCTACTGTGAGCCTGTCAGCTATGGGCAACCTAGGCTGGTTTACCTCTCTTGTGTGGTTCGCAGGCTATTACACAAGAGCGGGGTTTACCCAGTGCGCACCTCACGGTAGCGGCTGCGGGTTTCCCTCGTCATCCAAAAAAAAAAAAAGTAATGAAATATTGTTCAATACCAATAAATATTACCTAAAAGCTTATAATTATATATATATATAGACACTTTAAGTCAAATAAATTAGAATATATAACTTCATAATGTTGTGTTCTTATATGTAAGATGTACAACATATGTATGTATATAATATATATATTTACACCCAAATACATGTTACAGATTTTATTATGTCAACAAATATATATATATATATGTATATATATATATATATATATATAAGTGCCATATACATATAAATTGTATAAATATAAATAATGATTTTTCATAATATATTTCTTATACATGGATGTTTTGGAATGTATTCAAAAAGTGTGTCCTAATAACATAAAGTGAAACGGTAATAATGTGTCTCATACATAATAGGTAATCTTATGTGTTACAAGGTATAGTATCCCAATTTATGAAAAACAAATTCTAGTATCACCGCATATTCTCTTCCCTCTAATCATTTCTTCGCTCTAAACGACTAAGATACTGTCCATAATTCGTGTTTTTCATAATTAAAATGTGCGGTGCGATGATCGAAGGCGGGTCGGCAGCATATGTGCATATAGGACTATCAATGGGCGGGATGACCCTTACCCAGACTCGTGCAATTTAAGTTTTACTCGACCCTTAGGGTGTCCAACCCGGACCTGACCAGACCGATGATAATAGGTTGTTCAGGTCTCAGTTCAACTTTTAGTCACGATTATTTTACCTGAAATATCCAAATATTACCCACAGTTTACCCGAAATTTACACTTCAGAAATATAAATGGGAGTTTACCTGAATGATACCCGAAATTTACCTGCACGTCGTACCCTACTTGGACCGGCCCGAATTGTGCCAGACCTATCTGATATATGTTCGGTTCTAGGCCGGTTCTAAAAGAAATTTTGAGTATTTTGTTGGTACGAACCTGGGTTGGAGTATTCCCCACGCATTAACAGTTGTAGGTGCATAAAGTACTTGAAATATGTTGTGAGAAATGTCTCGGGAAGAAAAAGGGAGTAGAGCCCTTTGGGTACTTATGCAAATAGGGAGTAGTGCCCTAGTAATAAAAACATGAAGAATTGTAATAGAGAGGCGAAGTGCCCTCGAACATATTCGACATAAATTAATTATTTGAGGGTATTAACATAAAAAAAGAAAAAGGAATTAAGCTTTACTTGTTAATGTTTTCAAAATTAATTTTCAAGTTTTTAAATCAGAAAATTTAAAAAACAAAAAACAAAAAACCTAACACACCCAATTTTTTTCATCCAAATTCTCATTTTTTTCAACTATACTTTTTCAATCTCCAATAATACACCTATCAAGCATATATACAACATTTCAGACATTTATCATTCAAATCAATCATTTTTTCACTTTCTCTTTCATACTTTACAATTCTTTATCTATATTTTTTTATTTTTTATTCACATAATCATTGTATACACAACTAACACATTATTCTACATATCATCCATCAACCTATCACTATTGATTTTGACATATTTTACAACTTTCAACCTATTTTTAAAAATATAATCAAACAATTATCATTTTCACACGGATATAACATAATTTAATTTTTTGTTACTTAATATCAAAAATTAATTTGTCAAGGCATTGATATACAACCAAAGAGAATTTGTACAATGTAATATATTTGTACGGGGTTAATGTTATTGATTGTTTGTATAAGTTCTTACATTTTTGTAGGCCATATACTTAAACAAAAAGGAAAAAGATTATGTATTTTAAAGTATCTGTTTTGGGATACTTCATATATTTATATATAAATTCATTTCCATAGGCGTCCAAACTCGAAGATATAAAAAATAATAGTAGTATAAAAAAGATAGACAAAGAAAAATTGAATATTTATTTCTTTTGGTAATACAATAAAAAAAATGTTTATGGTAAATCTGCAACAGTAAGGTAACAAGATCTGGTAATATTAATTCTGGCTTCAATATTTGCAAAGAGCACACGTATATTCAAGTGTCATTAAGATCTGTTAATATTAACATTGTTACAATTAATTAACATTGTTGATAAATTAGAGCGATAGGTGAGAATATAATGTAAATTTTTTTGCCCATTATGAATTTGGGACCAATAATCTCACCAGTATGTTATAAAATTATCCTAATTGATACCACAAAATGGAACATAAAGTTGCAAAAGAATTAAAGAATTATATTGCATCTACTATATACAATTATCTTCTATTCTAATCAACATCATTAAAGAGAACAATTTACACTTCCATCTATGTCGATTTTTCTTTCCCTTGCCAAGATACAAAGTTAAATAATTAAATTATTGCCCTTATTAACAATAACTTAATATGCTCAGAATCAAGAAATTAGGAAACACAATATTCTTGTGGGTAAAATAAACTCACGTCGAAGGAAGTGACCGTGATTCAAGAGATGCCATTGTATCAAGTGTATTACTACGAGAAAGGTTCGTTCCATCCGCAGCTGCCCTAGACTTATTCCGGTTGGCATGCGCATTAGAGAGGTTCGTTCCATCAGCAAATCTACCTGAGACATGATATTGATTTTTCGGTTATTCAATATTTTGGTTTTGTTAGAATATATTAGAATATCTTTATTAATTTTGTGTAGCTTTGTGCAGGATCTTTATTTCTTATTATGTTTTCTAGTATATTTTTATTTTTCTCGTTTACTTATGTTTACCTTAATTGTCAAGTCTTGTAATTTTATATATGTATATATTTCATCATCAATAATATTATAAATGAAGTTTTATATTATTCAACAAGTTTCTTCCTTATTTTATTGAAAGTAATACTTAGATGCTTACCCCAAGTTCTGTTCATAGCTATTCTTGCTATCAGTGGGCATAAATTACACGAAAGATGCTTTAACCACGGAAGAACTGTTGTCACCAACAAATGAGCCTTTCTTGTTCGTGTTCCATTTGTGCGACAGGTTCGCCTATGTTTCTCGTTAACTAAGTAAATGATTTTGTCCATTTCTACATCTTCCACGACTCGTACAACCAAGTAACAAAATGTATTATTTGTATCATAATGACTGGACAATCCCCTCCTACAAAAAAACAAATGCACATTATTAATCTTAAAGTTATAGAAAAAAAAAAAGGCCTCATCTTAAAAGCCAAATAGATTGTTTGCAAACCTATACACAATCCCACATAGCATAGCCACTAGCAACATGGAAAATTGCAAATAAACGGAATAACAATCTCTCAAAAGAAAAAGAAATCAACAGAGGAAGATCTTCGGTGTGCAGAACACGAAGGGCGAATAGGTTGGTACTTATTGACACCCGGTTCATTACACTTGGTTACTTTCTCACATGCAGAGCGACACATAACTCAAGTACGTGTAACTCATATATGATGCATGATGTAATATGCAAACGCGTAGCCAAGCAACTTTGGTAGTATCGAGTATATGTGGTAAGCATCCACGTAGGGCACGAGCTGAGGGGTAGATCATGACATGTGGTTAATATCTCTCATGCATTACACCATTGCACGACGCATGCCTCAAATACGTGTAATCTATACATAGTGCATGATCGAAAATCGGGAAAAATGTAACCCTGTGAGAGTTACCGGGCTATAGATCTTTTACTACAAACTTAGAAATTGCACCAATTCATATTTTAATTAGTATGGAAAAGTAACAATTGGAATGAAAATAATATCATATCATGTTACTGGTAAAAATTATAGCATGAGTTAGTAGCCTATCTATATTAACAAGTTGAAAATTTATTTCTCAAAGTGATGAAACTTATCATTTACAAATCCATATAGATATTGTAAATTTGAAGTATAAAGTTCGGTGCATATTTGCAGATTTTCACCATTTTTCTAAGAAAAAGATATCTTATTTAATTCAGCGTCGGTTAAAAATCGTTGAAAACTAAACGGTGGTATATAATACTTTTCTTAAGGAAATCTAATGTAACGTGAACTTTTCTTTGGAACAAGGCCAACTTATTTTATTTTTGGCATGAAATAAATGAGATAAAAACTTATAATGACTTTTATGTGATATATTGGATTCTTCAAAAACCTCCATGTGATATGGAAGTTAACAAGAAACCCCTTCAAGAAAAACTTAAATATGCAACTAAACCCCCTTCGCGAGTAATTAGAGTTATTTTGCCTTTCTTGGTCTATTTTTCTTGAACTATTTTATCACTACTTTAATACCATTGAATATAATACCGTTGAACTAATATGATATAATCAACTGCCAAGATTAAAACCTATGCAACACAGCAAAATAAATACAAACATAAAGAAAATTGAACAGGCTAGAAATAATTACAAGTTTCGTGCAACAAAGATATATTCATTCAAAAGAATCAATTTGCAAGTTCTAAGCAAATGAGATAAAGAAACAAATTAAATCAATGGCGAATAATGTGTTAATTCATGATAATCTGGTGGAATCCAAAATTGAGAATTAGGTTCTAATTATCTGATTCCATAAAAGTGTATAATTGTGTCTAGAAAAAATAATGTTTTTATTTCATGCACATCACGCAAGAAATCAAATTCACTTTTCAAAGCTTTAGTTAAATTCACAGCTCTAATTAAGTTATTTATAAATGTTGTATCACCCAAGTTTGTGAAATATTTACAACAAAAAGGTATAAAAATAATTAATATGTTAACAATAATCTTGTATTCATAATCAATATTTAAATAGTATACACATTAAGTCACACATAAATTAATACATATAACTTCATAAAGTTATGTTCTTATGTGTAAGACATACATAATATATATGTATATAATATATATATATTACCCAAATGCATGTTGCACATTTTATTATGTCAACAAATATATCTATTTAAGTGCCATATACACATAAATTGTATAAGTATAAATAATGATTTTTTATAATATACTACTTATATATGGATATTTTGGAACGTATTCAAAAATTGTGTCCTAATAATATAAATTGAAATGGTAATAATGTGTCTCATCTATAATGTTATATGTTACCAAGTATAGTGTACAACATATGAAAACAAATTTTAGTATCCACCCTTATTCTCTTCATTCTAATCATATCTTGTTCGAAGGTTGTCAATGGGATTGTCCAGATTTTTTAGAATTGAAATGTATGGTGCGATGATCGAAGGCTGGTCGGCAACATAGGTGCATATAGGGCTGTCAATGGGCGGGAATTAAGTTTTATACTCACCTTGTAGGGTGTCAAACCCGAACCCGACCCAGATGCGATGATATTAGGTTGTTCAGGTCCTGATCCAATTTTTACTCATGATTATTTACCCGAAAAATATCCGAATATTCCCCACAGTTTACCCCGAATTATAACCCTTCTAAAATATCCGCGGGACTTTACCTAAACGATACCCGAAATTTACTTGCAGGTCTTAACCCTACTTGGACTGACCCTAATTGTACCCAACCCATCAGGTATGTGTTCGGGTCTGGGCAGATGGAATATGTTGTGAGAAATGTCATCGTTTTCCTTGGGTACTTATACGAATAGGGAGTAGTGCCCTTGTTATAAAAACATGATGAACTGTAATCATTTTCTACAATCTAAAGAGGGTATTAACATGAAAAAAAGAAAAAGGAAGTACAATACATTTGTGAGGATGAAATATGTACAAGTGGTATATAATTATATGTATTTGGATGGAATATGTAAAAGTGGTATAAAATTATATGTATTTCACATAAACATTTATTAATGTGTTTGTGTGGGGGTTACTTTTCTTACAAACAATTATAACATAATTTAATTTTTGATATCAAAAATTAAATTTTTCAAGGCATTGTTATACAACCAAAGAGAATTTGTACAATGTAAATATAAATCAACACATATTTAGTTGTACTGTTTAATGCTATCGATTGTTTATATAGCATCTTACATTTTGTATAGGCCATATACTTAAACAAAGAGGAAAAAGATTGTGTATTATAACTTATAAGTATCTATTTTGTGATACTCCATACGTTTATATATGGATGCATTTCCATATGCATCCAAACTCAAAGATATTATTTAATAATAGTAGTATAATAAAGAGACACGAAGAAAAATTGAATATTTCTTTTGGCAATACAATGAAAAAAATGTTTATGGTAAATTTGCAACAGTAAGGTAACAAGATCTAGTAATATTAATTCTGACTTCAATATTTGCGTACCTAATCAAGTGTCATATAAGATTTGTTAATACTAACACTGTAACAATTAATTAACAATGTTGGTAAATTAAAGTAATCGTGAGATTAGAACGCAGAAAGTTTTGCCCATTATGAATTTGGGATCGATGATATAATCAGTATATTATAAATTATTTGAATTGATACCACAAAATGGAACATAAAGTTGCAAAAGAATTAAAGAATTCTATTGCATCTACTATATACGATTATCTTTTATTCCAATCAACATCATTAAAGAGAAAACAATTTACACTTCCATCTGTGTCGATTTTTCTTTCAATCTTCGTGTTCATCATTCTCATTGTCCAACGATATACAACCTATACAAAGTTTATCACGTTTCGAGTGTGTTTCTCATTCTCGTCTGACCTTTATCCAGCGATTAAAGCCTATACAAACTTTATCACATTCAATTTGTATCCTTATCACCCTCTTATTTCTCATTATCGTCATCTGCATTTTTGTTACAAGGATAGAAGCAAACAATGAAGATTTTGACTTCATATCATACTGCTGGAAAGTCCTCTCCTACACAACAAAAAAAGAACTTAGAATATCTTCATAATTTTGTGTAGCTTTGTGTAGGGTCTTTCTTTCCTCTAGTATATTTTTATTTTCATAGTTTAGTTACGTTTACCTTAATTGTCAAGTCTTGTAATTCTATATATGTATATTTCTTCACCAATAATATTATAAACGGAGTTTTATATTATTCAATAAGTTTTTCCCTATTTTTATTGAAAGTAATACATAGATGCTTACCCCAGTTGTGTTCTTAGCTTTTCTTGCTACCAGTGGGTAGAAATTAGACCAAAGGTGCTTTAACCATGGCACAATTGTTGTCACCAACAAATGAGCCTTTCTTGTTCGTGTTCCATTTGTGCGACAGGTTCGCCTATGTTTCTCGTTAACTAAGTAAATGATTTTGCCCATTTCTGCATCTTCCACGACTTGTACAACGAGGTAACAGAATATTTTCTTCATATCATAATGACTAGAAAGCCCCCTCCTACAACACAAGAAATGCACATTATTAATCTTAAAGTTACCCGAAGAAAAAAAAAAGGCTTCCTCTTAAAAGCCAAATAGATTGTTTGCAAACCTATAAACAATCACACATAGCATAGCCGGTATATACATGGAAAATTGCGAATAAAAGGAAAAGAAAATCAGTAGAGGAAGATCTTCGGTGTGAAGAACACGAATGGCAGATAGGTCGGTATTTATTGACATCCTGTTCATTACACTTGGTCACTTTCTCACATGCAGAGTGACACATAACTCAGGTACGTGTAATGCATATGTGATGCATGATACAAGATGCTGACGAGTAGCCAACGCAACTCCGGTAGTATCGAGTAGATGTGGTTAGCATCCACAGAGGGCATGGGCCAAGGGGATAGATACATGACATGTGGTCGATTTCTCTCATGCATTACACCATTGCACGATGCGTACCTCAACAACGTACAATCTATACATAGTGCAGGATCGAAAATTGGGAAAGATGTAATCTAAATATCGATATTTATATTTCATGCACATCATGTAGTAGATCAAACTCACATGATTTCTAAGATCTCATTAAATTCGCATTTCTTAATTAAGTTATATGTAAATAATGTCTCAGCCAATTTTGTGTTTATATTTTATACAAAAAGAGTTAATATGTCTTTGTATGTTAACTACAATCTGGTACTCATAGGTAATACTTAAATACAAGATACTAAATCAATACATTAATTTGACTATGACCCATCAAGTTAATTAATGAAATATTATTAATGAAATATTATTAAAGTGTCAATAGGAAACTACTATGAAAACATATATTTATTTAGATATATATACACACATTTTTATTTCACATAAATTAAAATCTATAATTTCATATGCTCATGGTACTTATATGTATAGATGTATAAATATACACAAATACATGTACTTAAACCTACGAAATATAATTTGAATCAAAATTGGATTCTTAAATTCTAAATAAAATTAAAACAAAATCGCCCCTACAAAGTTCTCTGTTACAGAAAAATTGAAGCACAAAATTAATTTCTATGAAGCTAAATTTACTTTATAATATTTTGTAAATTTATAATAGTGATTTCGATACGTGTTTTGATACGTTTCCGAAATGTTTCCAATATTTTACTATCCGAAACTCACCTTCAAAACGAAACTTTGAACCATGTACATGTTATACATAATTTATTATGTCAACAAATATATCTATATAAGTGCTATATACATAAATTGTATAAATATATATAGTTATTTATATAATACATTTCTTATATGATTAAACATAATAATTTTATATATAAACAACATTTTATTGATATGATATGAATAATAAACTGTCTGGCCGGGGCATGGGGGGCCCTTGGGGTTGGGAATTCAACAATATGAATAATAAAAATGTCTTGTAACTTGTAGTTTAATTTTCTCTTAAAAAAGGAATAAGAAACCTCAAGAAATCAAGGTATTAGATTCCTTATTTTGGGGTGTAATTTTTGTTTTGAGGAGTGTGATTCAGTTCTAAAATAAAAGGCAATCTTACCAAACAATATTACCATACATACTGTTAGAATAAATAATAAGAATATAAAAGCATAAATAATTTCCTACATCCACATGAAGAGATGAGAATATTGATAAAAGAGGTAGAAATTACAAATAGTAGAAAATCTAAATATAAATAGAGGTGAATTCTACATACTGGGCCGAAGACCAAACTGCATACTTGGGCCAAGAGTGCATAACGGGGGCCCAATAATATTCTAGAGCTCTTTTAGATAGGCTGAATTAAAAGGCCCAGGAGGATTTGGGATTTATTCTAAATGGGCCGAACCAAGTTATAGACATTTAGAAATTAGTTGACATTATAGACCTGCATTTATATTATATTGCAAAATCACCTGAATGGACAAGATGAAATTTAATAATATACACCCATAATATATGTATAAAAACCCACTTAGCTTTACATTTAAGGAAAGAAAGATATAGACATGGTACGTGCATAAATAAAAACGAAAAATACGAGATAAAATATCATATGACAAACACAAAAATCAAACTAGAAAATCCTGAAAAATCAATCGTACATATCAGAAATTGAAAAAAAAAAAAAAATGTCTAAACAATAGCATTGTCAAAAGAACTTTAGAGTATTATACATGCAAACAATTATGGCTATGTTTGGTTGCATAATTTTGAGGAGGAATATGGGTTTTTCATGTCATAATATTTTCTACTTTATTTTCTCACCAAAATCGAAAATCCAAACAAAGCCTGCATGAATTTCTATATATGGTCACTTTTCATCTCTTTTTTCTTCTTCTTTTTCATCTCCAGCTTCATATCCCACTTTTTTACTCTCTTCATCCTGATCGTTCTTATTGTCATCTTCATCTTCGTGATCAACGGTGGGGATCATTAATGGAGTCGAAAAAGATCGAGAAAAAATAGGGTATTTATCATATGAAATAAGCAATCTTCTTCTTTTGTTAGGCAAAGGCTCCTTTTTGGCTATATCTTTTACATTTTCAATGCCTAAATCAGACAAGTTAGAGAAAGATTTCGACTTTCCGGTGTAACTAGTGGATAGTCCTCTCCTACAAAACAAGAAAATGTAATCAAATTATTAGCAATATATATATATATATATATATATATATATATATATATATATATATATATATATCTTCTTGTGTGTGTGTGTGTGTAATGTGTATTGTGTGAAATTGAAGTAAATTGTTTGAAAATGGAACTTTGCACAAGTGAAGCTAAGACCCCATAAACATTGCTATAGTTTATTTAAATTTGAAGAAAAAAGGTCATTTATTAGTAATAATATAGATTATGATTGAATTAATAAATTATTTTGAAGAAAAGGGATACTATAATCAGATTACTATAAGAAACTATATATATATATATATATATATATATATATATATATATATATATTTTCTTGTTTATTCTTGTGAGTGAATATTAGTTAAAATAAATTGTTTATTGGAAGAAATTTCCAATCGGAGAATCAAGGACTAGAACATAAAATGACTCCATGGAAAACCAGGAAAATCTCCAATAATTAATCACCAAAAATTAATAAAAACAAATTGAATCCCCAATCTCGAACCAAAGAAAATATTAAAAAAATTAAAATCGAGTAAATCAAGAAACAATTTTTTGTGGGGGAATATACTGAATTATCTATTAAATAATTAAAATAAAAAAACATCATTTATTAGAAGCACTTTAAATCAATTTATTACTACTATTTAAACTATAACACACACACACACTTCAAATCTTCTTGCTTATGCATGTGCTGATGTGCATGTGTATATATTTTTTGTGGTAAAGGATATTAAATTCATAAAAAAACATCATTTATTAAAGGACTCATAAAATGAACCAAAAATGTTTTTTGAAAAAACCCAGTAAAAATCAAGAAGCTAGCAAATATTCTTCATATATATACACACACATATATATATATATATATACTGACTTCATGGGTAGAGCAGCTTCAAGCGCATCCATACAATCAAGACTGCTATTTTTAATCTCCGCCTGATCCTCTTGTTCATCGTCATCATCTTCACTGGGTTCTCCGATACTCGTCGACGAAGAATCAGACACCTTCATAGCAGCAGCTTTACCCTTCTTATTCCAATCATCAGGATTGTCGTCGCCGGAGCCTTTTCCGCCGCCGAACGCCGCCGCCATCGCCGTCTCAGACATGGTTATATATCAAACTTTCAGTTATTCAAACTTTATTTTTCTTGGAAGTACGTAACTAACCAGCTAGCCTCTCCTTTTCTTGATTATTTAATTTCTTGGTGCATAAATGTGAATTTTAGGAGGGATTTGACAAGGGATTGTGAAGTTATAAAGCTTGCAGAAGATCAGCTCATATATATATATATATATATATATATATATAGAGAGAGAGAGAGAGAGAGAGAGAGAGAGATGAAAAATTGATTGTAACGGACGAATAGACGGCCAAGATAACGGAGAATATATAAGGTGTGACGGAGCTGGTTTTGGCATGTTCTAATTATCAATTCAATTTAACTAATTATCAAAGAAAAATTAAATGAAATTTAACCTTCAAACAGGTTCAACTTCTTTTGTTTTGTTTAATTTATTATTCAATTATGAGGGGAAAAAATATTTTTGGTCTTTTAGGACATGGTAAGTTGTATTTTATATTTTGTATTTTTCGGACTTGAAACTTTTAATCTCGTATGAATTATTCATCTTCGTATATTTTTGACAAATTTTATCGTGTGGATGTTATGTGTATGCTAGGTAGGGTCATTTTGCAAGTTTTTCTTAATATTTGACGGGTTATATAAAAGTTATATTATTTAGGAAACAAAATAATAAAAACAAAAATGAGAAAAAGTTCTAATATTCTAAAATATTCAAAAATATTTTGTTAAACTTTTTTAAAAAGCCAAAGTTAACAGTCACGTGACTTTCATTTGAGAATTCTGTCAACTTTTAACAGAGAGAATCAGCGAGTAATTTTTTTGTTAATACATGATTAAAAGTATTAAATTCCGATTAGATGTCCATATAATTCAATAAATGTTTTGAATTAGAACTACACCAAATTTTTTTTAGTATATCATTTTGTGTTCTGAAGTGTTATTGTACATTTTGTGAATATATGACACGTCAATGTTATGTTATTTTGAAATATTTTATACACTTAATTAGAGTATATGCACAAATAAAATACGAAATAAAACAGAATTTGGCAAGTAAATAATCAAATTGAGTTCAAACTTAGATAACATCATAACATTATTCTTTCTTTCCATTTCAGTATCAAGTTTTAGAAGATTATATGTTCATCTCTTATTTATTTAATGAAGTAGAGAATGTTTACATTTTTGGATTGTGATTTGGTGTTTAATTAGGATTAATTTGTGACATTTCAGGAAATATCAAATTTCAGGCTAGATTTCAAAATATAAGCTATTTTTGGATATTAGATTTTTATTATTATTAACTAAAAGAGGACTTCCAAATTATGTTTATATTAATACAATAAATACCAAACATTTATCTTGATAAAACTTTGATTTTTTGCCCTTTCATAGATAACAAAATTTAGTAAATTTAACTAATCAATGTTTGTTCAAAATTCTAATTTTATATGTCAAATGAAGAAAAATATAAAGTGTAGTTAGGTCGATTACCAAAGTACGGTGTAAATATATAATATTTATATTTAAAAATATGTTACGTTAGAACCAGCTCATTATAAAGTGGCCCAGAGGATATGACTTACAATAAATACGAGATAAGAATAGGAATCGAATCAAGTAACAACTGTATTTAATGAAAAATTTAAATTTTGACGAATCGTTAGCCATCGTTACTAGTCGTTGAACTTAACATCTTCTTTCCTTGCTGTCCTTCTCGACATATTTTTCCATTTTGACCCTCCAAAATATTAGAGAGTCCTCATAACTTAAAATCGAAATATTATCTCATTAAATTGAATATATATTCTCTCATTCAATCGAATATATATTTTGGATTAGGTTATAGCAATATAAAATTTTATTAGAATTTTTCCTATCACAAATTTACAATAACTTGACAGTTAGTGAGTTTTAGATTAAAGCCATTTTTAAATAAGTTGAGTTCTTAGTTCAGGTCAGTTCTATTACTTTTAATTAATTAGCTTGTTCATTTTCATTTTTTTTATATTTAAGGTGCATTTTTAATCAAAGATGGTGAGAAAAATTGCATATTTATCAGTTTATTAATTGAAACTTACAAATGATTATATTTCTCAATGACTAGGTACAAATTTGCAAATACTTCAATTAATGAATTAAGGAGATTTTAGCTCAATTTTAACAGGTTATTTATGTTAAATTGCTAATCGTGTTTGTTTTATATTATCTTGTATCTTCCTCAAATGAGCTAGAATGAGAAGCACCAAAATAATTTTTGAACTTTGTTATATCTGTAAACAATTCAAGGTTCATATATATACACATATATAGATATATATACAAACAATCATTCCTCCAAGATGATTACTGTTTTTTCATCAGCCAACTGATACAGTAAATTACTGAATATTGAATTATAATATAAAACTCAACAAAATATTAATAATTATGATAGAATATTTATTTAATCAATGTTGCAACTAAATAATAATCAATTAATATAATGCAAAATGAGAGCCAGAAGCTTATATTGAAAAATGTCATCATTCATGCATACATAATCTCATATGAATAATTTTGAACAAAGTTACCAACAAACCCCCCTCACTTTAGTTTTAATTACCGAAACACCCCAAATTTTCCAAAATTGCATAAAATCCCACTTATGTTAACTCAACATACTTACAAGTACACCTTCCTGTGTAAAACATTCTTACTATTTCACCCTTATAAACCTTACAAATAGACCCCTTAAAGAGGCTCTTTGTAATTTACCAAAAGTTAACAGGGTTTTTCATAATTGGCACTATAAAGAGGGGTGCACATATAATTAAGACAAATTTTGAATGACTCCAACTTGCTAATCTTCACAGTACATATATATATATATATATATATATGTTTTGGACATTTGTAGCACCAGAAGCTATTTCACTACTTAAACAACTTAATTTGCATACATCCACAAGGCAGCAATACATATATCCATCTTACAATTTACAATGATTCAAGAACACAGACACAAATACATCTTACATTAAGTCACCAGTCTATTAGGTATAAGTAAACCCTCTATCTTCTTAACATTTTACACGCTTCGTGTCATAAAAGTTAGTTACTCGAGCTTTAACCATACTAAACTAAGATGTCAATTCTGATTAAAATCAACTTGGGTCATGCAAGTACCTTCAAATTGCTTACCGTAATGAAGATTCTTAGTCCCCAGCAGCAGATTTCATATCACGTGTCGTGTTACTTTTCACATTTCATCCACAATCTCCCTCCTATTTGGACCAGAATCCTCATTAGTTTCTTTTCTTGCATGTTGATCATCGGGGCTCTTTATACCTGCCCAGATTATTCTAGTTTATCATTATTGAAATCCTACACTCAAATGAAATTACTAGGGGTGGCAAAATGGGTACTGAACCATGATTTCAACCCAATTAAACTAGTTTGGGTTGGGTTGGTTCCTAAGAAATTTTATTTGGTTCCTAATTGGTTCCATCTTGGTTTCAAGATGGGTCCAACTAATTTCAAGTTAGGCCCAAATCGCTTGCCAATAATCTAAATTATGAAGAACAAAGTGCAAGGTATTGAGTTGGGTTGGGCTTGGTTCCCTTTCGGGTCGACTTTGGTTCCCTTTCGGGTTGAGTTTGGTTCCACCTTAAAACCATTTAAGAACCCAACCCATTTAAGAACCAACCCGACCCGCCCGTTTGCCACCCCTAGAAATTACGATGCAAATAGTAGAATCAAAAAAGGAAAACAGTAGTATAATCATTATAGGTATATATAAAATTACCATTAGTTTCTAGTTCTGAGCATGGTAAAGCCACTCTATCATCCTGAGTTTGACTGCGTGGTCCAGTTTTCAAGGAAATAGAAGTTTGATTTTCTCGACTATTTTCCTTCAATGCATTATCAGAGACACCAGTTTCATGTTTCTCAACTTCTGATTGACTGCTTGATTCACCACCATTATTTCTTTCGACAACAGCTTCCTCTGCAGTTTTCGCGAGTTTACTCGCATTCGAGGGACCCACTTGGTTAGATTGAATTGATGATGGAGTAGGTTTTATTGAGTGAACTTGTGCTTCGCCAGTTCGTGAGATGATTGTTGGTTTAGCAGCGGTATAAGTTGAAATTGGTGCTTTCGCGAGGCCATTGCGAATGAAATGAACGTTGCTTGGCAGTTGATTTTTGAGGCTTGTGGTTGAAGAGGGTTTTATCCCAGAACTGCCTCCCGTTGTGATGTGCACAACATTTTGTGATCGTGCGGCCTCAATTAGTGAGGTAGCATCGGCAGAGGTAACTATGCGGGCCCCAGCAGCAACTGCAGCAGCTTTGACCATTGAATCTGATGATGGCAGCTTTTTCGTTGGGAACTGAGATTTTAACGGCCCTGATCTTGCCACGTGTTGATCTGCCGGTGATGCAGAAGGTTTTTGAGCTTGGAGCAGGGGTCTTGTCCCAGCTGATGATATTTCAAGGAAAAAGAGAAGTATGTGAGAAGTTAATTTGTGAACATAGCATTCTTGTGCTATAAACGAAAATGGAAATCTCTAAGGATGCGTTTGGATTGAAGGATTTGAAATCTGGATTTCAAATTCATCGACAAATACATTTAAGTTCGTTTGGATGAATTCATGTTACGATGGATTTCAAATCCCTTATCATTCATTTTGACCTACTTTCTCCATAACTACGGTGGATTTCAAATGACTCCATTTTAGGTGTCATTTCAAATCCTTCCTCCAAATTCCCTCCCCAAGTCCAAATCACTCAATCCAAACACACCCTAAAGGTTAATGGGAAATTATACGAATTTCTCCATCTACCAGAGAATATTGAGCTGACAGCAAGATCTAAGTAAAGAAAATCATAAAAAACCCGAAGAGAATGTAAAAGCCACAACACTAGATAGGCAGCTCATATTCATCACAACTTGCAGTAATATTGTCGAAATCAAAATCAAAATCCTTCTTGTTGACCATCAACATTCCTAGTATAGAACAGTTCGGTATATGTATAAGGTGTTCCAACATCAATTATAGAAATTGTAACAAAAATGAAGTTTTAGTTCACTTGGCTGCTCAAGGGGATCACAAAAAGCCACATTCTAACAGAGAGATAATTACCGTTACCAATTTGACTAGTTGGCTTCATGTCGCCCATTGGCATATCTAGAGCTAGGGACATAGCTCGATGCGCAGCAGCTAGTTGAGTTTCTGAGTGTTGTGAACTGGTTCCCACTTTTGAATTGCCCTGCTTTTTCCTGATATTAGCCCACCTCTGAACATGTTCATAGTGTTTCATTAGACTCTTTGGCAGAGCATGAACCAAATAAAATTTGAATGAATCATACCTAGGAAACCTATTACATGACAAGATATCTCAACCAATTCACATCATATAGTGGTACCAAATACTTAAAAACACATAGTTTGGAATGCTAAATGAACAGATAGAAACAAGTAAACACAAGTAAACTCGTTGACTTGAGTTCATCGTTCACAACCAAACGATATAAAAACCAAAAATAGAAAAGAAAAAACAGAACCATTCTCAAAAAGAACACAAAAACATAAAATATGTATATAATAAAACTAGTCGGACCACATAAGGCAACCTCTGACCCAACCTAATCCAGATAGGTTAATTGTTTATTAGTTATTCATTGCTAATTCCATCTATTCCTTGCATAGAAAATGATAAGAAAGAAGGGGTTTAGCAGTTATTAAAGAACCTGTGATAGCTCTGAGGCTTTTCTGTCATTCTTGAAATCTCCTCTGGCAATATTAGCCCAATTTCGTTCTCCATATTTTTCCACGGAAGCTGTGAGTTTCATGTCATCCTCTGAAGACCATGCCCTTCTTTTTCTCCGAGGAGGAAAATTAACTCCTATTGTCTCAGTATTAGGCCTTTTTTCACCACATGTACCAGAAGTCAGGGGTAATTTTGGAACAAAAACAGGGATGCTAATATTTGTCCCGTGCATAGAACTGGCAAGAATTGAACTATCTGAAGGCGAGACGGATGGTTTGTTGTTTGGAATATTAATAATCAACGGGGCTTCAATGGTTAAGTTGTTTGGGTGATCAGAGTCTTTAGGAGGAACAGAAGCAATTAACACCTGCAAAAAACCGAAAAAGTCCCTTGTTAGTAAGAGAAATGGATATTGAAATAGGCAAGACAAAAAGAAGACTAAAAGAAACCAGATAACATGTAATACGTTAATGTCTCAGTTTTAGCACAACCTTTATAGTCGAAGTATATACACGCTACCAGAAACAATATAATAAATGTACATCTATTCTGCATATCGGGAAATTTGGCTTTAGTTCTTTGGACCAAAAACTGAAGCTTGACACAAAATAGGTACCAGGGAGATGTGCTAATGCTTGAGCCAAATTAGTACAGCTACAACTGCCTAGAAAGTTCAATTCTTCACAATATAGTATTTACCAAAATAATAAGACCAATACATCTCTATTTTCTAAATTATTAAAATGTCATAGACACTAATATAAACCGCACCATTATCATCATTCAATAGCACACTGCTTCACATTACTCTGATTTCAGTGAAGTAAATAATTCTAATAGCTTATAACTGAGAAGTCATCAATCCCTGCATCAGGTAACTCTCCCAAAACCAGCTTCTGCCTAATCGAAACGTAAATTCTATTACAAAAATTTATGCTTAAAATTTACGCAAGACTTGATCCATTAATTTGCACAGAATATAAAGATGTTCCTATTCCCAGTTAGGACTTCACAATTGTTGGTCCAAAATTCACTTTCTTTCAACTTTCAGAGATTTAAGCATTTGGAAAACAAGTATCACAATAAGCAACAATGCTATAACCATATACTCCATAACAACATTGCTAATACTCTTTCTATTTTATTGAAACGCTTACTTTAACACATGCTGCAGCCTCCGCTGAAGCTTCACGACTAACAGCAGGAACAGCTTCCATCTCATGTTCTAAATCACTGTCATCATCCTACAATCACAAAGCAATCAAAAATTAAAACAGTTATCAATTAAGATGAAATAGCAGATCGTTAGAAATCCACGGAGTATCGACTAAAGGCGCATCTATTTTAACATAAAATGCCAGCATACGATGAGTTTAACCGAGTCTGATTGCTCTTATATCCAATTGAGATATACGGATAGTTGTTTAGGCTATGTATGGTTGTGTTTTTCGGATCACATTTTCATTTTATGGATCACCAAAAACTGAAAATGCTCACATCAGGCCAAACTATACAAAAAATACCTCAATTTCAATTTCTACAGCAGATTCCCATATATAACTACTCATCATTTCAATCATAATTCATACTCACTCACTCTCTCTTCATTAATAACATAATTCAACCATTCAATTGTGATTCACAAACACAGTTACACAATACTACCCTAAAAAAATTCCTTATCATTCATCATCATCATTACTTTCAAACTAATTCAGTCAACTTTATACCACCGATACAACATGCAACAGTTTCTAAAAAACACATCCAAACAAAAAAATGTCAATATATCCAGACAAATTTCTGTCAAACACAACATTCTCCAATAAAAGCTCAAAAATTCATTTCCGAAAACACAAAATTACAGTTAACATGAATTAAAAAAACAAAAATGTGCTTACAATATGTACTTCACCCTGATCAATCTGGTCACTTAGGTTTTGACCATACGCAAGATGGCGCCACAACGTTTGGTACTCCGTTGCACACGAAATTCCGGTACTTGTGTTCTTCACCATTTCATTCCAATCAATCTTATCTCCGGCGACATGCGCCACCTCTTGAAGCAACGCGAGCACCGTATTTACGCCGTACCTAAGTAAAACCCACCACAAATAACTTAAATTGAAACGAAAATAAAGGAAATTTTTCCATGAAAATCAAAATTTACCTGTGTAAGACAGTGGAGATGTCTTCCTCAGTGATAGTGCCTTTGTTTTTCTTCTTCGATTTATCGATCATTATGAATTGTTTGTTTGATTTTGAGATTTAAATGAAAATTTAGAGAGAGAAAAGCAGAAGACTGTTATCTGTATTCTATTTCGAGCTTTTCCATATATGGTTGCTGATGATGCCAGGGCGATTCTCCTATTGCCAGATAGAATAGTGTTAAAATGACAATTATACCCAATATTGACACTATTAATTTGTTATATTAGTAATGTTTCTATCTTTGTCTATTATTATATACACAACTAAGAAAATAGATTCTAATTGTCATTTAATTACCTAATATTGCATTTTATTGTTAACCAGTTGGTGCAACTATTATATACACAATCAAGAAAATACTTATATTATATGTAATCTAAATAATTATAAGTATGAAATATATTTGATGACTTACATTTCTTAATTTTATGTGAAATTTAAAAGAACCCAATAAAAATATTGTTATTAGGGATAAAAAAGGTAGAGTTAAATAAGCAAAAGTTAGTTAATGATTAGTTTTTCTATTCTTTGAAATAATTTAGCTATTCATTTTATACACCGTTATAATAAACGAACTGTTATGTTCATTCTATGTAGGTAGATGCATGCTAATTAAAACTTAGAAAGTCTAAATAAATGGTAAAGAAGAAAAATATTATGAGCGAAAATGTAGCATTCTTGCTGAAGCATATAAAGGTTTTTGATGTTGATCTTTATTAGACTTGATAGATTTTTTTTTCTTTTCAATTGATATAAGGAAATTATAAATAGAAAATGTGTACACTTTTTGTAGCTATAATTAATCGTTTAATGATGATTTCTCTTCGAGGAAATTAACTTATGCTTATCTTCAATTTATATTTGACAAATATTTATCACATGGTTATACATAGCGTCTAAATAAAAATATATATATTCGCTATTACACAAAAGAGAGGTTTACCCAATTCGCACCCGAAGGATAGGGGCTGCGGATAGGCCTGACATTGGGTGGGTCGGAGCCAGACCCAGACCCAAAACAAACTATTGGGTCCAGACCCAGACCCAATCAAAAAATTTATTGGGTTTGGGTCTGGGTCTGGACCCACAAACCCATAGACCCAATCACAACTAATAAATGCAGAGTTCACGTGGCTGTCCCTATTCAATCCAGATTTAATTTTGTACCTACTTAATTACTACATATATATTCACATTATTATATTTAATTAAATATTTCAAGTAGTATAACACCATTACGGGATCATTTATTGATTTTATGATCAATTTAATGAAATTTATGTAACTTATTAAACTAAATTATGTTACAAAAATAAGAAAATTTTATAGGATAATTGTTAGTTTATTAGTATCGACTTCTATTTTTAAATAGAAAATCGTGATTCAATCGCAAATTATTATAAATTATAACTATTTTCGTCTAAAAAATTATATAGTTCATGCTTAAGAAAGTTAAGTCAAAGTATTTTATTGGACTAGAATTTTTTTTAAAAAAGGAAGAAGAATAAGGAACTTTGATTTATAGACTATAGTAATGTATATGTATTTAAAATATATAAAATAACATTATCTATGTATAATTTAAATAATATATATTTGGTGTACATATATTTAAATATCATGAACAAATAAGTAAAATATATCTTTATTATTTTGCAAAATTTTAAAATATTTTTAATAAAAAGATAAGCGAAAATAATTGGGTCTAGGTCTAGACCCAAAACATTGGGTCTAGACCCAAATCTAGACCCACACAAGAGACCCATTGGGTCTCGGTCTAGACTAGATCCAAAGTTTTGGGTCTGGGTCTGGGTCCGACTCACCCAATACCAAGCCTAGCTGCGGATTTCCCCCGTCATTCAAAAAAATATATATTCACATACGTCACATTTTTTTTGCATAAACTATATTAATAGTCCTAACAAATATAGTAATTATTCACTCATCACATTAACAGTTTAGGTGAATATTATGAATTATGTTCATTGTATATGTTTATAGGTAACTTATGGTATATATGTATATATGTAATTCAAAGTAGGGATGTAAGTCGAGCCGAGCCAGCTCAAGCTCGAACTCTTAGTCGAGCCCAAGCCCACTTCTCTGAAAAAACTCGCGAGCCTAGCTCGTGATCTTTTTTATTTTTTAATGCATTATTATTTTTATTATTATATTATTAAATATATTAAATAATTAATAAATATATATTAAATAATCAAAAAGTAAATAAAAAAAAAAAATCGATTCGACTCGAGTTCGGGCTCGAGTTCGCAAGCTTGGACTCGGCTCGAGCTCGAAAAGTTAAGTTCGACGAGCTCAGCTCGTTTACGCCCCCTAATCAAGAGATGACAATTGTCGGAGAATGAGACGGGTTTGACCTTACGCATTTATGGGGAAAGGCTCGATGAAAAAGTCGCATATATAAACATAATCTCATTGCCATTTTATCATCATAAAAACCCAGAATCTGTTCAGAAATTGAGAAGAACACAAATATAAATGAAAAAAAAACTCAACATCAAGTTTTTATATCTATTTGATCACATCCAACAAGATACTTGTTCAAACAAGAGGGCTCAAATAAAGAAATCTCCAGCAACACAATACTTGTTCTTCATACGAATGCAAAGCCTATCAAGAAAACCGAAATGTATTATTCTTAACAAGAAAATCGATTGAATTTCAATCATTCTTTCGGTTTTTCTAACAAAGTTTCATAATTTCACCGGCAGACAGTAAATACAGAAATTCTTAATGTACCTATCGATTGAATTGCGAATAAAAGATATGTTATAAATGAATAATAGATATAGTTATAAATTTCCTCTAATAACCTCAGGAAAGTGAAAGAGAATAAGTCACCAAGATAGATACTTCTGTCCGAGACTCGAAGATCTCGATCAACACCACCTCTATTACTTGTCTGAACACGATATTGATGATCAACGGGTATATTCTGAGACCCAATATATACACATAAATTATCCAATCATCACTTGCCACTTGGCGGAGTTTGATACTGATCCACGACCCCTTTATTGAATTTCCCACTCGGATGCCTCACTTTAAAACTGCCTTGTTTAACAGGCTTCGGATGAAAAAGCGTGTTCAACGTTTTTTCCAACGATTGCGCTGTATATTTCGCGTATTTACTCGCGCTCGCGTCTTGTTCGACCAACGGGCCGTAATTTTGCATGTAGCTGCGATAAACGGGCACGATGGTCTGAATTACGGCCTGAGATGTCTTGTCCCGTAAATCTTTGTCCAAAAGGACCCAATTTGACTGCTTCTTGTACATGTCATCAAACGCTTCGTTAAAATCCTTTAGTCTTTGTTTCACCAAATTCCGGGCAGTTGCCCGCCCACCCGAAAACAGAATCAAACCTTCCCGACTCAGAAGAGCGGGCAGTTTGCCCCAGCTTTCCCTTAAGTACATATTAAAGTAGTAATCTTTATACCCTTCTTGTTCTCTTAACCAAGAATCGCCCAAAAGCCCGCCAAGTTTTGTCCCTTTTAGATACTTATATAAATGCCAATGATTGTTCATTAGAAACAAACAAGATGAAACGGCGTCTTTATAACCCTTCGACCATGCTTCTAAATTCAGCTCAATGGCTTTAACCAAATTCAAAAGCTCGTCAATGAGTATTCTTTCTTGAAACTTTTCATGTTTCCAACTTCTTTCGATGACCAAAACTTGTGTAAGGATTGGCTTATAGTCATCCCCGAGAAGTTTATTACAGTAATCTGTAATAAAAGTTACGACTCGAGGTATACTGCAATCTTGAGGCGGTGGGGTATGTCTTTGCAGTTCAACTTGAACAAGAAGCTCCCAAAAAATCTCGCAAGAACCTTCGATCACTCTTTTGATTAAATCCCGCGTGAAATTTTGAATTTCGGCACATGGGGCCCCACCGAAAAGTCGATTAAAGTCCAATCGTAGCTTACTCAGAGAAGCAAAAATGTCCAACAGTTTTAACAGCTTAATAGGGTCCTTCTTACTTTCGGTAACCGTTTTGCCAAACTGCAAAAACGCGAGAATTCCCGCTTGTGCAGCTATTCTAGCGAAACAGCTTTTCCACACATCCAATCCCATCTTTTCAAACACGTCGTTGCATAATTTATACTCGGCTTCAAAGAGATGTTTAACGGCAAACTCCAAATGCCGGCCCCACTGAGTAATGTAAACCTCTATGCTCGCCACGTTGTTAAACTCGGAGACCGATATTTCAAGATAATCCAAATTAAGCGCTTGTAAACTAGCCCGAACATTCAAACTCCTCACCTCGACATAAATCGATACGCACTTTTCGAGCCTTTCGTTCGCGATCAATCTTCCTAAAATGGCCTGTAATTTATGAATAACAGCCACGGGCAAAGGTGATGGGGCGATCGTGGGTTGTTCATCGGGTAGGGTCGGAGATGACATAGGCAATGGAACACTATTCTCCGACAATAGGCGACGAAATTCATTTTCTAATCTAGTTAACGCAACTTCAAGCAAACCCCCATCAAGATTCCCCTTTTCTTCACCCGATTCTAATTCGCGAAGATTTTTAAGTGCTTTTTTCAAACTCGAAACGAAACGTTCATCAGCAACCTTATGATCCTCTAAATACTCGACTATATCAGCCAACCATTGAATTGCCATCCCACAATTATCGCCCAAAAACCTTAACGCCTCTTCGAGACGCTTAAGAACACCAAGATACCCCGAAAGATCAGATTGAGGATCGGATAACGATTTTTCGAGGCCATGAATGGCGTCGAAAACTTTAAGAACTGCAGCCGCGGGGACTACAGCTCTATTGATATGGCCACCAACAGAGCTTAGAGCGTCTTTTTGAGCACGAATAGGTCGAATCGCGACTTCTAAAGAAGGTAATCTATGGTTAATCTCATCCAATCTAGGCCCTGATTTTTCTAAAGACAACCCCAAAGCTTTGGATTTGTCCACACTGGATTTTAACAACTGCCTAGCAGATATCAATCTCTCAATGCCTTTATCCATTAGGTTTACAATCAAACAACAAATTTAATCCAACTAAAATTGTTACAAAAAACCCACCACAAGTGAAAAATAATCAGACACAGCACCGACAGGGAAAAGATTTAATCTTCTTTAGAAGATGTAGTCTAGGATTATATCACACAAATAATCTGAAAAATTAATCTGGATTCTTGTAGAATCGAATTTCCATTCTAATCCCTCACCCAACTCCACCAAATCCAGACCAAAAATAACAAAATCTCAGAAACTAAATTCTCCAGTCTCAACAAAACAAAAACTTTAAACACCCGACAAATTTTTCTAAGAAAAGAAAACTATAAATTCCACTCAATACCTTGTGATTTCAACAACAAAAAAAAGTAAAACGAAAAAAGATGAACTCACGGAGATGTTGATTTCGAGGATAGATTTTAAATCGGAGATGAGTGTAGCTCCATTCAGACTTGATTTTCTTGAAATGTGAGCAAATTCAGAGAGAGAATTGAAAGTAGAACCCTAATTGAATCTGGAACTGAAGAAAAAAGGAAGCTTTTTGGTAAACAGTGTGAAATGTATGTATATATATATTTTTTTTGTTTTCATCTTCTTTTTCCTATTTGCCTTTTCTTTTTCTTTTTTGTCTGCCTATATATATACTTTTTAATTTATTTCCTAACCTTTTTCTTTCTTTATTTTGAAAGAGGAATCTTTGAGAATTAAAACTTTATAATGTATATAAAAAATAGGGAAATTAATTAGACTTTTTAAATTATTTTTTTGGTACTCTAATCAAGTATTCACCCATAATAATGCCTCATGATTTTTAATATTTAATAGAGTGGTAAATTGCTCGTTCCGTTAGAATCTTCTCTTTAATTCTCGAAGTTTCTATAGCTTCATGAGACAGAATCTACCCTTGTGCGATTTATCGTTTTTATTAATAAATTTATTTTCCTAATTTCTAATACATAACGGTATGATAATCTGTTTGTCTCGTCTGGACTTTCTCTTTATTTCCAAAAGCTTTTGTCGCTCCATGCATGCAGAGAAGCTCTTACCGCGGCTTTTTAATCTACCTTTATGTGAGTCATGTTGAAGCGTATATATGTAAATTTATATATATAAATATATAATTATGATTGAGATTTATGACATAATGATAAATATAATTTATTATTTAAAAAGATAAAATAATGAAAACCTCTTTTTAACTAAAATATGCTGGTAAATAATTTTCACGCGCAAGTTGTTATCGATATTTAACTTATATATGAAAAATTATAATAATGCTACATCTACTTAATTATTATACACTACTATACAATATCAACCAAATTATTTATTATTCAATACCCGATTTATGTAACGATTTCCCATCATTAATATTTCGATTCATTTATTTTTCAATACTTGATTCATGTAAAAAAAATGGCATCATTAAAATGTATTGGTGTTACATTTGCTTATTCTTCCCTCTTATTAATGTTTTTGTAATTTGTCAAAGTGGATCCTTCTTTATTGATTGAGAAATAATTACAACTTTTGCAAACAATCATATTACAAAAGGTAAATATGATTTCAGATAGATTGAGACTATCAGATTTTGATATTATAAATATTTTATTAAAATTTCAAAAATGATATTATTGGTCAATAAAATTTGTAATTAAGTTATAAGAAATTGCTGTAAACAACATATTTGAAGTTGAATTATATTATAATATATAGATAAATCATTATCTGGTTTGCACTCTAAAAAATTATAAAAATTAATAAAGTACTTTATAAGTCTTCCAAGAGCGATCGAGTGGTATAATATCTGAGAACTACGAAAATGCTTTATTCTACAAAATAAAAGTACATATGCAACTTGAAATTACTAAATATAATTCACAATCTATTATAATACAACTTAATCTGTCGTGGGTCATCATGGGTCGGGGCAGACCCATTTTCACTTGTGATTCAGATAACACATATTTTGATCGCGCATCAACATTGAAAGTATTATGGCAATTAACAAATCTATTATTAATTTAAAATGTATTTCAAATCAATGTTTTCATGCCCTCTTCTTTGTGGACAATGAGGTGGATAAGTTTAGGGGTGGCAAATGGGTGAGCTGGGTTCAATGGTTTAGTTCTTAAATGGGTTATGATTTTAAGGTGGATTTTAAGGTGGAATCAATTTCAATTTAAAACAAAACCAAACTCAACCCCAAAGTTAACCAAGCCCAACCCAACTTAATACCTTACATTTTGTTCTAGCAAATAATTTGGGCCTAACTTTAAATTTAATTGGGCCTAAACTTGAATCAATTAAGAATATTTATTGATACCATTTCTCAAAGGTCGGATTGAAAAATGGGGCCTTGTCAGAATTTCATTCAATTATTTACCGGTCAAAAGACAGGTCAAATAAAATTTCTTATAAACCATCTGAACTCAAACTAGTTTAATTGGGTTAGAACTATGGTTTTGGATCGATATTATCACCTTAAATAAGTTGATTTCGATCCAAATTGCTATACGAACTATAAATACTTTTTGAATTGAACTTAAATAATTATTTAATGATTTACATAACATTTACCCTAATGTACATTAGATTCGAATATGAATTTGATACATATTTAGTAGTGATTTATTGATTTTTTCTTGTTATTTTCATTTTAGTCGATGTTATACATTATTGTCCAACGAGGCCAATTACTACATCCACACAAATACTCATCTCTCATCTATTATTTATTCGAAGATATTCATTTTTCTCCGCTTAAATTTCATTTTTTATTAGTATAATTTCATTTTATTTTTACCTCCTCGTAACTTCATTAAATTACAATTCATAAATTTGTACTTTACGTCAGTGTATGTATCGAGGGTGTCACTGTTGTTATTTGACAAAAAAAAATATTTCGAAAATGGATTTTCTATTTTTTGGGCCCACACATCAAAAATCCTAACAGAACTAATTCTTCGAGCTTTCGCGCTTGCCCATTCTATAATTTTTCCTTTAATAAAAATTAAGAAACTAATATTGCATAATACATAAGGTAAAAATAGCATTCTAAAATTTATATATATATATATAAACTAATCAGCTATAAATAAATGAACGTCAAATAGGCCCACTTGGCCTATGACTTTATTTGTTCAAATATATAAATTAAGATATAATTGACTAGTCTAACTTGGACTATTCTTCTAGTTATTTTCTTTTATAATTTATTTTTTTATAATAAATATGGACAATAATCCTAAATGCAAAATAAACGATAATTTCTTTATACATGAATCTAGAAGGTACGGATACTCCAAAAAATTAAGACCTATGGTGTCAGACACTACTCGGACACGGACACGTGTCGGACACGGCTAATACGTGTCCTTGAATAAAAAATATTTCGACAAGTTTCGGACACGGCAGGCACAGATTAGGACACAGGTGTCCACTTTTCTTTAATGAAATTAAGTATTTTGGGGTTAAAATATATAATACAAAATTATAGAAACTAAAAATTAAAAATTCTTCATCTTTTATTAATAAAGCCTCTGTAATATATAAAAGATGAGACCGAAATGAAGGATGTCGATGGAGATGCTTTGAGTCCATTGATGACATTGAAATTTTAGAAATTGTAAATCTCTCTCTTGCAATTTTAGAAATTGCAAATCTCATCTTGATGAATAGGAATTTGAACATGATTTACTTGTAAATGAAGTTGGTGACCATTCTGATAATTTGACCAAATATTAAAATCAGACTCTTTGTATTTGCATGATTTGTATAACGGTTAATGTTTAATTGTTATTTACACTTATTTGCATTAGGATTTGTACAATGAAGCATTTTATTTTGTTATATTATATGTTGTATTGATGACGTAGTTATTCTTATTTTGTCATTTGTTATTGACTTAATGAGTATTGATGACTAATTAACTTTTTTTTATGACATATTGAGCTTTAAGAATAAACAAGTAATAATATTATAAATATATATATGGGATAAATGCAAAAAAAAAACCCTGTGAAATAATTTATTGGCTGAAAACCCCCTGTGAAATAAAAATAAGCTAAAAACCCCCTGTGAAATTTTTTCGTCGCAAAAAATCCCCTCGGTCAGTTAGGTGAGCTACACGCGCAAAAAAAAACCTGACCGAGGGGGTTTTTTGCAACGACAAAATTTCACAGGGGGTTTTCAGCCGATAAATTATTTCACAGGGTTTTTTTTGCATTTATCCCTTTAATTAATGGAAAATGTCCATTTTATTCCATACTGTGTAACTATAATTTAACGGGGAAATTGCATTTTACCTCCTTATAAAAATTATATTTTTCACGTAAAAATTATATGCCTCATAATATTTAAATTTTAACATATAAGAACTTATATATTCATTTGGGATATACTTTTACTCATGTTTACACAAAAAACTATATTATTAATAGTTTTTCATAAAATGTTTATTTTATTTTTAGTAAATATGACTCATAATAGTAAATATGCCTCATAATAGTAAATATGCCTCATAATCATTTTATGAAAAACTATTAATAATATAGTTTTTTGTGTAAACATGAGTAAAAGTGTATCCTAAATGAATATATAAGTTCTTATATGTTAAAATTTAAATATTATGAGGCATATAATTTTTACGTGAAAAATATAATTTTTATAAGGAGGTAAAATGCAATTTCCCCGTTAAATTATAGTTACACAGTATGGAATAAAATGGACATTTTCCATTAATTTAAGGGATAAATGCAAAAAAAACCCTGTGAAATAATTTATCGGCTGAAAACCCCCTCTGAAATAAATACAGGCTAAAAACCCCCTGTGAAATTTTTTCGTTGCAAAAAACCCCCTCGACCAGGTTTTTTTTTGCGTGTGTAGCTCACCTAACTGACCGAGGGGGTTTTTTGCAACGAAAAAATTTCATAGGGGGTTTTTAGCCTATTTTTATTTCACAGGGGGTTTTCAGCCAATAAATTATTTCACAGGGGTTTTTTTGCATTTATCCCTACATATATATATATAGATTAGTACGGTGTCGTGTCTTATGATTTTTTTTAAAAATGCCGCATCCCGTGTCCGTGTCGTATCGTGTCGTGCACCGTGTCACGTGTTCCGTGTCTGTGCATCATAGATATGAACACATCATTTTTTTTGATCAAGTGCATATCAGTATTCTATAGTTTTTCGTATCCGTGTATCATAAATTTGATCTTAACCTTGAGTGTCCTAAATTTCGAGATTTCAAATCCAAAAAATGGGTAACTATTTCTATATTGATGAAGGTTCATAAAAGTCCAATGCTTTGGTTTAGGGCTTCTTGATTGTGTTAGATAAGTGGTAGATATAAAGTAGGTCGTAGGTTTGATTCAACCCACAAAGTCTTTACTTATGACTTATGACTCAACTGCTCCACATTTTAATATCAACTACATTTACTTTTTTAACTCACATTGACCTGATTTTTGAATGTTGAAAAGAGATTTGAGAAATGGCAATTTCTTATTTTTGACTATAATTTAGTCAAATGAAAATTTGATGTAAATGAAGAAAATTAGACATTCATTTTTTCTAATATAAATGATTGATTTGCTGAAATTCGTAATGGTGCAATAAAGAGAATTAACTCGTTATAATAAGCTATAAAATTCATTGGAGTATTTAGTCTAATATGATAACCACAATCATCCAGCACTATGTAAAATAAATATTACAAAAGGACTGTTCAAATTGGCCGGTTTAATTTTTTTGTGTAATTTGTAAATTATCACTCAAGAATGAGCAAATCTATTTACTCTTTTGTATTTGTATGATTTGCAATCTATTGTATATCCCGAATATCACTCAGTCATAAAAAATTTACAAAAACATATTGAATATGATTATGTATAGGAAAAAAATGTGAATTAGTAATAGAGGTGAAAATGAATACGCATAAGTGTTCAAACTTATTTGAATTACAATCGAGCTTTAAAAATTGTGTTTGAATTTGGTTTGAATGTTCATCGAGCCAAGCTCAAACGAGCTTTAATCGAGTCGATCACGAGTCGAGTTCGAGTAGTTTGAATATTTTGTTATATTTTTGTTATTTTTTGCTAATCGAACCGAGCTTTAAAATTTATCGAACAGAAAAAATTGTTCAAGCTTGATTTGGTAAAATGTCAAACCGAGCTTTTAGCAATCAAGTTCGAATCGAGTATCGAATATCGAGTTAAATTTTTACTCCTAATTAGTAATTAAGAAGTCAAATTAAAAAAAATGTATAAAATTATACAAAATATTCTTCACAAAATTATTTTAATAAATAGACATTTCATAATTTTTAAGAAAAAGATGGAGACCAATCTCCATTAGATGCGCATTTATTAATACAATATTCAGGTCAAAGAAAGCAACATCACCACCCACTAAATTATTTAGCGACGTGCAGCTGTCTCCAATTTCCAATTTTAAAATACCCCCCATCTTTTTGACTTTTGCAATTCACGTCTTTTTTTTTCTCCTTTAATAATTCCTTATTCTATTCCTCGAGACAAAAAAACAAAACAAATATAGAATCCAAAGCATTTCCAAAAGTCATTCAATAAACTAATCAAATCATTCAATTTCAACCAAAAATTAAAAATATAAACATATCCCAAATTAAAACATTTCTCATTTTTGCAGATTCTGTCCCTCTACTCCTACAAATTTACATTAACACCCCAAACTCTAACTCCTCATTTCTCACACAAGCCTCTTCAATACCTCAAAATTACAAAAAAAACCCGTTTTACGTCGATTCGAAAACCATCATTTGGGTAGCACAAGTACCTGGAGTCGGGATTTCATGCATCGACACACCTTGAACATGACGATGATCACCCTCGTAGGTCACAATCAGCATCGTTGGATCATCGTTTGCCCTTTCGACGTGCTTTCTTGCAGGGCAACCCCTTACTGTACTGCACTTATAGTAACCTCTGAAAAATTGTAACAAGAAACTAATTAGCAAAAGTTATCTAAATTTTTCGATGTTTATGTTATGTTTGATGAAAGGGTGATTAGATAGGGTGCATGGTAATTACCGTGGGTATGGTGAGCCCTTGATTGGCTTTTGGCCATACTTTCTCCAAGAGTACTCGTCTGCTGGAATATCAGCCACTTTTGAGCTGATTGCTGGGACTCTGATTGTTCTTTTCACCTTTGATTTCCTGCATATTTTACAAATTGATTGATCCTTAGTTTTGGTATTTAAGACTGATTTTAATGACAAATATACAATCACTAATTGGCAAAGTACCCCTAAAGGAGTCTATTTGGAAGGTAAATTATATAAAAAAAATTATCAAAGGGGATGTAATTTGTAATAAATGCTTAAACATAAGGGAATTTTGTGTGATTTCCAAAATACAAAAAAAAGTGTGGGATGTTTTAATAATTAAGTAATAAACGAGGGGTGTAATACTGTAATGTAATTTTCTTTTAATTCTAAAACTAAGGGAGGGGTAAAACGGGAAATTTGAATGCCACGGCGTGCCGTGAAAGGTACGGCCAAACTGTGAAGCGTGCTTTTGGCAGAAGGCAGCGTCACTGTCAAGACTGAAGGTGACACTATCTTGCGCCGGATGCGTAATGCGCACAGTGTATTTTTCTGTTCGTTTTATCTTATTTGAAATTGAAACGGCCTTGTTTTCTATGCTCTAAATGACAAAGTCAAAATCAATGGCGACGCTTTAATTTGTTGCAATTATTAGCTATTTACATACAAAATCGACTTGATTTTTTTATTTAGTCAATGTTAATTAAATCTAAACTTCATTGTAAAATATCTAAAAAATCAAGTTCAATTAATATTGAAATCAGCTGAAGAAGCAAACACACACCTCTTCTTGCAATGGCACCGAGTAGAACCGGAGGTCTTGCCGGTAACATTCTCCGAGTGGTCATGCTCCCTACACCTCTTCCCCGACAACGGCGGTTTTCCGGCGGAAATCGCCGGCGGAGCCAGAAACATCGAAGGAGATCCAGATTTACCGTTAGACACGCTGCCTTCGCCTGTAATCGACGATAAAAATGTCGAAGAAGAGTTTCCAGACGTCGATACGGCAGCTGATAAGCTGAAACCATCTTTAACCATCGCCTCACTCGAATCTTTCACAAAATTAGGGCTAGGTTTTGTGAAATCGAGCGTCAACGGCTGAGAGGGAGCCGCCGAGAACAGATTCAGAGGTTTCTGATGCTGCACCGGCGTCGACGCCGGTTGAACCGGAGCGCGGCGGAAACGAGCGTGACCGGTCCGGTCCAGGATAGTGATCACCTTTTTGAACTTGGAAACGGTGAAATCCGTGATTTCCCTGCAGTCAAGCTGCTGATTTCGTTGGTGCTGCTGTTGTTGGTGAGAAACTGTACGGATTAAATGCTCCATGGATTTCAAGCCGGCTGAAGCTGCTTCTTGAATCGCCATTTGCTCGTTCAGATTCGTGTATCCGAGTAATTCCACCGCCATTGAAATAATTCTGCGCAAATTGAGATTAATTAATTTCACTGAAATCTCATTGAAGAATGAATGAGAGAGATGTGAAAGAAGAAGAAAGGGGACAAAGTGGGGATATATTGGAGGGGATGATGACCGGCGACCGGCTTACACGGTCACCAGTCAAACTTTTCTGATTTTAGATCCAACGGCTGAGATTTTCCCTTTGAAGATTTCAATGTCGATAGAGGAAAAAGAACAAAATAGTGGCCTATTTTCTGTTTCAAAGTGGGGCCCACTCGAGTGGAAAATTTGGGAATTGATATTGCCAGTTCGTTTTTATGTGCTCCAGTAATATGTACAACTATGGCATCACGAGGTACAACTGTTAGAGCTGTAGGGTGTGAAGGTGTTTTTTTGTGGTGGAAGCGCATTGGGGGGAGTTGTGAATTAAGGCTATGTTTGTTTATGTTTTTAAGTTAGAATTTTGAAAATTTCTTGAGAATGGGCTACCATCGAAATTCGTGTGAAAATGGTAGGTGTTTGTTTATGTTTTTAGATTAGGTTGAAAATTGTAATGTGTCAAATCAATGATGATTGATTGATGTTTAATGATTGAATTAGTTGTTTTTGTAATGATTATTTAAATATATATATATATATATATATATATATGAGTGTGTAAAATAATGTATATATTAATTGTAATTGATGAATGTGTAAAATGATTGATGTGTTGATTGATAGGTAGTTAGTATTGGAGATTGAAAAAGTTGAGTTGAAAAAAGGAAATTGAGATGAAAATTTGGTGTGTTAAGTAGATTTAAGATTTTGTGATTTGAAATTTTGAAATTGAATTTAAAAAACATAAGTGTTTCTTGTGGGGTGGAATTATAATTTGGTTAAAAAGTTTGGTGAAAAAAGACAAATTAGGGATTGGGTTTGGGGGGTTGTGAATTAAGTGTTTCTTGTGGGGTGGAATTGTAATTTGCTTAAAAAATTTGGTGAAAGAAGACAAATTAGGGATTGGGTTTTGGGGGGTTGTGAATTAAGTGTTTCTTGTGGGGTGGAATTGTAATTGGGTTGAAGAGTTTGGTGAAAGAAGACAAATTTAGGGATTGGGTTGTCCTGGCTGTGATAATCAATAGCCCTGAAATATTAAGAAAATTATGGTAGGATTATGGTAATAATCCCAGTTGAGACTTTCATGTCCCAATTTCATTATACAGCTTGCTGTTTGTGGAGGGATTAGAACGGAATTTATTACTCTTTATTTGACTCGAGCTGTCATATATCAGAGCCAGCATATCTAATCTGATTATTATATTTATTAAAGATTCGAGCTGTCATATATCAGAGCCAACATATTTAATCTGATTATATTTATTTCTAAATGTATATGGGTATATACTATAAAAAGACTCATAAAATATTTAACATAGCTTAATCGTTAACTTGGAACCTATAAACCCAAAAAACATATTATTTAAATATAATTGGACAAAATCTATAGATTTCTTTTTGTAAGATACTAAATAATGTTTGAGTTTAATAGGTTAAATTACAAAATTTATATCAATAACATCATATGAGCTATATATATCGTGTTTATCTAGAGATATTTTAATATAATATTTAACTTAACATAAGTTCCAATTGCATTTTATAAACTATTGAATTTAAAAAATTGCCATGCCGCCTCTAACCCAGTTGGTCGAGTCTATGACACAGTGTACATTTTCTTAAAATTAATCAAATAAGAACTAAAAATATAGTTGGTACAATATGTAAATTTTGATATTAAAGATAATAAAAAATAATTAAGTGAATGTATTGGTTATCATCCCTAAATTTAACCTACGATATACATTAAAAAATGAAGAAAATTTTTTTGCATTTGAAAAAAATTATCTAAGTGTACTTCAAGCTTGTGTACACCGTGTACATTCATAAAAATTTAGTGTCGTCAAAACAACTTTAAACAGTAGTAACTATTTTATAGTGAATAATCCATCAAAACGCTGTAATACGACTCAAACATCAGTATGGTTCAATCTCAAATTTTATCAGGCTTGGTTTTATAAGATAAACCCTGACTATATATGAATTCTTTTTTCTCATATAGTAGTCATATTCGTATCAAAAATCTTAAAATATTCATTTGGCAAAAGATAAATTGATGAATCAATATCATAAGTCTAATTATATAAGATTTATGTATTAATTGATAGTTGAATAGGAAAAACTTTGCTTTCCCATAGATTCTTTAGTGGGGTACAAGTAAAAATGTAACAACAAAGTGGGTCTAATTGAAATTTGACACAAAATTTTGGTAAAAAATAATAAATGTTTTAAACTAATGAGCATGCATGTTTGGACTTTGGACTTCCAAGTATTTGACAATTAAAATATAATTATAAAAAGAGAATTATTAAAAAGAAAGTGACTAGAAATGGGACAAATCACATGGGAACTGGTTGACCAACTTTTGCTTAAACCTAGAAAACCCACCATAGCCAGTACAAATTATTTCCGCCGTTAGATTAACCGAGTTTCATTATAAACGGTCACGATGCATGCGATTGAGTTGACCTCGACTTTCTTTTCTCATGTAGAATATCAATGTCGTATCACCTGTGGTTTGTTGCCACGTGGATCCCATTCTTGAAATTATCATTAGTTTAAATAGAGGTGGCAATTGGGCGAGTTGGGTTGGTTTTGGGTCGGTTCCAATGGGTTAATTGTTAAATGAGTTTGGTTCTTAAATAGTTTTAAGGTGGAACCAAATTCAACCCAAAATGAAACCAAAACTAATCCAAAAGGGAACCAAGCTCAACCCAACTCAATACCTTACATTTTGTTCATTATAATTTAGATTATTGGCAAACGATTTGGGCCTAACTTGAAATTTAGTTGGACACAACTTGGAACCAAGTTGGAACCAATTAGCAACCAAATAAAATTTTCTTAGGAACCAATTCAACCCAAATTGGGTTGAAACCATTAGAACCGTGGTTCTGGATCCATTTTGCCACCCCTAGTTTAAATGGTGAAAAATTATTACAGAGATATAAAATGTTAAAAAATTCTATAGCATATCGGGTTTAATAAAATCGATGTTATAAATCATTGAATCAATAAAACAAAAAGAAAATAGAATTTCTCGAATAATATGTAGTGAATGTTAGCTTTAATTTCTTGGAAATATTGGAATTATTTTGTCAACTCGTTATAGTGAGTGATATACATAGTTAAGTACGGAAAGCTCACCCTATTGAATTCAAGTGGAACAAGGGTTTTGATCTTAAGACAAATCTAGATCAAAATTAGGGTATCCAATTTTGTACCTTTTAACTGAACTATATATTATTGACTGTTTTATGTATTATGTGAAACGATCGCATCAGCTTCTTTTCTTCTCTTTCAGGGATTGCATTGCCATCGAAAGCAGTCCTTAGTCCGTCCGACCAAAGGATTTTCTTCTTCTCACTCACTGATATGCTATATCCGGAGAAGGCAAAGATTCTATTTGAGTGACACACTATCTTAACGAGTATAAAAGGATCTCTCCTCAAATAAAAGACTTGCAGCGCTTACGCTTTACTAAAGCAGCTAAAAAGTTACTGAGTCTTTAGTTCATTAGATTCTTATGATACAGATGATGATTAATGTACATATATGAATGTTGCCCAGGTACTTAGAGCGGTTAGACAAAGCTATATTCATATGTCGTGTTTCGAGCATTTTGTAGCTCAAGAACTCTTATTTTATTTAAGTAGCCACTCTGTTATGGTTTTGTAATCAAACGTTTGTTAATTTACCGGGTTTGATATTGTAAAAGTAAAAATGGCTATCTTTTATTTACAAAAGATATATTTTATTGTTTTAGAAAATCATAACATTTATAAAATAAATTAAAAGGGTCATCATACCCAGGCTCGATCTGAGGGTGTGACAGTTTTTAATAGTTGTAAAGTTATAATATTAGATTACGTCATGACTCACGCCTGTGAAACTTATGCAACTTGGGTTTTTTGCGCTCTATGAGAGGATGCACATATTTCGGAGCGTGTTATATGAATTTGATTGGATATTTTTTTTTACTTAAATATTGGAGGGCCAATACAGAAAACTCTGGATGCGCTTTCTAACTTTATATTTTTTTTAAGATTTAAGAAATTTATTGAAATAATACGAAAGAAATTTTAAACACATATGATGCAAATTCGATCTACATATCAATTCTATTGAAATATAAGCCATAAATACCAATTTAATTAGTCGTTTTTGTAGTTTTAAATATATCGACTAAATAGGAATATATTAATCAATTGAATTAAAATCAAGAAATAAAAAACAAAGAATCTATATTTAGTCAGAGATCTAGAAGAAGTCTCATAAGTGGACTTGGAACATATTTCTTATGTTATTATGTAATTGCATAATGAGAAATTTCAATAGAGAAAATTTGGATCAAACATTAAAGTGTATAATACGTTGCTTTACTTAAAAGCAATTTAATGAAATCAAATACAAATGTGTGCCACTAAGTCTCATTTAACATAGTTTATGCCCTTATACTTTTCTAAAGCATAAAAAATTGGCAAACTTTTGACCTTTTAAACAATAGTTGTTGACTTGATTTTTTATTTAATATAAAGGCAAATAAACCAAATAAATAGATGTTTTTTAAATTTTCTTTGCTTCATTAGGATGTGAACTAAATCAACCAAAAAGATGAATATATATATATATATATATATATATATATATATCAAACAAATATAGAAGGTTCTAAACTTATTGTATGTTTAAAATCATTTGTGCAAATTATGAAATTTACTTGTATCTTATGAATATTTATATTTATCTTGTGTACTAATTTTTTTTTAAAATTAAATAAACCGATCTCTATATATATTCATCTTTTATTTTGTTTCTAGGATAGAAAATGTCTGGATTGAAAGACGAACCAAACTACTTAATATTCAGATCAAGTTTGATCGTAAAAAATTGATTCGAGCTCGATTAGTTAATTTATCAAACTAAACTTGAACAACTTCTTGCATTTAAAGTTCGACTCGAATTCGGCTCGATAACAAAAAATAGCAAAATTATGTATAAAAAACTCAAACTACTCGAGATCAACTCGAGTTTCGCTCGATAAATAAAAATATGCATAAAAAGCTTAAACTCCTCAAGATCGACTCGTGTTGTGTTCGATTAAATCTCGTTTAATCTCAACTTATTTCAAAATCAAATAATCTCAATCACAAATTCAAAAATTCATTTATAATTTAAATAATATGAACATCAACTTATTTGACTCGAATGGACTCATTTACTTAGAGCCTAAGTTAACTATTTAATGCACCAAGTTGCATATGATGTCAATTGCAAGTTTGCAGCTAATGCAACTATGCAAGTGGATATGGCAATTGCATGCGTGTTTCGCACTTTAGCCTGTACAATAGAATAAATATTCTCTTAATTATTATTTTTTTCCTTAATAGAGTGACGTCACATTACACTCAAATATTATATTTCCAAATTAGATTATGGTATATGCGCCAGCATTATAAAAAATACCCACTAGCCTGTGAGTAATTATATCGCAAACTTTATTTTCAAAATCAACTATTAATTTATTAGCTATTGATTTCCAGTTCCACGTACTAGAAATTTTATAAGGGCATTGTGTTGTCTCAATTTAGTATCATTTATTACGTCATTTTGTATTATTTATATGGAGATTATTTTTAATTTAAATTGCTTCAACTCAGCATTGTTCATTTGCAATTTTCGAATCACGTCGGAAATGACACAAACAATTTTTTAATCTAGCCAATTTACAATTATATCATTATGATTTTTACTTTATAATTTTATTTTTAAAAATATGGATACATTAATAATAAAAAAGTTAACATATTAAGACATTAATAAATTTTACAAATCATTGATAAATATTAATAAAAATGTATATAACGTAAATATTTGGGTTTTAGTTGTGAAAAATTGTAAATATAAAAAAGTGAAAAATGAATATAATTGATTTTATTCTTTTTGGTGCATGAAATTTACCTTTTGGGATATTGGATTTATTATGGCAATGTCAAAATGGTGCAAAATTACATCAAAATGGTACAAAGTGCGTTTTTGAGTTGGGATGACTAACTAATTTCCAATTTAAACCTCACAATTTTATTGATGTTAAATAATTTTTTCCCCAACTTTGTGGATAATATCGTAGACGAAGAATTTTGCAGATTACACAAGTGATAAATATTAAATCAGTTACTAATGAAGGAGCATTATTCAAGTATAGCTTTTTAATAAAATTAAATTGTACCTAAAAAATTAAAATAAATAAATTAAGCTAACATCGTGTGATAAAATGATGCATATAAATTGAACCAATTATTTGAAAACTATCATAATTAATATCTTTGTTATGGATTGACAAACTCACAAAAGCATTAAAATTGAAGATTAATTGTTGTCAAGGTGTCATCATGTACAGGCAGGACATTGACATTTTTTACATTAAGTCAACTTTCCATTTAATACTAAAGGGGAAATATTAAAAGTCAACTTCGCGGAAGTGCATTTAAAGAATATCAATCTGTCATTAATTTGACTTTATGTCTATAAAGAGACAGTTGGTGCTCTTGAGGATTTGTTCTAAATTAAAATGATTAATTAATCCCAATAAACTTTATTAGTGGTTGGAATTGATTCCCTAATTGCTTAATTAAGATTTGGTAATCTACTGATTAGTGACAATTTTCCCTTAAAAATAAATATTAATTGGATTTAAATTTGTAATGACTATTCTAAATGAAAAATATTTGAATAATGTTCTTTAAAGTCTAATATGATCATAAGTCATAACACATCACATAAAAAAAAACAAATTCGATATATTCAACGATGTACAAATTCAATATATTTGAAAAATAAGATAACGTACAACTAGATCTATGGCAATTAGTGATTATACTTTTTTGCTTTTAAACAAAAGGTAGGAAATATTTATCGTGCTTATTTACGTGTACAATTTTTTATTAAGTACTATGATATAACTTAAAACTTCAAACAAATTCCTTCAATTTTTGAATTAATTATTTTCTTGGATTTATAAAGTGTGGATACCCTCTATTTCTAATGAGTGATCCATTTTGTAGTTTAATTATTAAATGGACATTGCTAGATGTAAAATATTTTCTCAATTACATGAGTTTCATATGTTTTTGATGGGTCTCATTGGAACTCGGACCATATTCGTAATTCAATAATACCCATTTGATTTAGGCCCAAATATTACCAAATAATCTAGTGGGTTAGGATTCTAAACGATATGGGCCCAAGTCCAGGATGAGCCAATGACCCAAACATACAGTTATAAATACCACCCTAGTTAATTAATTAAGTACGTTCTGATCACTACGAGAATTCTCTCAATTTCACTAAGCATACACAGCTCTTAAATATTAAAGAGTATCATTTTCTTGAACTACGAAGAAGTTTAATTCTATAGAAGTAGGTACGTAGGCAATTGACATTATCAAGTGCAGTCCACTATCTAAAAACACATTATCTAGTTTGTCATGTGTCGGATCGGATCCCATCCCCACGTGTTATTCACGTGACATTTATTTGATCCCACATCAATTTTATATGTTAACATGTATATGTGAAATGGAATACAAAACGAAGTATCAAATTAAAATAAAAAATCCAAAATGATAATGACATACAATATCCCGAATTTGTTTTATAAACCCAATTTTCTTATTAAATACGTATACTTCTAATTTCATACTACCCAATCGATTTATAATATTTCCATGTTATTCTCGCAATAACTTAGAATTATCCGTCGATTTTGGGGTTCATTTCTACATTTTCCTTAGAATTAATTGACAATGAATTTGAGTTACAAACTAGACTAGCTTACAAACTCTTGAATGTTTTTGTCTGAGCTTCCTCCTTCACACAAAGCCTCCCTAGCCAATTCCTTCCATTTGGTGGCATTTCTCTTGATCTCTTCTCCTCTTTCCCCCTCCATAACTTCCCTTACGCAACGAGCAATCGTTTCTCGATTAACGAGCCCTGTACCATCAACCGGGGCCCTAATCCTATCTTCCAAACATCCATAACAAACTTTGAATTCGTGGTCTGATCAGTCCACTGAGGTAAATATTTTCTCAATTACATGAGTTTCATATGTTTTTGATGGGTCTCATTGGAACTCGGACCATATTCGTAATTCAATAATACCCATTTGATTTAGGCCCAAATATTACCAAATAATCTAGTGGGTTAGGATTCTAAACGATATGGGCCCAAGTCCAGGATGAGCCAATGACCCAAACATACAGTTATAAATACCACCCTAGTTAATTAATTAAGTACGTTCTGATCACTACGAGAATTCTCTCAATTTCACTAAGCATACACAGCTCTTAAATATTAAAGAGTATCATTTTCTTGAACTACGAAGAAGTTTAATTCTATAGAAGTAGGTACGTAGGCAATTGACATTATCAAGTGCAGTCCACTATCTAAAAACACATTATCTAGTTTGTCATGTGTCGGATCGAATCCCATCCCCACGTGTTATTCACGTGACATTTATTTGATCCCACATCAATTTTATATGTTAACATGTATATGTGAAATGGAATACAAAACGAAGTATCAAATTAAAATAAAAAATCCAAAATGATAATGACATACAATATCCCGAATTTGTTTTATAAACCCAATTTTCTTATTAAATACGTATACTTCTAATTTCATACTACCCAATCGATTTATAATATTTCCATGTTATTCTCGCAATAACTTAGAATTATCCGTCGATTTTGGGGTTCATTTCTACATTTTCCTTAGAATTAATTGACAATGAATTTGAGTTACAAACTAGACTAGCTTACAAACTCTTGAATGTTTTTGTCTGAGCTTCCTCCTTCACACAAAGCCTCCCTAGCCAATTCCTTCCATTTGGTGGCATTTCTCTTGATCTCTTCTCCTCTTTCCCCCTCCATAACTTCCCTTACGCAACGAGCAATCGTTTCTCGATTAACGAGCCCTGTACCATCAACCGGGGCCCTAATCCTATCTTCCAAACATCCATAACAAACTTTGAATTCGTGGTCTGATCAGTCCACTGAGGCACTGCCACCATCGGAACCCCAAAACTAAGTGCCTCCAGGGTTGAATTCCAACCAGAATGCGTGATGAAACAAGATACTGCCTCATGAGCCAAAACTTCTAATTGAGGGACGTCAATTCTGCAAAATCTTTAGGAAGTTTCGATCCTTCAGATGTTCTTACCACCCACAAGAAGTGCTTGTCGATCAATCTTAAGCCCCATGCTAATTCTTCCATTTGCTCTTCTCCTAACTCGGCCAAGGATCCAAAGGAGACATATATAACTGATTTGGGCTGTCTCACATTTAGCCACTCCATTCAAGCTCCGGTATTGGGCTTGTTGATACTAAGGCCATATTTTGTATCGTCGGGCAGTCGCTTATCTAAGTACATGGATGGTATAGTTGGCCCAATTGCCTTCACCGGTAAAAACTTCGACATGTTATCAATCACCTGAAACATAAATTGCAACACACCAAATTTTCATTTATTTCAAATTTATCTTTTTTCAATTCTACTTTTACAATCCATTATATATGTAGATATCAATCATATCTACATTATTTCACATATTCACCGATCAAAGTCATTTATTACAATCATCGTGTCTCTTTCTTTTTCATATTTCACAGATTTAGCTTATCTTTTATAATTTTTATTCATATATTATTAACTATATACATAATTAAAACAATCGTTGTACACGTCATTCATTAACCCATCAATATTGATTTAACATATTTTACAATATTTAATAAATTTTTAAAAATATGAATAAAACACCTACCATTTTCACACGAAATTTCGTTTCAAGCAATTTCTGAACTTTTTTCAAGTTTTAAATTCAAAACTTAAACAAACGTAGCCAAAATCTTTCATTCCTCTTCCTTTTATTCTTTTTCCAATTTTTTTTTATTTATTCTCAAAATTTTCTATTTTTTTTAAAATTTTGGTCTCATAGTATTTAGATGCATCAAATCAAACACAAAAACTTTATTTATGATTGATTTATCTTCAAGGATATATGCCAAATTGTATAATAAGCACTTGCTAATTATGTAATTAATTGAACCCGATTCAAGCTAAACTTTACATCTCACCTCTTATGAACACTTTGTTCCAAACTTGCAATGATTAATCAAGAACATAACATAATATTGACATTTAAGAGTCCAACAGCTGACGTTGAAATAAGATAACATTATCCACAGATAACCTTATTCGATTATCTTAATTCAGATTACTTTGTATATATTTGATTATTAATTTAATAGACTAGTTGATTTATTTGTCAGATTAAAATTATAAAAGTGTAATATTTTGTTGGGAAAATATTACCGAGTCTAGCGAACAAATACTTGTTCCAAACTCTCTCGGTGGACTCGTATGATTTAATGCATATCTAGACATTTAATATGCAAGTCTTATTCTTAAACTATTAAATTAATATTTAAGAATATTCAAAGTACTCAAATCAGTACTTAAAATAATATTCAAGAACTTAAAGAATATTTCTAATGCTCAACTTAGCATTTAATATTCAACACTATTCTTAAAATATTAAAACTAATATTTAAGAAATAAAAGAACTCTCAAAATACTCAAATTAGTATTTTAGAGAAAAAGAGAGAAGAGAAATGATATTTGGTGTTATTAATTCCATAAATGGAAGGCTTATTTATAGAAAATGAAGAGTTTTTGATCAAATATTGTAACTTTCCATACATTGCATAAGGGCCCAAAAGGTGTGCCTTTTAAGCTAAAAGCCCCTTTAATTGGCTTTTCAAAACAGCCCAAAAAGTTGCCTTGTTTGGTGAATAGCCCCCAGTTGAGAACAGATCCAGTGTATCGGGTGCACGGTGCACCCGCTCCTCAACCAATCAGCTTTCTCCTCTAGAAGAGCGCTGATCCAGTGTGGACGGTTGCATCCGTTATGTGCAATTCAGCCACTATCTTTTAACAAGTTGCAAATTGACCCCAAAACTTTGAATCTTGAACAATTACGTACTTTCAAGTTGGTCCCTAAAATTTTCAATTTGAACATTTTAGTCCTCGACTAAATGAACTTTTCCTCATACGATCGTGGCCATCGATTATATAATTTTTGATCATTTAATAACTTATGTATCTATCGATCAATCGATTCCAACTATGAATAACGTTTTAAGTGATTCACTTTGTTAATTAATTTCTCATTCACCCGAAATCGGATTTGAGTAATTAAATACTCTAAATTTATCTACTTAAGACGTAGAATAATTAGAGCCAAAGACATTCCACTTTCGACATACGAAAGTCACTTAAATCTTTATATAAATCATGCTAAAACACAATTTACTCAATCAAGATTTCCAACATATTTAACTATTAATTAAAAGGAGTTATATGTATATTGGATTAAAATGAATTTTGTTGAGTACTTCGAACTAACCAATAATTTAAAAGGCCGAAATTTAGACATGGATGGAGAGTTATGACTACACTAGAGTTAATTAATCAATCTGCTTATGTACCTACTCATATAGAATTAAGTCAATTAGCAATTCTAGTAAAATTAAATAGATTAAGTTATTTAAGCTCTGGTGGTTACTTATGGCCTTGTACTTATACGAGCTATGCATTTTAAATTTGAGAGTACTCTTGTACTTTAACTTTACATAAAAATGTATATATAAAAAATGAAGGGTCTTGTCGAGATAATAACAACTGAATCAATAGAATTTAACCGCCTGATCGAGAATGTTCGATCATTCGAGTCATAGGGCAGTGGGCAAACCCGTCCCAACTTTTTGTTATAGCGCGAATCGATGAGTTATTTTGGTTTTTTTAGTGTAATTTATTATATTTATAAGAATATTTTAAATTATAACTATAACTATATATATATATAGCATGGGATAAGCTAGGGTTCCCCAAAATGAACATGGAACTCTACCACACAGTCACATGCATGTTGGTTTTCGTATATATATATATATTAATATATATATATATAATAATGTTATTTTATAGAAAACCTATTTTGTGGCCCATTTGTTTTGACTAGTCAACCCATTGACTAATTCAGCCCATATTTTCTCCCACTATCTAGTAACCACCCACGTTTATAGCACACGTTGAAATCTCTCTATGATGGCTAGAGCAGAATAAATAAACGTGACTTCTCTGATTAAAGGTTCACTAAGCCTACTCTCATATATACAACACCATCTGAAAATTGAGAAGGAGGGTTTGGAAACTAAATCAGAGCATAAGGAATTGTGATAGATAAAGGGATACCGATTTGATCAATTCATGATTTCAATAGCAATGGCTGGAGGTAATCAATTCGTTTCTATTTATCGCTTCCGCTTTCGTTTGTATGTGTGAGCATGATTTAAATCGAATTGTTTATTTATATGCTTACATTTGGTATCAGAGCGAGTAATCGCCTCTGCCTTGCTTACGAAATTTGTCATCGTATTTTGAATAGTGTTGAATGAATTGAATCATAACTCTTTTTCCCAATTTTGTTCACACACCCACGTCATGATTTATTGTAATTTTTCTGGAAAATTATGAGCAGATTAGGGTTTAAATCTGTGGTTTATCATGGGGACAATAAGGTGATGAAATTGGTAACTTAATAATTTGCTGGATGTGTGTCAGTGAACTGAAATTATAGTGCTTTATTGTGGAGTTTTGATGTGATCAAATTATGTCTTAAAATGGCATGCTAAGGTTTTAATTACTGCATGAAACTTTTATATGCTCCTATATGTAAAGTTGCATGGCTCCAAATCATTAACATAAATATGTTTGTGCATAAAAACATATATGATATGCATATTAAATTGAATAATTTAATTCAACCATAGATTTCACATTTTGGACCAAAATATAAACTAGATAATGTGAACTGCAGTTTTGACCTTGGCTTGCGAATTTGAGGTCTATATTGATTCATGATTATTATCAAGAAGTTTATATTTATGCAATATGATTAGTGGATATGAGGTGGAATCGGGTTCCTATACAGTAATCCATTCAATAAGAATAAACTGTTTTGAGGACTTAACGATGATGTTTGGTTTGGGCTTGTAATTGGGCCTAACATATGCTAGAATTGGTTGGAGCATTTTGTGTATGATATGAATTCTTTTATAATGAATTGTACACTTTATATACATAAAGTTAAGTATATAAAATAAAGTGAAATGTCAAGTGATTAAATTTTATTAGTTAGGGATTAGCCACAGCATCTCTAATTATTTGAAATTTGATGTCGAAATCACATGTGGATACTAGACATTAATTGTAATTAATCATGTGTAATATAATGAGATATGCCCACATGAAATTTTATTGTATTTGCATGATTAATTAGGGTGAAGTGTTAGATTATGTTTCTTAATCTACCCACAGGAGTTAAGAAATAATGGTTTAACAGTTTCACTATAAGGTTTTATTATGAATCTGATTGAGTAGACTTTAGCCCACAGGCAAGTTTTATGTCACTAGACTCATATGAGCATGGTTTACATTGGTAGATTGTGAAATTTAAAATCTCAATTTTGTTAATGAGCATGTACTTTTAATTTGCAGTAATTTTACCTGGAAATATTTCTGATGTCAAATGTGACATTCCTGAATTAAGTGGTGATAACTACAAGGTGTGGAAAGAGAGGGTGTTACTGCATTTAGGATGGATGGATATTGACTATGCTATACGGAAAGACGAACCGCCTAGCATAACGGAGACTAGTACTCCTGATGCAGTTGATCTTTATGAAAAGTGGGAGCGATCTAATCGTCTCTCAGTTATGTTCATAAAGACCAAAATTTGTGCTAGTATTCGGGGTTCTGTCGAACAGCATGATAAGGTCAAGGATCTCCTTGAAGCCATCGATCAGCAGTTTGCATCCTCTGATAAGGCTCTCGCCAGCACCTTGATTATGAAGTTCTCATCCATGAGGCACACTGAGGTTAAAGGAGTGCGTGATTATATCATGCGCATGAGGGATATAGCAGCACAACTAAAAGCTTTAGAAGTTACCATGTCGGAATCTTTCCTAGTCCATTTCATTTTGTGCACTCTACCTCAACAATATGCCCCCTTTAAGATCTCTTACAACACACATAAGGACAAATGGTCAATTAACGAACTTATGACCATGTGTGTTCAAGAGGAGGGTAGATTGTCGATGGAAGAGGGCGAAAAGGTGAACCTTGCTACAACTTCTTTTTCAAAGAAGAAAAGGGATCACAATAAGGAAAAGGAAAAAGGAAAGATTCGTGTGAACCAAGTCCTAAAGAAGGAGTCAAAGTGTTACTTCTGTAAAAAGAAGGGACACATGAAGAAAGACTGCATTAAGTTCAAGACTTGGCTTGAGAAGAAAGGTAATTTTTTAGCATTCGTTTGTTATGAATCTAATATGGTTAATGTTAATCATAATACATGGTGGATTGATACTGGAACTACAATCCATGTTTCGAATACCTTGCAGGGTATGACAAACCTAAGGAAACCAGTGGACAGTGAAAGATCTATCTATTCGGGCAACAAGATAGCTTCACATGTGGAAGCCATTGGGATATGCAGTTTAATTTTAAGTAGTGGTTTTACTTTACATTTGGAGAAAACGTTTTATGTTCCGAACTTTGCAAGAAATTTGATTTCAGTATCTAGACTTTTACCATTTGGATTTTCCTTTAACTTTTCAGACTCTGGTTTTAGTATTATTAAAAATTCTGAAGTTATTAGATATGGTACATTGTCTGATAATTTATTTCATCTTAATTTGCAAAATGATACCACTCATAATTCTATGCATGTTAATGTTGGTTTAAAAAGATGTATTATGAATAAGGATTCTTTTATGTTGTGGCACCGGAGATTGGGACACATCTCCATTGAGAGAGTTAAGAGATTGGTAAAGGAAGGGGTACTTGGTACTCTAGACTTTACCGATTTCGATACTTGTGTTAGTTGCATAAAAGGAAAGCAAACTAACAAACACAAAATTGGTGCTAAGAGGAGTTCTGACTTATTAGAAATCATACATACGGACATTTGTTGTCCGGACATGAATGCTGAAGATCCGAAATACTTTATCACTTTCATAGATGATTATTCACGATATATGTATCTCTACTTACTTCGTTCCAAAGACGAAGCTTTAGATGCCTTTAAATTGTTTAAGGCTGAAGTAGAGAATCAATGTGGTAAGCACATTAAGATCGTGAGATCAGATCGAGGTGGAGAGTACTATGGTAGATACACTGAGAACGGACAAGCACCTGGTCCATTTGCTAAATTTCTTCAAGAGCATGGGATTGTTCCCCAATACACTATGCCTAGTTCCCCAGACCAAAATGGTGTAGCTGAAAGAAGAAATCGGACATTAATTGACATGGTGCGTAACATGAGAAGTAGTGTTAAACTTCCATCATTTTTGTGGGTTGATGCTCTTAAGACGGCAGCGTATATATTAAACCGAGTTCCTTCCAAGGCCGTCTCTAAGACGCCTTTTGAGTTATTCAAAGGTTGGAAACCGAGTTTGAGACATATATGCGTTTGGGGATGCCCGTCTGAGGTGAGAATTTACAATCCACAAGAGAAGAAGCTTGACCCAAGGACTATTAGTGGGTATTTCATTGGATATGCCGAAAGGTCTAAAGGTTATAGATTCTATTGTCCGTCGCATAACACCAGGATTGTGGAATCAAGAAATGCTAAATTTCTTGAGAATGATTTGATCAGTGGGAGTGATCAATTTCAGGATACTACTCCTGAGAAAGACCACTATGAGGTTCCACCCTCTGATTCAAGTGATAGGTTGATTGTCGTTCACGCTCCTCAAGTTCAATCGAGCGTTAGACAACCAAACACAGAAATTTCACAAACTATTGATCAAAATCCGATAGATCATGTTGTAAACGAGGAGACAGTTCATCATGAGAATGAACAAGTCCCATTAAGGAGATCTACTCGAGAAAGGCGATCAGCTATTCCTGATGATTATGAAGTGTTTCTGCAAGAATCGGATTGCAATGTTGGAGTCGATGATGACCCTTTGTCGTTTTCACAAGCCGTAAGTTCTACAGATTCTAACTTATGGATGAATGCTATGAAAGATGAGATGAATTCTATGGCGTCTAATCGAGTCTGGAATCTCGTCGAGTTGCCTGATGGTGTAAAAACCATTGGATGCAAGTGGGTTTTTAAGACTAAAAGAGACTCACTTGGCAACATCGAGAGACATAAGGCAAGACTCGTTGCTAAAGGGTTCACTCAAAGGGAAGGAATCGACTACACGGAGACTTTTTCTCCTGTATCAAGAAAAGATTCACTCTGCGTTATTATGGCATTAGTAGCTCATTTTGATTTTGAGTTACATCAAATGGATGTGAAAACGGCATTCCTCAATGGTGATTTAGAGGAAGAGGTTTATATGAAACAACATGAAGGATTCTCCTCTAAGGATGGTGAACATTTGGTTTGTAAGTTGAACAAATCCATATACGGGTTAAAACAAGCCTCCCGCCAGTGGTATAAGAAGTTCCATGAAATAATTACTTCATTTGGTTTTGAAGAAAATATCATGGATCAATGTATATATCTTAAGGTCAGTGGGAATAAAGTTTGTTTTCTTGTGTTGTATGTGGATGATATTTTGCTTGCAACCAATGATAAAGGGTTTCTACGTGAAGTGAAACAATTCCTTTCATACTTTGATATGAAAGATATGGGAGAGGCATCTTATGTCATTGGCATAAAGATCCATAGAGATAGATCTAGAGGCATTTTGGGATTGTCTCAAGAGGCCTATATCAACAAAGTACTTGAAAGATTTAGAATGAAAGATTGTTCACCAAGTGTAGCACCAATTGTGAAGGGTGATCGGTTCTGTTTGGACCAATGCCCCAGGAATGACATTGAAAGGGAACAAATGAAAAATATTCCATATGCTTCAGCTGTTGGTAGCATTATGTATGCTCAGGTCTGTACCAGACCCGATATTGCATATGCGGTTGGAGTATTAGGGAGATATCAGAGTAATCCAGGGATCGATCACTGGAAGGCTGCAAAGAAAGTATTGAGGTATCTTAAGGGTACTAAGGATTACATGCTTATGTACAGACGAACTGACAATCTAGAAGTGGTAGGCTATTCAGACTCCGATTACGGTGGCTGCAATGATTCACTTAAATCCACATCAGGATATGTGTTCATGCTAGCTGATGGTGCCGTATCATGGAGGAGTGCAAAGCAAACCTTAACAGCCAGTTCTACTATGGTAGCGGAGTTCATCTCTTGTTTTGAGGCTACCTCACATGGTGTTTGGTTGAAAAGTTTCATATCTGGGCTTAGAGTTGTTGACTCTATTAAACGGCCAATAAGAATGTATTGTGACAATTCAGCTGCTGTCTTCATGGCTAAGAATAACAGAAGTGGAAGTCGAAATAAACACATCGACATAAAGTTTCTAGTCGTGAAGGAACGTGTTCAAGAAAGAAAAGTGATCATCGAACACATTAGCACTGATTTAATGATCGCTGATCCCTTGACTAAAGGCATGCAAATTAAGAATTTCAAGGATCATGTGGCGAGAATGGGACTTGCACCCATTATGTAGTACATTCATTATGTTTTGCTGAAACTTTATTAATTTGGATATTTCTCGTTTTGGGTTTATGCGCATATTTATGTAATTAAGTTGAGAAATATCATTTTGTTTGAACCTAGAGTAAACATGAGGTTTACTCATTAAGTTAAGTGTGTGTGGTGTGTTGAGAATTTGATATATCGTAATACATGGAAGATTAATTCTCGCTATAAGAGATTTCGTCGCTATGATTCGTATATCGTATCTCTTCACAAATGGGCCAAGTGGGAGAATGTTAGTTTTCATATATATATATATATATATATATATATATATAATAATGTTATTTTATAGAAAACCTATTTTGTGGCCCATTTGTTTTGACTAGTCAACCCATTGACTAATTCAGCCCATATTTTCTCCCACTATCTAGTAACCACCCACGTTTATAGCACACGTTGAAATCTCTCTATGATGGCTAGAGCAGAATAAATAAACGTGACTTCTCTGATTAAAGGTTCACTAAGCCTACTCTCATATATACAACACCATCTGAAAATTGAGAAGGAGGGTTTGGAAACTAAATCAGAGCATAAGGAATTGTGATAGATAAAGGGATACCGATTTGATCAATTCACGATTTCAATAGCAATGGCTGGAGGTAATCAATTCGTTTCTATTTATCGCTTCCGCTTTCGTTTGTATGTGTGAGCATGATTTAAATCAAATTGTTTATTTATATGCTTACATATGCATACTTAATATCATGAAAACACACACGTACATATACATACACACACATACATACATACATGATACATATATATATATATATATACCTCTTGTTCCAACTTGTAGAAAGTGTTGAAGAACACCCAATGGGCCCTCTCAAGACCCCGGAACTGATCAACAACCATCTCAAAAAGCGGCGGGTAGGATCCATGCACGTATATGAAAGAAGGCATATCTTCGGGCTTCAATGGCGGCAACCCTGGAATGAATATCTCATCCCCCCTAATCGGAACCGTCAATTCCCCTTTACACACTTGATCATATATTTGATCAACGGCGCAGGACTGCGTGAAAAAAGCCCCCACAAACAGACCCAACTCTTCTGCAACATCATAACCCCAAGGCAAAAACGGGTCGTAGATTATGCAGTTCACGGGTTGACCCGAGCCCGCAGCCTATGCACGACTTCCTTCAAAGTCCTCGACCCGAATTCTCGAAAACGGGCCAAGTATGCTCCCGGGTTGTTCTCTTCTGGTGGGCGATTTTCGTCGTATCCATCGGAGATGGTTTCGATAGAGATATTGGTATTTGAGGATAATAGTGTGGTTTTGGCTACTAGTCTTTGTGTTAGGATTAATGTGATTTTGATTTGGTTTTGGAGTAAACGTTTGGCAAATTGGAGCATTGGGTTTATGTGGCCTTGGATTGGGAATGGAAAGATTAAACAATGAGGTCTTTCTTGCTTGTTTTCTTGTCCTAATTTCTCCATTTTGTTTGGATGATTTTGTGTTTGTGTAACTTAGTATTTATTGGCTTAGAAGATGATAAAAACCTATGAAAAATTGAAAATGTTACCGACTAGAATTTTCTATTTCGATTCCATTTTCTACTCCATATTGTTAGATATTTGACACAGTGCTACTCATAAATGGATTTTATTAAGGGATGATTTATTATGTGTAAATATTTTTGACATATGTCAAACATTTAATACGTAGAATAAAAGATGGAATATCATGTGAAATAGAAAATCTTTTCGCTGGATGGATGACATATTTTGGCCCTATTTTCAAAATTAATAAATTACATTGAATGTTAGGGACTAGGTGTATGGAGGACATTTTTGGGCTCTATTTTCAAAATTAATGAATTACATTGAATTATCTAATTTTAAGAGAGTGAAAGCTTATAATGAATGTTTAATTAATTTGATGTATGATTTGTTGTAAATGATATAAGTTTAAGCAGTTTGATTTTTTTTTATTTGTTGTAAATGATATAAGTTTACAATAAAATAAACTTTGAATGTATTATATGTACTTGCACGACATAGATAAGGTGGGATACAAGTTTACAAACTATTTTAGAACAAAAAATAAATAAATTGAACTACAATTAGGATTTGTGAGAGTATTTCACTGTCAATCCTCTATTTCAATGGGTAGATATTCTAGCTACTTTAAATTAAAGATGGATGTCAAACTTATGCAATTATACACATGGTAATATATAAGAAAATGTTGTACACATCATGATTAACACATCTTTTTAATATAAAATATGAGATACAATAATGAACGAAAATAAAAGGGTTTAATTGATATAGTTACGTGACAAGAATTAACATTGCAATGAATGTGAATGACCTAATTAAATTATATAATAAATGTCACATTAGTACGATTGTCCAAGTAGTCCCCAAAAGTCTACTAAGTTTGCACTTAATTATATTAGGAATTAATACAAATTAAACAACATGCATAATTTAATACCTCAATACTATTTTTGATTAGAATGAACCCCTTTTAAATAAAAATCTCCCTTCTTTCACCAACTCAAGACATTTGACCTTGGTATATATAATTATAGCAAAAGTTAATTAGAAATAATATTCTTATCGTATAATAGGTACCATAATAATGTCATATTATTATGAAACTGACAAGTACTCATTAAAAATAAACTATAAATAATAATTTAAATAACTGAACATTAACGAGTCTCACAATAATGTATCTATTGTGGATTATAATATATGCTCCGATGGTAAATTAAGGTATATCTTTATTGTTTAAACTTTTCATTACATTATGTACCGTCAACACTCATTTTCTAGCTGATACTTATCTTACGCTTTCGTAAGATAATATAATATATGCTCCGATGGTAAATTAAGGAATATAATATACGCTTTCGTTTCTCAGTGAATGCTAAGATTTTGAAAAAGAGTGCACTATTAAAATGTGGGAGACTGCTATGATGTTGAGAAATAGTGCCACTAGTAAAATGACATTGATAAGCGATATTTTTTTTCCTACTAACTAGATAAAATGAGCCAACATTAGAAAATATTCTTTTATTATAAGTGAGCCCACACATGAGGAAACCCACCCATCACATCTGTATAAAATACAAATAATTTTTTGAATATAAATTTGTTATAAATTATATACACCAACACATCAATACAAAATATATAATATAATATACAATATTATTTGTTTACAATAAAAAATCTCATGTAATATCAATACGACTCTAATGTTTCGTAATTTCATTATTTTCATTTATAGCATTATTTTCATTATCAAATCTTATTCATTTATTTTTGAAATTACTAAACCCCTTTTAAAAAATATTTATATCAAAACCCCAAGAATTTTTTTTTGGTACAAACACTTTACACACCAACATTTTATTCAGAAACAACAATATTTAGGGTTGTTATATTTATGAATTTAATTGGTTTGAACATTTTACAGTAAGAATGAATTAATTATAGTTTTGTTATGTGAATTTATGTATTTATAATAATAAATGATAATAATTATGTTTCTAGCTCCGATTGTTATGTTTATAATAACTTAAAAATAAATCATATTACTAAATCAGATTTGTCGTATACAATTTATCTATCTGAAATTATTTAAACAACGAAAATGATAAAAAAAAATATATAGTCAATTCTTAGTTTTAAGATATGAAGGTTATTATGGAATGAAAAATTCGTAGATTGAAAAATATTTATTAGCATTATTGTGTATGTGTATATATATGTTTATTTTAGGAGGATTACTAATTTTTTCTTATTTTGTAATGATGCTCTACACTTTGATTATGTTTTTCTTTTTAATTTCAAATTAAAGTAGTGAAGTAACATCTGTAATTTTGTGATTGCATAAAGATAATTTGGAGATCTAATGTATTCATATTATATTTAAAACGTAGAAATTAAAGCTACAACTATTATAAAAATTTGTAGAACTTTTAATACTATTGCTTAAATTACATACTAAATATGAAAAATTAATTTGATTTTCAAATCAGAATATTCTATGCTTTTAATCCAATGTTTTAAGAATCATGACCTGAAATGGGCGGGGTTTTATATGCAATGGTGGGTGAGCGAAAATCCTAAAGATCGTATGCCCGGGGAGGTGGGGTGTATACCCCATCTGTATAACTGAGTGTGAAGTTGATGTTGAGACCAATTAATAAGGATACCCCACAAATTAAAACTAAAGTATACGTGCGCAAATGAATTACTATCCTCTAAAGTCTATGAGTTTATTGAAAATGAATAACAAATTTACTTGAAAATAAGAATACATATTATTATATATGAAAAATACAATTATTTTTGTCAAAAAGAAGCTGAGATAATATTTAAATAAATAATTTTATCATAAATATATAAAAATAATAATCAATAATTTTCATAACAACTATAAATAAACTATTAACTAAACTTATTTTTTTTAACTAAATCTAATATATTTACATATGTTTCTAATGTATGTAACCGTAAATTTCCTTACTTTAATTTAATTTTTCATCATATCCTTACTTACGCACATGAACTTTTTTTAGTATGACTAAATGTGTGAAAAACAACTAGAACTACGAAAAATTGACTAAAAATAAATAAGAATATTCAAATTTCAGGATTAAATGTTAATTGAAAGTTAAAAAGCGAAAAGTGAAAATAGTCTTAATTATAATTACAAGACCGAAGATATAATTTTTTCGATTTGTAGAACAACATTTTGTTATGCTATAAACGGGTTTAGAACGGTTCTAAAACTCCCATATTTACATTAAGTAAATAGAAAGTACAACCTTTCACATAAGGAAAGTAACACACTAAAATTTAGTGTATCTAACTGGTCAGTCGACATAATTACTTCAAAATAGTAAAAGCAGTCTTGGTTAATGTCTTGTGGTTTATGTTTTCAAATTTCAATTTCAAGTTTTTAAATTTCAAAATCATAAATAAATATAACACATCAAAATTTCATTTAAATTCACATTTTTTCAACTCAACCTTTTCAATTTTCTATATAGCTCTTTTTCAATCATATATACATCATTTCACACATTAACCAATCAAAATCATTTATTATAATAATTATGCACTTTCTCTTTTATATTTTACAATATAGTTATATTTTTTTTTATTTGCATAATCATTATATACATAATTAACACAATCATTCTACACATCATCAATAAATCTATTTTACATATTTTACAAGTTTCAACCCATTTTTAAAATATAAACAAACACGCATCATTCTCATGTAAATTTTCATAGTATGCAGTTCCGAGAAGTTTTTGAACTTTCAACTTAAAAGCATAAACAAACATAGTGTGTGTATCTCGAATTGCCCTTTTATCACAATATCATAAAAATCAATTGCAAATTATTTTTATTCATCATTTCATACAACTATCAATCAAGACACAATGTAAACAAAAAAAAAAAAAAAAATCAATCAAGACATTCATTCCAATTTATATTTTTCTCTTTATCTTCCCCTTTCATTTTCTATTATTTTTAATTAAAATTTAATACATTACTTAATTAATATAATCAATGGTACATCACCAACCACTTTTTATTTTGAACATTTTACTAGTTCCAACTATATTCTAAAAAATATAAACAAATACATTTCATATCACATCATTTTATGTAATAAGAATTCCGAAAAAAGAAAATCAAATCTTCACTCAAAAACATAAGCAAACATAATCTAAGTATTTTATATTATGGTTCATTTATTTAATGTTTTGTAGAAGACACTTTATAATGTTAATTATTTCACCTTATAGAAAAATTCATTAAGAGAAATTCCATCTCATAACACAAATTCATGAAGGGAGTATCTAACCGCATCCATTTATCATCAACTCTAACTCCAGCAGTGAAAATCTCGCACTCCTCTCTACCTTAGAATCAACCCAAGATTTATAGACCTGGGTCGACCCAAGATATACGGAACCAAAGCCTTTTTCTATCTAACCATCTCAACCCGACTCGATATTCTGAGTATAACTTCATTTAACAAGCACAATTTGAGATGAAACATCGAATTTACGGATAAATTTTTACATGTAGAGATTGGAAGATATTATTAAAATTTATATTCATACCACCAACCAATATGAGGAGATCGAGTTGTATTTATAAAGTTTGAGGCTCAACATATCTTCCAAATGGAGAAGAATTAGCTTTTTGACATAATATATATATATATATATATATTCTTTGTAATTTTTTTGTATTTTTATTTATCTTTTCTCTTGAAGCTTTGAAATTTCTTGAAAAATCGCGAGATTGAACAAAAAGACAAACTTCTCCAACTTCACATTTCGCACTTAAGCTTCTCACTAATACTAATTCACATATTAAAATTCCAAAGATACACACTAAAAACCACAAAAAAACACACATAAATAATATAGTCGAAAGCAATATTCATTATAAACTAGATGTATCAACAACAATATCTACTGTGGATCTTCTCAAATGCACTCGACAAAGACGTTTCTCATCCCCAGCTGCCTTCTACCGACAAGTTTCTGCACTTGAAACCAGGTTTAAATAATATCAAAATTCAAATATGTCATAAATTTTGAATAATAGTAAACTCAACTATCCAAAGAAAAGGTGAGATCGAAAATAGGTACTGTGCAATAATCGAAATCTGTATTGTAGAGGTACAAATTTGATGTCAGAATTTTATACAGTATCAACAAAAATGAGAACAATAGAGAAAAAACGACATATATACATCAGCTAATCATAATGATTTACCATAGATATGATCATGGATCTTCGAATAGGTATTCATCTAAATAGTTTATTATTCAGTCATATATCTCAGAAAATGCTTGCCCCTACATTTACTATAAAAATAGGCATATCTGTATAATCTGACTTAATTACCCTTCATTTTAATTGGTTACGAAATAACTGATTCTTTTTCACTTATTTGACGAAAAAAATATGGCTAATAACCAACAACTACAAATTAAACTAAAATTATACAGTGTTTTAGAAGGTAATGTGTCATATACTCTCATTTTTATATGGAAAGGAAATATTTGAAAACAATATTTTTTTATAATTCTAACAAAAAACAAACGGTTTTGGGACGGAGAGAACATAATATTGTGTCACAATTACCTAATATTTTTTGTACAAACAAATTCCCTCGTAAAATTTCAACTTCTGAAACCTTTATAACCTAACGATCTAAAAAATATGCCAACACAACATGTATACAAACATATGCAAAGAACGTGCATGTGTATATTTAAAAAACATCAGTTATGACAAAATAAAGATGACGGTTTATGTAAAATATTAAATAGCTTGTTGAACACATGTCAAAACCACAATCTAAAAGCACAATAGGACTTAACGATTTAGAATTAGATTAATGTTATCTAATACTAATAAATCATGGTGAAAGTCGAATGAGCTGCATGAACAAGCATTTTTCTCACAAATGTAATTCTTCTAAAGTCCACTCCCTAAGGTCGAGGCAGTCAAAACCCACAAACGACAATGTTCATATATTCAGATGTATCTATATCGATGCTTTGTGAGAATGAATCAACATAAAATTCAACCAAGATCTGACAATGTCAAACTTCAACAAATCATAGAGATGTTGTTGGAAAAATTTAAAATTGTTGAACTCAAGTTCACCATTAAAGAAATTATGCCTTTAGAGTTAGACTAATAGAAACGTAGCTTGCATTAACCACGACCATCCCCATCCCTCAAATCGTAAAAAAGAAAGAAAACACAATTAGCATTTAAAACTTAAATGTAAAGAATAGAATATTACCATAAGAAACACAACTAGAACAAGTGTTGATTTACTTTGATAGTGCTCAAACCCTTTTCTTTCATAACTTCCTTGAGCGACAAAAAACTTGGAGCATAAGCAACACTTCCGCATAAAGAAACCATGATTGTTTTAAGTTTCTCTTTTACCGGATTATACGAGGTGACATGGTTCTCGTATTCATGAGAAAGAAGTATATCTCCATTTTTTGATATTCTTACAGTATAAAGTGTCATCGGATAATCCCATGGAGATGTAAGGTTAAATATCACATCTTTGGTCCAAGACTCAACAACTCCATATACTTTCATTTTCCATATAACAATCACAGAATGATCATGATTATCAACGAGATAGAGGTGATCATGTAATGATGTCAATTTCATCCAAACTATACTAAGCTCCAATCCATTGGGAGGCGAAATGTCACCATATTTTTCTTCCTCGATATCGAAAGTAAATATCCAACTATAACGATCATAATTGACAAGCCAATGAAAAACCCCGTTAATAGTAACCATTTTGTCACTAGAACAAGAATCAGCTAGAAAAGTGTCGGGCAACTCTCTCCACTTATCGTCGACACCAATGTTAAATATATCACCTTTCCCTTTGTGAACCGGGGAAAAATCTGATGACGTCCCTAGTTCACAGACGAATCTAAAGACCTTATATGTATTAGTCGACTTACAAAACCCTAATCCATATTCCACAGAGATATAACAAAACATCATATCTCTAATTTCCGGAAGCTTAATACACTCTCCCATGATTGGATTGCAGATATAAGCTGTTTCAGTCAGCGAGTGACGTAGTGTGAAGCAAAGAAGACCATTGCATGTATCTCGAGGGAACAAAAATGGCATTTCTAACGACCAACGACGGATCTTTGGCGTAACTTATACAAAAATTAGGGTCTGATAAGAGCTTATACAATGATCTACAAACAAGCTTTACCTTCATGAGAGCAGCTATGGGCAGTTTGAACAAGATCTCGAATAGCACAGCTGTTGGGAGATCCATAAGGGATAATTCACATACCGAATTTGCTGTTCTTAGGGTTGTGCGATCTTCAATTTCTCCAGAAATTCTTCTTCTGCAATTCGCCATTGATGAATGTTTGACAGAAATTGTGAGCTGCGGCTTCTGATTTGGGTTGGAAATGAGTACTGAGGCAGAGAAATGTATATATATATATATATACACACACACACTGAAATTGAAGCGGCGACGGCGGCTGATTTGGGTGGAAAAGGAGTGAGGAAGAAACACGTGTATATATATATATATATACACTGATTTACGGGGCAAATGACATTTTTGATGTTGTAATTATAAGCGTTTGCCCTTTTTGGTCCTATATTTTCTGTAATTACAGATTTAATCCTAGATTTAGGACACTCAATATAATTTTAGTTTATTTCACAATTTTAGTCATTTTTCATATACTTTGTTTTATTCTGCCAATATTTCTCACATTTTGGTATTGCTATGCCTAAATTGGAAATTTTAAAAAGTTCCGATCAACTTAATAATAGTATTATCCGCACATCTCACCACGTCAACAAGTTTTGAACAATATTTGTCCGCGAAAAATTAAGTCAACCTAAAAACGCTTCACCCAAAAATCTCGGAAACACTTAACTTAGCCCTAACTTCTAAAGATGAACTCAAATGCAAACCCTAAATCTCTCTAGCGGTTTTGTAATTTTATATTACTTTATGTTGTAATTTATATTTTATATGCGTCTAATAGGATCATCGATATCAAGAGAGAAATGGCAATAAAAAGTGTAAAACAGTGCCAGACAAGAAAGAAAACTAAAGGTTGTACTGGAAGTATGGACGATCCGATCCGGAGTTTAAACATTCCGATAGGTTGATGTTCTAACGTCAAGTAGAATCAACCTAAAACTTTATGCTCTGGACGTTTAAAAAATACACCATTAACGTTTAAACATTGATGATGTTTAAATGTCGCATTCGGCCGGATTTATTTTGGAAAGTTTCTAAGTCTTATTTGAACACATTTTCCCCCCTATTTTTACCCCATCTTTAATGCATTGTTAAGGTTCAAACATTTTCAGTTTAAAACATTAGGTTAGTGCTAGGTATTAGTCTTTTGAAAGCTTAAAGAAATTCAAGAAGACATCAATTCTTGTGCAATTGTGCTGGAATCTTCAAAGACGTCTTAACAGAGAATAAAGTGTTCTCTTTATTTCTCATTTTAATATCATTGATTTATCATATTTACAATTATGAATTTTGTTTGCCTCTTTAATTCTAGGAGAAGCTTTTTTATTCTAGAACTGGATGTAGCCCAATAAGCCCAATAATATTGTATCGATCATGTTATAGTATTTCTTGATTTTGTGAATGTGTATGCTGATGATTCAATTTTCTAGTAAGTGTAATGCTCGTGAATTTGTTGACCGCTTATTTGCATAATCCCAGATATTAGGTGAAAATTTTGAAGGTGACATCATGATATTGGAACCTTATAATAAAACCTAATATCTTAAATAATGAAAGTAAATTTAAATCTAGTTAGGGTTTTACACATTATCGTAGGGCTAAATAAGTTTGAATTAAGGTTAATCATCACGAATGTATAGGTTTAATTTGAAAGACGATTGTAATTAATATCGGGTAATGTCCTAAATAAATAGTATTTGCAAACGAGAGAGAAACGTAATAAAGTAGATATGTTTATTCCGGTGAATCCCAATCCTGAAATCCTTAATCAATTGATGAATCCCATTTTCTATATCTTTTCGTTATTTAATTAGTTAGTAATTCCGAGTTTTCATTAATTATTTGTTTTGTACCAGAATCAAATTTCTAATAATTAGCTTAGTTCGCTAATACGTGAAAACTAGTACTTAGTGATCAAGTTTTCATGGAAATGACAACTTAAGAGCTACAAGATAAGTTATGCGCGTGTGGATTTTACACATCAAATTGACAAAAATGAGCACCTATAACATTATACTATTATATCATTCGTCCAAGAACAACTCAATTTGTATTTTATCTTGCATTTGTATGCCACATTTTTCATTTCATTTGTCATTGTTGGTTGAATTAAATTCCATATTTGGTGTTGAAATAAAAGTAGCAGAGGTAAAACTCTACTTTTTAGGTTAAGTTATATGTTGAGGGGAACTTTAGAGAAATTTGTGGAAAAATTAATTTGAAATTTTAGGAAATTTTAGGCCCCAATTGGTTGGTCAACTTTGCTCCCAATATATGTTTCGAAGTCAAAAAAATCATAAAACTCTCTTGGTTGGAATCTCATTAAATTTTTCTTGAAAAAATCTATCAGGATTTAAGATAATTTTCAAGAAATTCTTGCAAAAAAGAAGAAGAAATTACTGTAATACTCATGATTTTATAGTTAACATTATCGATAAAATAGTATTTTTTACTATATTTCAACTCCAAAAATTAAATTAACAACCTTTTCTAATGCAAAATAATCCAACATTCAAAATGAAAGCCTTTGTGACTATTTTTTGTTTCTCAATCCATATTTCTTATCTGTAAAAACTATTTTGACTTTTATCATGAAAAAAAATTACTGAGACGAATACATCAGGACTTTATAAAAATTAAGCCACTTTTATAAGCACTGAATTGATATATATATATATATTATTAAAAGCCTTTTAGAACACGTGTAACACGTACATCTACCCGAAACTTTTTTTAATTTTTTTTAATCTAACAGCTACAAACAAGACCAAATGTAAGGATGAAATTCGAAAAAGCTATATCTATACTATATCTATATATTTATTTATTTATTATTAATATTATTTTATTATTATTATTATTATTATTATTATTATTATTATTATTATTATTTTATATTGTCATTCTTAAAGTGTGAACGATTTACATATGGAATGATTTACATCTCTAACTTTGTTTCGACTAAAATAACCCTGTAACACTAAATTAATTTTATCTACAAATTAGATCAAGTTTTAATTATTATTAAATGAATGTATTAACTTGATAACTTTGTTTAATGTATAATTAGATGGGAACTTGAAATTAATAGTTAACATTGTTCAATGTGTATATATGTGTGAAGACTAAAGTAACCTAAAATTATAAATTAATATTATCCTTTAATCAAATAATAATAATTATTATTCAATGTCTATATATCTGAAGACTAAAATAATGAAATTATCATCTAATAAAATAATAATAATAATCATTATGATTACGAATATGAATATACATGATTTAAAAAATTACAGGTTCATAAGTTTGTTCAATGTACATATTTACTGAATTTTAATACTATAATTGTGCGTGTGAAAGATGCAATTCTTAAATGACCTTGAAATTAAATATATATTTTGGTGACATTTTCACCAATAAATTAAACTTTTGTTCCTTGAAAAATCGTGTCAAGCTAAAAAAAGAATAATAAAATAGCCCTCGCATCTGCCAATTGTATTTATATTTATTAGTAAGAAATTAATTTTATCTTTGAATTAGAAATATTATTATTGTATAAAGTATACTTATAAAATGAATTTCATGAACTTGGAATTAACAATTCATAAATTCTTTAATTGTATATGTGTTGTGTAATAATTGATACTAAATTAAATTATTCTTGTGAATGTGAATTATCTTAATTTTAATAATTTATAACCATAACTCAAAATGATTTTCACATTATTTAGGATTGGTGCAAAGACTCAATGGCAATCTATTCAATGTGATTTGGAAGCAATATTGATTTTATGAGACACAATTTAGAACCCATCATAATTCCTCTATCAGAGCATCGAGGAAATTCTACATTTTATATTATATTTTTTGTTAAGTAATGAGTATGATATTCTTTTAGTCAATAGTACTGAAACCGTGCTAGATGTGTAGATCTTGTACGAAATTAGAAGTTGCAAATTATTAGGAATTTTGTTTTTAGAAGTTTGGTGATGACAAGATAGACAAATATGTTAGACCCTTGAAAAATGTAAGTTTGTTTTATAATAGAATATCATGTATTAAGTGATAGAACATTTTTGAGTTGTAACTTTTAAATTAGGTGTTTCTTATTGTCTTGCAAACTTGCAAAACCTCTCTATTTACTTATTGCTTTAATGTTTATAAAGTAGAATCAACCTAAAACTTTCTGCTCTGGACGTTTAAAAAATACACCATTAACATTTAAACATTGATGATGTTTAAATGTCGCATTCGGCCAGATTTATTTTGGAAAGTTTATAAGTCTTATTTGAACACATTTTCCCCCTATTTTCACCCCATCTTTAATGCATTGTTAAGGTTCAAACATTTTCAGTTTAAAACATTAGGTTAGTGCTAGGTATTAGTCTTTTGAAAGCTTAAAGAAATTCAAGAAGACATCAATTCTTGTGCAATTATGTTGGAATCTTCAAAGACGTCTTAACAGAGAATAAAGTATTCTCTTTATTTCTCGTTTTAATATCATTGATTTATCATATTTACAATTATGCATTTTGTTTGCCTCTTTAATTCTAGGAGAAGCTTTTTTATTCTAGAACTGGATGTAGCCCACTAAGCCCAATAATATTGTATCGATCATGTTATAGTATTTCTCGATTTTGTGAATGTGTATGATGATGATTCAATTTTCTAGTATGTGTAATGCTCGTGAATTTGTTGGCCGCTTATTTGCATAATCCAGATATTAGGAGAAAATTCTGAAGGTGACATCCTGATATTGGAACCTTATAATAAAACCTAATATCTTAAATAATGAAAGTAAATTTAAATCTAGTTAGGGTTTTACACATTATCGTAGGGCTAAATAAGTTTGAATTAAGGTTAATCATCACGAATGTATAGGTTTAATTTGAAAGACGATTGTAATTAATATCGGGTAATGTCCTAAATAAGTAGTATTTGCAAACGAGAGAGAAACGTAATAAAGTAGATATGTTTATTCCGGTGAATCCCAATCCTGAAATCCTTAATCAATTGATGAATCCCATTTTCTATATCTTTTCGTTATTTAATTAGTTAGTAATTCCGAGTTTTCATTAATTATTTGTTTTGCACCAGAATCAAATTTCTAATAATTAGCTTAGTTCGCTAATACGTGAAAACTAGTACTTAGTGATCAAGTTTCCATGGAAATGACAACTTAAGAGCTACAAGATAAGTTATGCGCGTGTGGATTTTACACATCAAATTGACAAAAATGAGCACCTATAACATTATACTATTATATCATTCGTCCAAGAACAACTCAATTTGTACTTTATCTTGCATTTGTATGCCACATTTTTCATTTCATTTGTCATTGTTGGTTGAATTAAATTCCATATTTGGTGTTGAAATAAAAGTAGCAGAGGTAAAACTCTACTTTTTCGGTTAAGTTAAATGTTGAGGGGAACTTTAGAGTAATTTGTGGAAAAATTAATTTGAAATTTTAGGAAAATTTAGGCCCCAATTGGTTGGTCAACTTTGCTCCCAATATATGTTTCGAAGTCAAAAAAATCATAAAACTCTCTTGGTTGGAATCTCATTAAATTTTCCTTGAAAAAATCTATCAGGATTTAAGATAATTTTCAAGAAATTCTTGCCAAAAAAAAGAAAAAATTACTGTAATACTCATGATTTTAAAGTTAACATTATCGATAAAATAGCTTTTTGCTATATTTCAACTCCAAAAATTAAATTAACAACCTTTTCTAATGCAAAATAATCCAACATTCAAAATGAAAGCCTTTGTGACTATTTTCATGTCTAAATCGATGAATTGGACTGAAAATATTTAATAAAATAAAAATTTTAATATCAAAACAAAAAAATATCATGTCAACCATAATCCTTATATATTTTTCTCTAAAAATACTTAGCAAAACTCACTTCTCAAACCATATTTCTTATCTGTAAAACTATTTTCACTTTTATCATGGAAAAAAATTATGAGACAAATACATAAAGACTTTATAAACATTAAGCCACTTGTATAAGCACTGAATTGATATATATATTTTTTTTCTTTTTTTTATTAAAAGCCTTTTAGAACACGTGTAACACGTACATGTGCAGAAACTTTTAATTTTTTTAATCTAAGAGTAAAAAACAAGAGCAAATGTGAGGATAAATTGGCAAAAGCTATATCTATATATTATTATTATTATTTTATTATATTATTATTATTATTTTATTATTATATTATTATTATTATTTTATTATATTATTATTATTATTATTATTTCATCATCATCATTTTATTCTAAAAGTCTGAATGATTTACATATGAAATGATTTACATCTCTAACTTTGTTTTGACTAAAATAACCTTGTAAGAATAAATTAATATAATCTACAAATTAGATCAAGTTTTTAATTATTATTAAATGAATGTCGAACTTGATAACTTTGTTCAATATATAATTAGATGGGAACTTGAAGTTAATAGTTAACATTGTTCAGTGTGTATATATGTGTGAAGACTAAAATAACCCGAAATCATAAATTAATGTTATCCTCTAATCAAATAATAATAAGAAGTATTATTCAATTTGTATATATATGTGAAGACTGAAGACTAAGATAAACTGAAATTAATTTATGGTATCATCTAATCAAATAATAATAATAATAATCATTATGATTACAAATATGAATATACATGAATTTAAAAAATTACAGGTTCATAAGTTTGTTCAATGTACATATTTACTGAATTCAATATATATTTGGGGTGACATTTTCACCTATAAATTAAAAAGTCGTCCAAGCTAGAAAAAGAATAATAAAATAGCCCTCACATCTACAAGGTGTATTTATATTTATCAGTAAGAAATTAATGTTATCTTTAAATTAGATATATTATTATTGTAATAAGTATAATTATAAAATGAATTGCATGAACTTGGAATTAGTAATTCATAAATTCGTTACTTGTATATGTGTTGTGTAATAATTGATACTATATTAAATTATTCTTGTGAATGTGAATTATCTAAATTTCAATAATTTATGATCATAACTCAAATAATTTTCACATTATTTAGGATTGGTGCAAAGATTCAAAGGCAAACTATTCACTTTGATTTGAAAACAATACTGATTTTAGGAGACACAATATAGAATCCATCATAATTCCTCCATTGGAGTACTGAGGAAATTCTACAGTTTATATTGTATTTTTTTTTTGTTAATTAATGAGTATTATATTCTTTTAGTCAATACTAGTGAAATCGTGCTAGATGTATAGATTTTATACGAGTTTAGAAGTTGCAAATTCTTAGGAATTTTACGTTAAAAGTTTTGATGATGACAAGATAGACAAATACGTTAGACCCTTGTAAGTTTGCTTTGAATTTAATAGAATATAATGTATTAAGAGTTATAGAACGTTTTTGAGTTATAACTTTTTCGATGGGTCCCCAATTATGAGTAGGGGTACTTCCGTAATTTAATAAAATAATTGATATAAGAGCAACGTTAGTACTTTTCAATCGTGGGCCACACAATGAGGTCCGAGCCGTCGGCCCATTAAGACGAGCTCATGGCCCAAGAAAGATCGATATATATACCATCTTAATCAGTTAGATTGATCATTATTTGCTTTACACTACAAAAAATAGAATTACTAATTACTCTCTAAAATCTACGAGATTGAGGAGTACAATATTTAAGAACTACGAAAAGGCTTGATCCTACCAAAGTACAATAAAAACTCGATAAATTAATACTTGATTATTTAATAAACTCTCTAAGATAATATTTTTGGTCGGTCCCGACTTGGGGATAGGGTGCTAAATTAATAATTCGCTAAAATTATAAGATAATATATTTTGATAATTTCTATATACCCTATATGAAATATAAATTAATAATTCCTTATATACTACATATTACATGAATGATTTATGAAATTTCTTGAAAAATGACCCATGTTTAAGCCCATGAATTATAAGATAATGGATATGGGCGGAAAAATAAATTGGCCCAATCAATTAAATTACAGAAAATTGGGCAGCTCGATTTCAAGCCCAAAAATGAAGAGATAAAGTATACTGATAATGGGCTGAGATATTACGGGCCCACGTTCAAGCCCACGAATGCAAAGAATGGATATTGGCTGAAATATTAATCGGTCATCTAATCAATTACAGGATCCTGGGAGGCCCAATTGCAATCCTAACAATGAAGAGATAAAGTATAATAATAGTGGGATGAGATATTAACGGGCCGCATTTCAAGCCAATGAATCAAAGATAATTGGTATGGGCTGAAATATTAATCGGCCCTATCTGACAAATTACAGGATATTCAGAGGCCCAGTTGTAATCTCAACGATGAAGAGATAAAGTATTAATAGAGGACAGAGATATTAACGGGCTGAATGTTAAACCCATGACTGAAAAGATTAATGATATGGGTTGAAATATTAATTAGCCCAATTAATCAAATTACAGGATATTCGGAGGCCCAATTTGCAAGTCCAACAATGAAGAGATAAAGTATATTAATAGTGGGCTGAGTTATTAACGGGCCGAATTTCAAGCCCAGGAATGAAAAGTGGATAAGGGTTGAGATATTTATAAGCCCAATTACCAAATTACAAGATATTGGTAGGCCCAATTGAAAACCTAACAATGAATAGAAAAAGTAATAGTGGGCTACGATATTGATGAGACAAATTTCCAGCCCAATAATTAACCGGCCTCTGTCCAATTACAGAATATTTGGAGGCCTAACTGCAAGCCCAAAAAGGAAGAGATAATGGGTATAGCGGACTGAGATACTAAGGGGCTGAAATTCAAGCCCAGGAATGAAGAGATGATGGATATAGGCTAAAATTTAACCGGCACTACATCAAATTACAAGTTATTGGGAGGCCCAATTGCAAGCCCAACAACAAAGATATAATATTGATAGTGGGCTAAGTTATTAGCGGGCCCATGTTCAAGCCCAAAAATAAAGAGAAAATGGCTGAAATATTATCGGCCCAATGAATCAAATTACATGATATTTGGAGGCCCAATCTCAAGCTCAACAACGAAGAGAAAGTATATTGATAGTAGGCTGAGTTACACAGAGAAAGCCCAATTGTGTTTTATTCTAGCCTAATTGGACGTTTATTTTCCAGGTCAAGGTTATGGCTTTGGTAATCCTATCAATTTGGTTCAATTGCGATGTTTTTAGAATAATGATAATTAAATTGAGTATGCTTGTTATTTGCTACATAATGTTTGATTTTTAAAAATATTAATATGTAAATAAATTTTTCATATAATTATATATTGATAATTTTTTTAAGTAAAAAAAAACACATTATTATTTAATATGTAAAAAAAATCATATGTGGCCAACAAATTTCAAAAGGTGTTACCACAAAAACCACATAATATTTTTTAATTTCATTCAATAAATAAATAAATATCAAATAAAACGTAAATCACGATTTGTTTTGACAAAAAAACTATTTCAAATAAATTATGAATACTAAAATATTTCTCCAACAATAATAACTTAAAAAAGTGCATAAATAAATAACTATTTTTGTTAATTTTGTATTATATTTGATAAAATTATGATTACCTTGATATGAGAATAACAATACCTCAATAAATAAGAGATTATGATTTTTTTTGGGAGGAGGATTTCCATATTCTTAGGAATTAGATTACATTTTACAATATCCAAAAATAATACCAAACAATGTTATTTAATTTTTGAGAATCATATGCCCTATTTAGATTCCATTAGATGATAAACAAACGGTGCTTTAGTGGTCAATTTTATAATCTATATTTAAAAGTCAAATTAGTCAAATAATTATTATTGATAAAAGAATGCTGCTAGCTTATACTTATAATTTAGGTTAATGAGTATAGAGTGTGTTTTTATTGATAAGAAACTAAAATAAGTTTGATTTAGAGAGTTACACAAAATGAACGTAATAAAACTTATATGAATATAGCTATTCCACTTAACATCAAACGTCGGTTAGCAATGTGTGACATTGTATTGCTTTGCCTACAAACATAGGTTTAGATGACCAACTAAAACTTGACGAAATTTTATGAGGGACCGATTCCAATGGAGATAATCAAACTACTGTAAACTGTAAATAGGAAATCTCATTCGATCAGAGTTATAGTGATCCATGACTTGAATGCATGAGACTTAATTTTTCATGGAAATTAATGAGGAAATAGATAAAGAGAAATACGCGTTTTTTCTTCTTAATTTCTAATATTTACTACTACTAAAGAACAGAAGTAAGTTTCTTAAAAATAATTTCTTTTGGCTATAAAAAATTAACAAACTCAAAACATTCAATAGTTTTACTAGATCAAGAAAAATATATAGATAATGTTGAGAAATGACTTTATTTGTTTTCTCAGTTTGTATCTTTATAAATCGTGAATAAAGAGTTTTATATAATTAATAAAAAATATATAAATATAAATAACAAACTAAATAATTTTAGAATTGATATTCCTCAACTTTTACATTCCATCAACCAAAGATTAGAAGAAAATTAAAACTATATCAACTATCATAGAAAAATACACTTTCGTCCTATAACTTAACTTGGGTTGAATTTTGGCATCATTTATTTTGAATTTCTCACATTTAGTCACATGACTTTCGAAATGTCTCATATTTAATCTAACTATCAAACCCTATTAGTCAACACCTTGACCAGACTTTTTGAAAAAAAAAATAATATTCGTAAAAGACACGTAAAATTGAGCAGGATCATCATAAAATTGAATATAATTCTTATGTTATTAGTGTATTCAAATATGAATACTTCCAAACCAGTTCAATCAAAATGTTGACTAACGGAGTTGATCATCACATTCTGGATGATTGGACTAAATATGAGACCTATTCTTTACCTTTGTTAGTTTCTCTATTATACATTATCTTTTATGTGCAAACTATGAAGACTGTAATTGAGTTAAAATGAAGACATTTTGAATGGACTTGAAACAAAAAATATTGCAGTTGTTTTAGAAATTAAAGCAAAAATAAAAAATAAATAAGAAAATTAAAATCTAGATAGATATCTATTTTTTATTTGGATCATAATGAGAGATAGTTCTAAGTACACGAAGAACTAAGAGGAAAGAATAAAAGTGCATGTGACCCATTAAAATTAAATAGGATAACAATAAATGAAGCATGAGTACATAAGAATTTTTTATTCACATTAATATTCATATTTCAATTTTCAATTAATTTTGTTCTTTATTCATAGATTAAATTTTTATACCAATCAATGCTTAGTTATTCAAATAACTACATTTTATTTAATAATAATTCTTTCATTAAATTATTATTGAAGTTTGAAACTATAATATATATATATATATATATATATATATTCATAATTTAAAAAATATCTATATACGTTAATTTAACGAGCTCAGATAATGAAAACTAAAATAACTATGCAATAATTTAATAAATTATTGTCATCCTTGTAAAAATAATAATTATTATTACTACATAAATGAATGTACATGAATTTAGAATTATAAGTTGATTAAGTTTGTCCAATGTGAATGTTTAATGGATTCCAATACTAATTATTTTGATATGAATGGTTCAATTGTTAAGACTTATTTATATCCATCGGAGTTGAGATGAGTGGGGATTGAGAGGTAAACAAAAAAGAAGATTGCGGCATCTAATACAACCAAATAAGAGAAGTCCTATGATGCACAGAACACGGGATACGGGGAACGGCACGACATGCACAAGGACATATCATTTTTCAAAAAACATAAGACACAACACTACACTAATTTATCTATATATACACGTGTTAATTGTTTCGATATAAAGCTTGGTGCATCAGAAAAAAATTTCATAAAACCAGGAACCAATCTGCTGGAATTTCTGTTTCTGCTGGAATCTGCTGAAATTCGAATTATCTGCTGGAATTCGAATTTTCTTCTGGAATATTTTGTTTCCCAATCTTTTGGAATTATTTCCTTTTTATTAGGGATTTTATCCCTCTTTAAATAATTTATATTAGTTAGAGTTTTTAGTATTCTAACTTAGCATTAGTTTAGGACTCTTTTTAGTATAAATAAGTGGAATTTTCTCCACATTAGACATCTCGATTTTTATCAAACATTTATGCACGTTTTTTACCTTGTTATGTGTTGCTAAACACATCTTTTCTAACCAAGGATTTATCAAAGTTTGATTTCTTTAATTCGTGAGGTTGAATTTGTGCTTTTATTTTCTTTGTTTCTTTAAGTATTTACTTTTTCTCCGCGCTCCGTTGACAATATATTTCATTCGATTAGGTAACTTGATCAACTATTTAATTGTTGAAATTATATTAAGCTATTTAGGATCCAAACCCGTAATTGTTTGGTATGTAGCAGTTAGTAACGTCGATTATGAACAAGTTTTCGATTAGTTGCTATGGGATAAGTAATTTAGTTTAAATGAACCGAGCTTACGTGTTTGTTAACTAGTAATGCATGAATACTATCGATAGGCTACATCCTAAGAGCTTATTTAGGGTTGTAATTGGTAAGAGGAATAATCAAAGAGCTTGTTTTGGTTATCGAGAACTTAAGGAAAGACTAGGTTATTAGAGCTTGTTAATAACTATAGCCAATTTACTTAAGAACATTGAAATATCATTGCATCGATGATCGAATTATAAATCAACAGCGAGATAATCCGAAGGCTAGAATCTCCAATCTTATTGAATCCATTTTAATTTGTTTATGTTTTTTAGTTTACGTTTTTATTTATTTTAGTTAATCAATCCAAAACCCCCCTTTAAATTGATATTAGTAATTTAAGAATTGAATCTACATGATTCCCTGAGGATCGACCCTACTTATCACTGATTACAAATTATTCTAAGTAGGTTTTATTTTTGTTGGATTCGACACCCACCAGTGACCAAACCAGATTATTAGTTAGGTTAGTTGAATTTCGCCCTCCTGTGAAAATGATTATTTACAAGAACCAGCCCAGACTTGAATCGACTCAATGCGGAATTCTCAAGATCAACTTTGAATTGGATAATGGACGAATATCCTATCAAATTCGATTGCTACATCAACAAACCTCGGTATTAATAACATTGACCCGATGAAGTCAACCAAAACGAACTTCATAATGAAATGATGTTACAAACGGGATGAAAAACCATTTGATAAGTTAGGAAAACAAACCCGACAGATATAATATTCGAAAAGTTCAAAAATATTATTAAAGAATTATGAGAGTTAAAACTCACATGTTTTCTCGAAAAAAGTTCTATTGTTATTGGCGGATTTTGTAGCCTAACTACAGGCAAAAAATACAAGAGTTTTTAATTTTGGAAGGAATCCTAATAAACGAAGGATACCAATTCAAATGAATATTTTTCTTTTGCAAACAATTAATAAAATCTGTCTAAGTCTAAAATAACGAAAATACAAAAATCTAATATAACTCAAAATATATTTGTATTAGTGACCTCTGAGTGTGAATACCAAATGAAAGTGATCACCCTTGTTCTTTACCTTTGTTAGTTTCCACATTATGCAAACTACATAATTTTATCAAGACCGTAATCGAGGTTAAAATGAAGACACTTTGAATGGACTTGAAAGAAAAAATATTGCAGTTGTTTTAGAAATTAATGAAAAAATAAAAATGAATAAAAAATTAAATCTATATAGATATCTATCTTTTATCTGGATTATAATGAAGAGATAGGTCCAAGTGCACGAAGAACTAAGAGGAAAGAATAAAAGTGCATGCAACCCATTAAAGTTAAATTAACAAATAAATGAAGCATGAGTATATAAGAATTTTTTATTCACATTATGATTCATATTTCATTTTTCAATCAATTTTGTTGTTTATTCAATTACTCATATCGGTACTTAATAAGTCAATAACAAAGGAAAAGTAAAATAACCATGTCTTCAGCACAAGATATAATATAACAAAAACAAAACATTTTACTATTCGAATCTTGATATAAATAAGTGAAACAACAATCAAACATTAATCATCATACAAATAATGAAAATAATAATAAATTAATCTTCTATATTTGGTCAAAAATATCAAAACTATTGAGTCGTTCTTCATGACCAACTTCATCGACAAACAAGTCATATTCAATTTCAACATCATAAGTCGACTCAAAAGCATCTCCACTTACATCCCAGATTTTGGAGTGGATGATATATTCTCTAACTGTTGCTTCATCTCATTTTTTGCGCTAATGATTTTGATATTTGGTTTCGAATAATCATGTTCTAGATGCTATCCAATTGGTGTAGCTTTAACAATATATAGATATAATCAAAGAAATTATATCGAAAATGGAGTCTGGACTCATTTGTTAAGATAAAAGTCAATTCCAAAAACACAAACAAATTCTTCTATATTTCCATCTCAACTCCCTAGCCAATTTTATCCATTTTATCGCGTTTCTTCATATCATCTGAACTTTCGGACAATTTAGGGCTGCAACTCAATAATTAATTCTACAGCTTAAATTATCTGAAGTGTAGCATTTCTCTATATATTAGCAGATCATTATCATCTCACTACTGTCAGGATCGGGCTAAATGTGGAATACGAGAATGCGATTAAGGATAAAACGTACAGGGGTAGATTGGCCGTTCAAGCAAGTTGAAAAGGGTAGAAGCGCATTTCTTGGTTTTAGCCTATTAATCCTTACAACTACACAACATGAAAGAAAATGACATAATTTATTTTCCATATTCAATAGATTTCATAAGAAACATTACAAATTCAAGCATGTAGTATTAATAATAGATTTTAAGTTATCCATCTTATTATTTCAAAACTTCCACTGTCCACATAGGAAAACAAACACCTGAAAGCAGACAATAAGATATAGAACAAATAAGACAATCGAAATACAATCACAAGTCAACCGATAGCACAAATATACTAAACGAACTCAAGATATACACAAATGTGTGGTTGAAAAATCGCGAGATTGAACAAAAAGACAAACTTCTCAACTTCACATTTCATACTTAAGCTTCTCACTAATACTGATTCACATATTAAAATTCCAAAGATACACATAAACTCGATAGTTGAAAGCAGTTTTCATTGTATCAATGACAATATGTGTTGTGGATCTTCTCAAATGCACTCAACAAAGACGTTTCTCATCCCCTTGCAACCATCTACGGACAAGTTTCTGCACTTGAAACCAGGTTTAGAAAACATTTGGAATAGCACAAAATTCAAATAAATGTAAACTCAACTATACAAATAAAAAATGCAATAATCGGAATTTGTAATGTAGAGGCACAAATTTGGTATCAACAACAAAAATGAGAACAATAGAGAAAAAACAACACATATATATATATGTACGGCTAATCATAATGATTTACCATAGATATGATCATGGATCGTCGAATAGGTATTCATCTAACGATGTGGCTAGCATGCTGGTAACGGTCTAAAAAATATGCCAACACAACATGTATCCAAACATATGCAAAGAACATGCATGTATATTAAAAAACATCACTTGTGTGTCAAAATAAAGATGACGGTTTATGTAAAATATTAAATAGCTTGTTGAACACATGTCGAAACCACAATCTAAAAGCACAATAGGACTTAACGATAGGTGATGAACTAATGGAATAAATAAGAGATTTAGAATTAGATTAATGTTATCTAATACAAACAAATCATGGTGAAAGTCGAATGGATGACTAAATACTCGATGCACGTAAATGAGCTACATGAGCAAGCATTTTTCTCACCAAATATATCCTATCAAGATGAAAGCTTCCACAATATAATTCTTCTATAAAGTCCACTCCGTAAGGTCAAGGCAATCAAAACCCACAAACGACAAAGTTCATATATCAATGCTTTGAGAGAATGAATCAACATAGAATACAACCAAACATCCAACAAATATCGGCCTTCAACAAATCATAGAGATGTTTTTGCAAAATTTAAAATTGTTGAACTCAATTTCACCATTAAAGAAAACACAATTAGCATTTAAAACTTAAGTGTAAAGAATAGAGTATTACCATAAGAAACACAACTAGAACAAGTGTTGATTTACTTTGATAGTGCTCAAACCCTTTTCTTTCATAACTTCCTTGAGCGACAAAAAACTTGGAGCATAAGCAACACTTCCGCATAAGGAAACCATAATTGTATTAAGATTCTCTTTTACCGGATTATACGAGGTGACATGGTTCTCGTATTGATGAGAAAGAAGTATATCTCCATTTCTTGATATTCTAACTGTATAAAGCGTCATAGGATAATCCCATGGAGATGTAATGTCAAATATCACATCTTTGGTCCAAGACTCGGCAACTCCATATTCTTTCATTTTCCATATAACAATCATAGAACGGTCATGATTATCAACGAGACAGAGCTGATCATGTATTGATGTCAACTTCATCCAAACTATACTCAGCTCCAATCCATTGGGAGGCAAAATGTCACCATATTTTTCTTCCTCGATATCAAAAGTAAATATCCAACTATAACGATCATAATTGACAAGCCAATGAAAAACCCCGTTAATAGTAACCATTTTGTCACTAGAACAAGAACGGGCTAGAAAAGTGTCGGACAACTCTCTCCATCTATCGTCGACACCAATGGTAAATATATCACCTTTCCCTTTGTGAACCGGGGAAAAATCTGATGACGTCCCTAGTTCACAGACGAATCTAAAGACCTTATATGTATTAGTCGACTTACAAAACCCTAATCCATATTCCACAGAGATATAACAAAACATCATATCTCTAATTTCCGGAAGCTTAATACACTCTCCCATGATTGGATTGCAGATATAAGCTGTTTCAGTCAGCGAGTGACGTAGTGTGAAGCAAAGAAGACCATTGCATGTATCTCGAGGGAACAAAAATGGCATTTCTAACGACCAACGACGGATCTTTGGCGTAACTTATACAAAAATTAGGGTCTGATAAGAGCTTATACAATGATCTACAAACAAGCTTTACCTTCATGAGAGCAGCTATGGGCAGTTTGAACAAGATCTCGAATAGCACAGCTGTTGGGAGATCCATAAGGGATAATTCACATACCGAATTTGCTGTTCTTAGGGTTGTGCGATCTTCAATTTCTCCAGAAATTCTTCTTCTGCAATTCGCCATTGATGAATGTTTGACAGAAAGCTGCGGCTTCTGATTTGGGTTGGAAATGAGTACTGAGGCAGAGAAATGTAGATATATATATATATATATATATATATACACACACACACTGAAATTGAAGCGGCGACGGCGGCTGATTTGGGTGAAAAAGGAGTGAGGAAGAAACGTGTGTATATATATATATATATACACACACTGATTTACGGGGAAAATGACATTTTTGATGTTGTAATTATAAGCGTTTGCCATTTTTGGTCCTATATTTTCTGTAATTACAGATTTAATCCTAGATTTAGGACACTCAATATTATTTTAGTTTATTTCACAATTTTAGTCATTTTTCATATATTTTGTTTTATTCTGCCAATATTTCTCACAGTTTGGTATTGCTATGCCTAAATTGGAAATTTTAAAAAGTTCCGATCAACTTAATAGTCAAAGTATTATACGCACGTCTCACCACGTCAACAAGTTTTGAACAATATTTGTCCGCAAAAAATTAAGTCAACCTAAAAAGGCTTCACCCAAAAATCTCGGAAACACTTAACTTAGCCCTAACTCTAAAGATTAACTCAAATGCAAACCCTAAATCTCTCTAGCGGTTTTGTAATTTTATATTACTTTATGTCGTAATTTATATTTTATATGCGTTTAATAGGATCATCAATATCAAGAGAGAAATGGCAATAAAAAGTGTAAAATAGTGCCAAACAAGAAAGAAAACTAAAGGTTGTACTGGACGTATGGACGATCCGATCCGGAGTTTAAACATTCCGGAGGTTAAACGTTGGAAGTAGAATCAACCTAAAACTTTCTGCTCTGGACGTTTAAAAAATACACCATTAACGTTTAAACATTGATGATGTTTAAATGTCGCATTCGGCCGGATTTATTTTGGAAAGTTTCTAAGTCTTATTTGAACACATTTCCCCCTATTTTCACCCCATCTTTAATGCACTGTTAAGGTTCAAACATTTTCAGCATTAGGTTAGTGCTAGGTATTAGTCTTTTGAAAGCTTAAAGAAATTCAAGAAGACATCAATTCTTGTGCAATTGTGGTGGAATCTTCAAAGACGTCTTAACAGAGAATAAAGTGTTCTCTTTTTTTCTCATTTTAATATCATTGATATATCATATTTACAATTATGCATTTTGTTTGCCTCTTTAATTCTAGGAGAAGCTTTATTATTCTAGAACTGGATGTAGATTGTATCGATCATGTTATAGTATTTCTTGATTTTGTGAATGTGTATGCTGATGATTCAATTTTCTAGTATGTGCTCGTGAATTTGTTGGCCGCTTATTTGCATAATCCCAGATATAATTAGGTGAAAATTCTGAAGGTGACATCCTGTTATTGGAACCTTATAATAAAACCTAATATCTTAAATAATGAAAGTAAATTTAAATCTAGTTAGGGTTTTACACATTATCGTAGGGCTAAATAAGTTTAAATTAAGGTTAATCAGCACGAATGTATAGGTTTAATTTGAAAGACGATTGTAATTAATATCGGGTTATGTCCTAAATAAGTAGTATTTGCAAACGAGAGAGAAACGTAATAAAGTTGATATGTTTATTCCGGTGAATCCCAATTCTGAAATCCTTAATCAATTGATGAATCCCATTTTCTATATCTTTTCGTTATTTAATTAGTTAGTAATTCTGAGTTTTCATTAATTATTTGTTTTGCACCAAAATCGAATTTCTAATATTTAGCTTAGTTCGCTAATACGTGGAAACTAGTACTTAGTGATCAAGTTTCCATGGAAATGACAACTTAAGAGCTACAAGATAAGTTATGCACGTGTGGATTTTACACATCAAATTGACAAAAATGAGCACCTATAACATTATACTATTATATCATTTGTCCAAGAACAACTCAATTTGTACTTTACCTTGCATTTGTATGCCACATTTTTCGTTTCATTTGTCATTGTTGGTTGAATTAAATTCCATATTTGATGTTGAAATAGAAGTAGCAGAGGTAAAACTCTACTTTTTAGGTTAAGTTAAATGTTGAGGGGAACTTTAGAGAAATTTGTGGAAAAATTAATTTGAAATTTTAGGAAAATTTGGACCCCAATTGGTTGGTCAACTTTGCTCCCAATATATGTTTCGAAGTCAAAAAAATAATAAAACTCTCTTGGTTGGAATCTCAATAAATTTTCCTTGAAAAAATCTATCAGGATTTAAGATAATTTTCAAGAAATTCTTGCCCAAAAAAAAAGAAAAAATTACTGTAATACTCATGATTTTATAGTTAACATTATCGATAAAATAGCTTTTTGCTATATTTCAACTCCAAAAATTAAATTAACAACCTTTTCTAATGCAAAATAATCCAATATTCAAAATGAAAGCCTTTGTGACTATTTTTGTGTATAAATCGATGAACTGGACTGAAAATATTTAATAAAATAAAAATTTTAATATCAAAACAAAAAAATATCATGTCAACCATAATCCTTATATATTTTTCTCTAAAAAAATTTATCAAAACTCACTTCTCAAACCATGTTTCTTATCTGTAAAACTATTTTCACTTTTATCATGGAAAAAAATTACGAGACAAATACATAAAGACTTTATAAACATTAAGCCACTTGTATAAGCACCGAATTGATATATATTTTTTTCTTTTTTTTTTTATTAAAAGCCTTTTAGAACACGTGTAACACGTACATGTGCAAAAACTTTTAATTTTTTAATCTAAGAGTAACAAACAAGACCAAATGTGAGGATAAAATTGGCAAAAGCTATATCTATATATTATTATTATTATTATTTCATCATCATCATTTCATTCTAAAAGTGTGAATGATTTACATATGAAATGATTTACATCTCTAACTTTATTTTGACTAAAATAACCTTGTAACAATAAATTAATATTATCTACAAATTAGATCAAGTTTTTAATTATTATTAAATGAATGTAGAACTTGATAACTTAATTCAATATATAATTAGATGGGAACTTGAAGTTAATAGTTAACATTGTTTAGTGTGTATATATGTCTGAAGACTAAAACAACCCGAAATCATAAATTAATGTTATCCTCTAATCAAATAATAATAAGAATTATTATTCAATGTGTGTATATATGTGAAGACTGAAGACTAAGATAAACTGAAATTATTTTATGGTATCATCTAATCAAATAATAATAATAATAATCATTATGATTACAAATATGAATATACATGAATTTAAAAAACTACAGGTTCATAAGTTTGTTCAATGTACATGTTTACTGAATTTAATATATATTTGGGGTGACATTTTCACCTATAAATTCAAAAGTCGTCCAAGCTAGAAAAAGAATAATAAAATAGCCCTCGCATCTACCAGGTGTATTTATATTTATCAGTAAGAAATTAATGTTTAATAAGGAAATTAATCTATTAATTCTATATATTAATAGTTTCACTTATATCTATGCAACAATGTCAATTATTGTAGTTGATTCTAATGGTGTAAATAAATTTGTACAATGGCTCAAGCACCCGGTAATATTAGTTCTGCACATACTTATTTAGGAATGTATTACTATTGAATCGTTGAGATACTTGAGATTTTTTAACTGATTTATATCATAAAGCGGAATGTCATATGTCATTGTGATGACTCATTCTGGTGATATCTGCTACATGAGCTTTTTCGCATTTAAATTTGTTCTACTTGATTTGGTTAACCGCCAAAAGGGGGTCTACATATGTGCATTATGGTAGAGCATTATACTTTATAAAATTACTAAAATAGTCTTGATATCAAATTTAACTATATGGAAGGGTTTGTATTGGTGTGTAGCGACTACATAAATATTGATTAATGTGTATCTTAGAGCTCGAAATTTATGAATCATTTGATGAAAAGCACCATTTTAATCCTAGATACATCATAAAAAATTCTATTATAAATCCAAAAATGAACTTTTAACATTTGACTCAACTATTCATATTTTATACTAAAAATATAATGGTGATTTTTAAAATGTTATAATCAGATTTGTAATGTAGGCTGAAAATTTAAGAGTACAAATGCATATTATTTGATGATAAAATATTAGTAAACGCCATACGAAGTTTGATAGAAAAAAATAGAGGGAATGATATATTCTCTAACCGTTGATTCATCTCATTTTTTGAGCTAATAGATTTTGACATTTGGTTTGGAATAATGTTCTTAATGCTATCCAGTTGATGTAACTTTAAGATATATATAGATATAATTTAAGAAATTATATCGAAAATGGAATCTGGACTCATTTATTAAGATAAAAGGCATTTCCAGAAACACAGGAATACTATTTTACACGAATTTGTTGTACAGAGAGGTACCTAAATTGCTAGGAGATTAGAGCATATATAGTATCTTAGCTTGAGCTTACTAGGATTCACCAATATACAAACAAATACATCTATATTTCCATGTGAACTCCCTCCCTCATCAACTGCATCCCTACCTAATTTACTATTACTAGCTTTTTGACATATAATACATATATTCTTTGTAATAAAAAAAGTTGATTACCTAAATCAACCTTTTTTATTACAATTTCATTATCGATCGATGTTTTTAATTCCTTCCGAAGCCTGTAACTATTATCATCGTCATCTAATTCTATGCTATTGAAATCGTTTGTTAGTACAAATGCAATATCTTCGGTTATACACAAATGTATGATAAGTGTACCTTTATGGGATTGAGGTGAGTAACAAAAATTTTTTGACAAGTAAAACATAAATTATCTGATCATTCTCAGCCATTCATTTTTACATTATGCATTATGCTTCCTTTCTCTTGAATCTATGAAATGGTTAAAGGGGTAAGTATTTCAGACATTCAATATTTTTCAACAGATAGCACAAAAACACTAAACGAACTCAAAATATACACATGTGTGGTTCAAAAATCGCGAGAACACAAAGACAAACTTCTCAATTTCACATTTCATACTTAAGCTTCTCACTAGTAATGATTCACATATTAAAATTTCAAAGATACACACCCCAATACACAAAAATAACACACACATAAATAACTAATAAGATAGTTGAAATCAATTTTCATTGTAAACAACAATATTTGCTATGGATCTTCTCAAATGCACTCGACAAAGACGTTTCTCATCCCCTGCTGTCTTCTATGGACAAGTTTCTGCACTTGAAATGCAAACCAGGTTTAGAAAACATTTGGAATAGCTCAAAATTAATTCAAATATGTCGTAATCACTTGTAGCATAAGAAAGATCATGATTCATGAATGAATAAATGTAAAATCAACCATCCAAAGAAAAGGTGCAATAATCGAAATCTGTATTGTAGAGGTACAAATTTGGAAACGGAATATTTGAAAAACAATATTTTTTTTTTATAATTCTAACAAAAGTCAAACGAGACATAACATTGTGTCACAAATACCCTCGTAAAATTTCTACTTCTGAAACCTTGATATCTGGCTAACTTGCTGATAGTCTGAAAAATATGCCAACACAACATGTATACAAATTACAAACATATGCAAAGAACTTGCATGTATATTAAATAACATCAGTTATGTGTCAAAATAAAGATGACAGTTTACGTAAAATATTAAATAGCACAACAGGACTTAACGATAGGTCACGAACTAATGGAATATTAATGTTATCTAATGCAAATAAATCATGGTGAATGTCGAATGGATGACTAAATACTCGATGCACATAAATGAGCAGGCATTTTTTCTCACCAAATATATCCTATCATGATCGAAGCTTCCACAAATATAATTCATCTAAAGTCCACTCCCTAAGGTCGAGGCAGTAAAAACCGACAAACAAATAAGTTCATATATTCAGATGTATCTATATCAATGCCTACGAAATTATGCCGTCAATCAATCTCTCATGTGAAAAAGGAAATAAAAACTAGTTTTGGACTAATATAAGCGTAGCTTGCAGTTAACCACGATTAACATTTAAAACTTAAATGTAAAGAATAGAATATTACCATAAGAAATGCAACTAGAACAAGTGTCGATTTACTTTGATTGTACCCAAATCCCGTTCCTTCATAACTTCCTTGAGCGACCAAAAACTTGGAGCATAAGCAACACTTCCGCGTAAAGAAACCATGATTGTATGACGTTTCTTTTTTACCGGATTATACGAGGTGGCATGGTTCTCGTATTGATGAGAAAGAAGTATATCTCCATTTCTTGATATTCTTACTGTATAAAGTGTCATCGAATGTTCCCATGGAGATGTAAGGTTAAATATCACATCTTTGATCCAAGACTCAGCAACTCCATATTCTTTCATTTTCCATATGACAATCACAGAATGATCATGACTATCAACTAAACACAGCTGATCATGTATTGATGTCAACTTCATCCAAACTATACTCAGCTCCATTCCATTGGGAGGCGAAATGTCACCATATTTTTCTTCCTCGATATCGAAAGTAAATATCCAACTATAACGATCATAATTGACAAGCCAATGAAAACCCCCATTAATTGTAACCATTTTGTCACTAGAACAAGAACTGGCTAAAAAAGCGTCGGGCAACTCTCTCCATCTATTGTTGACACCAATGGTAAATATATAACCTTTCCCTTTGTGAGATAACAACCCTAGTTCGCAGACGAATCTAAAGACCTTATAATTATTAGTTGACTTACAAAACCCTAATCCATATTCCGCAGAGATATTACAAAACATCGTATCTCTAATTTCCGGAAGCTTAATACACTCTCCTATGATCGGATTGCAGATATAAGCTGTTTCAGTCCCCGAGTGACGTAGTGAGCAGCAAAGAAGACCATTGCATGTATCTCGAGGGAACAAAAATGGCATTTCTAACAACCAACTACGAATCTTTGGCGTAAAGGTTGTCTGAACAATCTCAGAATTCTCAGAAATTTCCAGCAAAACCAAACTCACATCTCTTTTCGAGGGCATGAAGAAGCTTTCATAGGTAGAGTTTTTTGAATAACTTATACAAAAATTAGGGTCAGTTACGAGCTTATACAATGATGTACATACAAGCTTTACCTTCATAAGAGAAGCTATGGGTAGTTTGAACAGGATCTCGAATAACACAGCTATTGGGAGATCCATAAGGGACAATTGAGTACATACCGAATTTGCTGTTCTTAGGGTCTTTCGATCTTCAATTTCTTCAGAAATTCTTCTTCTGCAATTCTCCATTGATGAGTGTATGTGAGCTGCGACAGAAATTGAAGCTGCGGCGTCTGATTTGGGTTGGAAAATCAGTGAGACACACACTGAAATTGAAGCGGCGGCGGCGTCTGATTTGGGTTGGAAAATCAGTAAGGAAGAAACGTGTATATATATATATAGAGAGAGAGATAGATAGATAGATACACACTGAATTACGGGGCAAATGACATTTTTGATGTTATAATTATAAGCGTTTGACATTTTTGGTCCTATATTTTCTATAATTACACAATTAAGCCTAGATTTAGGACACTCAATAAAATTTTAGTTTATTTCACAATTTTAGTCATTTCCAGATATTTTGTCTTATTCTGCCAATATTTCTCACATTTTGGTATTACTATGGTTAAACTGAAAATTTTAAAAAGTTCCAATCAATTTAATAGTCAAAGCATTATACATGCATCTCAACATGTCAACGAGTTTTGAACAATATTTGTCCGCGAAAAATTAAGTCAACCTAAAGAGGCTTCACCCAAAAATCTGGGAAACACTTAACTTAGCCCTAACTTCTAAAAATAACTCAAATGCAAACCCTAAATCTCTCTAGCGGTTTTGTAATTTTATATTACTTTATGTCGTAATTTATATTTTATATGCGTTTAATAGGATCATCGATATCAAGAGAAAAATGATAGTAAAAAGCGTAAAACAGTGCCAGACAAGAAAGAAAACAAAAAATTGAAGGTTGTACTGAACGTATGGACGATTAGATCCGGAGTTTAAATGCTCCCGAAGTTTAAACATTCCGAAGGTTAATGTTCTAACGTTGGAAGTAGTATCAACCTAAAACTTTATGCTCTGGACGTTTAAAAAATACACCATTAACATTTAAACATTGATGATGTTTAAATGTCGCATTCGGCCAGATTTATTTTGGAAAGTTTCTAAGTCTTATTCGAACACATTTTCCCCCCTATTTTTACCCCCATTTTAATGCATTGTTAGGGTTCAAATATTTTCAGTTGAAAACATTAGGTTAGTGCTAGGAATTAGTCTTTTGAAAGCTTTAAGAAATTCAAGAAAGAAGAAATATATCAATTCTTGTGCAATTGTGTTCCAATCTTCAAAGTGGTTTTAACAGAGAATAAAGTTTTCTCTTTATTTCTCGTTCTTAATTATCATTGATTTATCATGTTTACAATTATGCATATTGTTTGTCTCTTTAATTCTATAGAGTAGCATTTTTATTCTAAAATCCAATTTAGCCTGATAATATTGTATCGATCATGTTATAGCTTTGCTCGATTTTGTGAATTTGTATGCTAGTATTCAGTTTCTAGTATGTGTAATGCTCGTGATTTATTGGTTGTTTATTTGCATGACGTAGTTATTAGGTGAAAATTCAGAAGGTGGCATCTTGATATCAGAACCTTTATAATGAAACCTAATATCCTAAATCTTGAAAGTAAATTTAAATCTCATGAGGGTTTTACACATTATCGTAGGGTTAAATAGTTTGAATTAAGGTTAACCATCACGAATGTCCAGCTTAATTAATTGAAGTATATTATTAAATTTGAAACAAGATAATAATTAATATTGGGTAATATTCTAAATAAGTAGGACTCACAAACGAGAGAAAAACGTAACAAGGCAGACAACTTTAACTCCGGTGAATCCCAATCCTGAAATTTTTAATCAATTGATAAATCCCATTTTCTATATCTTTTCGTCATTTAATTAGTTAGTGATTCCCTTTTCTCATTAATTATTTCTTTCGCACCCAAAATCAAGTTTCTAATTAGTTTAATTTGCTAATACGTGAAAAACTTGTACTTAGCGATCAAGTTCCCATTGGAATGACGACTTAAGTTAAAATAAGTCGTGTGCGCGTGGATTTTACATATCAAATTGACAATAATGAACACCTATAACATTATACCATTCACATACAAAGTCACCTTATAGGTTCGTACGTCCAAGAACAACCCAAATTGTACTTAAGCGTGCATTTGTATGCCACATTTTTCATTTCATAAGTCATTGTTGGTTAAACTAAATTTCATATTTGTCGTTGAAATAGAACTAGCGGAGGTATTGAGGGAAACTTTAGAACTAGTGGAGGTAAAATTCTACTTTTTAAGGTTAAGTTTAGTACTGGGGGAACTTTAGAGAAATTTGTGAAGAATGAATTTGAAAATTTAGGCCCAAATTTATTGGTCAACTTTACTCCAAATATATGTTTCGAAGTAAAAAAAATCATAACACTCAATTATTGGTTGGTATCTCATTAAATTTTTATATAATTTAAGATATTTTCCAAGAAATTCTTGCCAAAACAGAAAAAATGATTGTATTATTCATGATTTGATAGTTAACAGTATCGATAAAAATAAGTTTTTTTTTGCTATATTTCAAATTCTGATGCAAAATATTGCAACATTTAAAATAAGATCCATTGCGACTATATTTGTTTTAAATCAATGAGTTAGACAAATATCTTTACAAAAAAATTCTCTAAAAATATATTTCACAACAAAAAATATCATGTTTATTACATATTTTTCTCTAAAAAAAACTCATCAAAATTCAATTCTCAAATCACATTTCTTATCATTAAAATTATTTTCACTTTTATAATGTATCATCCAATTGGGACTTTATAAACCCTAAGTCACTTTTATATGCATTGAAGTAATATATATTTTTCCTTTTTTCTTATTAAAAGCCTTTTAGAACACGTGTAACAAGTATAGCCGCCGAATCTTTTTAAAATTTTTTAATCTAACATGAACAAACATTACCAAATGTGAGGATAAAATTGGCAAAGTCTATATCTATATCTATCTATATCTATCTATATCTATATCTATATCTATACTTCTATAAAAGTATGGATGTTGGAAGGTGTTTGTTCCCATTGTGAATATACAATTTTATCCTTATTGATTCACTTAATAAGTATTATACCCCTATTAATTGAGTTAATTAGCATTCATATGAAACTTCTTTGCAATAAATAATAATTAATGTTAGTATTTTATTAATTAAGTGATAATTTTTCATGTCCAAGATTTTAACACTCATTTTCGTTTAAATATGCTATTTTCAACTTTTCACTATTAGTTACTATTTTATAAAAACATATATAAATGTATATTACTAATCCCTAATATATATATATATATATACATAAAAAGAGAAAGTAAATCCAAAAATTCTAAATTTTGAACAATTGTAGGATTCACTACAAGAAAGAAAATAGGTATCAGCTACAAATAAAATTGCTACGAACTTGATTTCGTATCTAAGGACATAATTTAGCTATAAATTTTCCGTAGGTAAATGTATTTTCAAAATAAATAAACATATACGAATAAGTCAGCGACAAAATTGCATTGGATCAGCAACAAATGGTATTTTCGTTGCAAGTTTCATTTCTAGCGCGACATATTTGCTACTAATTATTCATTGTACAAATTATTTTAAGAATTTAAAAATAAATAAAATATGCTAGATATATAATAATTGTGGCACTTGTTATGAACTTCAAATTCATAGTTAATTTGTTCGTAGCTGTTGCAACAAAAAACACATCCATTGCAATTTTCGTTGCTGGTACAAGGACAAAAATAGCTAGAAAATAGCATCTTACTACATAATATTTGTAGTTCTTACTATGTATTTAAAATTCATAGTTACCTTGTTGCAAGGTATTGCAACGATATATACATTTGTTGCAATTTTCGTCGCTAGCGCAACGACAAAAATAGCTAGAAAATAGCATTAGATTCACTTTACTACATAATATTTGTAGTTCTTGCTATGTATTTAAAATTCATAGTTACTTTGTTGCTAGGTATTAGTTATTAATACAACGTCAAATAGCTACAAATTATGTGTTGGAAAAAATATTTGGAAAAAGTAACAATTATTCAACACCGGAATAAAGTGTTTAAATTATCATAAAAATTAATGGGAAATAGCATTTTCAGTCTATTTGTTGTGTCAATGTAATTTAAACAAAGCTGAAATCGCTATAAATATTATCAGACCACTTAATCAATTATTCTTACATTTACTAATTAATAAATATATAATTAATTTCTAATTACAAGGTTTTTATGAATAATTATTAAATAAAAATTCAAAATTTCCAACTTTTGTAATGATGTTGCAAATTAGATATGATACAGAAAAATGTTGGAGCTAAACTTCTATATTCAATTTCCTAATTAGATTTAGGGCTTAAGTTTAGGGTTTAGGGTTTAGAGTTTAGCGTGCAAATTTTATATTAATCTGTCATTATGTCAATATATTATATTAACATAGAGTCTTACACAAAAACAAATAAATTAATATACAATCATTTATTCTAATATATATAAAAATTACTTAAAATTGATCGTTTTGATTTATCTATAATGTCGAACCAATTTAGTAATACTATTTCTACAAGATTATAATTTTGTAACTATAATAAGTGAAAGATCATTGTGAATAGAATTGAATCAAGTCGAACAAATCGAGTTCATATAGGTTCAAGTTTAGCAATTGATATTAAACGTTCTTTTGCATCCAATGCTTAATAATACTTGATGAGCTTCAAGTTGAACCCGTTAAACTTGACATTTTTATATTTTTTTTATCTTTTCAGTGTAAATCATATAATTAATACATAAGTTAGTATTTTACATTTTGGAATAATTCATGTTTGACTTAAATCTGAACTCAAGCCCCTAACTCACAGCTCAATCAAAAATTTAAATCGACGTTGCAAGCTTTAAATCAATTTGCGCACATCGATACCTTAAATTGATATTCTAAATATGATAATGTTAGAGAATATGTTATAAAAATTATATTATATGCTTCCAAATCAACTAAAATATATAATATCAACTTTTCATATACTCTTAATAATTATTTAATAAAATTATTTTATTATTGGTAATTATAATATTGAATGTCAAATTCCAAATATGGAATTTGATTAGTTAAGGCAATATGCCACTCTATCACCCGATTTTACAATTTTTTAGCCAAAGTTATTTCTTATTGTCAAAAATCTTTCCTTTTTCCCCATCACCCCATTTTACAATTTTTTGCCAAAGTTATTTCTTATTGTCAAAAATCTTTCTTTTTTCCCCCATCACCCACGGGAACAACTACAACAACTACAGATCCTTCACATTCATGTATTTTAAATTTATCGACAAATCCATTTAAGTTCGTTTGGATGAATTCATGTTACGATGGATTTCAAATCCCTTGTCATTCACTTTGACCTATTTTCTCCTTAACTACGGTGAATTTCAAATGACTCAAGATTTAGTTGTCAGTTCAAATCCTTTCTCCAACTCCCCTCACCAAATCCAAATCACTCAATCCAAACACATCCTTACGGAATTGAGACACATTCACAAGTCAACAGATTGCACAAAAACACTAAACGAACTCAAAATATACATAGGTGGTTGAAAAATCGCGAGATTGAACACAAAGACAAACTTCTCAACTTCACATTTCATACTTAACCTTCCATTTATACTAATTCACATATTAAAATTCTAAAGATACACACCCAAAACCCCCCAAAAAACACATAAAAAGGACAATTGAAAGCAATATTCATTGTAAACTAATAACGTATCAACACCAATATCTGATGTGGATCTGCTCATATACACTCGACAAAAACGTTTCTCATCCCCTGTTGCCTTCTACGGACATGTTTCTGCACTTGAAACCAGGTTTAGAAAACATCAAAATTCAAATATGTCGTAATAATCTCTTGTAGTGTAAGAAACATCGTGAATTGAATAAATGTAAACTCAACTATCCAAAGAAAAGGTGAGATCGAAAATAGGTACTGTGCAATCTGTATTGTAGAGCTACAAGTTTGGTGACAGTATCAACAACAAAAACAAGAAAAAAACGAGAACAACAGAGAAAAAACAACACACACACACATATATATATATACAGCTAATCATAATGATTTACCACAGATATGATCAGGTTTAGAAGGTAATGTTATTTGTTCTCATATTTATATGGAAACCGAATAATTTGAAAAATAATTTATAATTCTATATGAAAAAGAACTAATAGGATTAATAAGAAATTCAGAATTAGATTAATGTTATCTAATGCAAATATATCATGGTGAAAATCGAATGGATGACTAAATTAATACTCGATCCACATAAATGAGCTTCATGAGCAAGCATTTTTCTCACCAAATATATCCTATCATGATCAAAGCTACCTCATATAATTCTTCTAAAGTCCAATTCCTAAGGTCGAGTCAGTCAAAACTCAAAACCCACAAACGACTAAGTTTCATATACTCGGATGCATCTATATTAATCCCTACGAGAGAATGAATTAACATAGAATACAACCAAGATCTAACAATTCGGCCTTCAAGTTTCAACAAATAATAGAGATGTTTTTGAAAATTTAAAATTGTTGATTTAAAACATAAATGTAAAGCATAGAGTATTACCATAAGAAGCACAACTAGAACAAGTGTCGATTTACTTTGATTGTACTCGAATCCTTTCCCTTCATAACTGCCTTGAGCGACAGAAACTTGGACCATAAGCAACACTTCCGCATAAAGAAACCATGATTGTATTAATTTTCTCTTTTACCGGATTATACAATGTGGCATGGTTCTCGTATTCATGAGAAAGAAGTATATCTCCATTTCTTGATATTCTTACAGTATAAAGCATCATCGGATAATCCCATGGAGATGTAATATTAAATATCACATCTTTGGTCCAAGACTCAACAACTCCATATTCTTTCATTTTCCATATAACAATCACAGAATGATCATGATTATCAACGAGATAGAGGTGATCATGTAATGATGTCAATTTCATCCAAACTATACTAAGCTCCAATCCATTGGGAGACGAAATGTCACCATATTTTTCTTCCTCGATATCAAAAGTAAATATCCAACTATAACGATAATAATTGACAAGCCAATGAAAAACCCCGTTAATAGTAACCATTTTGTCACTAGAACAAGAACGGGCTATAAAAGTGTTGGGCAACTCTCTCCATCTATTGTCAACACCAATGGTAAATATATCACCTTTCCCTTTCCCTAGTTCACAGACAAATCTAAAGACCTTATAATTATTAGCAGTCTTACAAAACCCTAGTCCATATTCCACAGAGATAGTACAAAGCATCATATCTCTAATTTCCGGAAGCTTAATACACTCTCCCATGATCGGATTGCAGATATAAGCTGTTTCAGCCAGCGAGTGACGTAGTGAGAAGCAAAGAAGACCATTGCATGTATCTCGAGGGAACTAAAATGGCATTTCTAACGACCAACGACGGATCTTTGGCGTAAAAGTTGTCTCAATAATCTCCAAATTCTCAGAAATTTGGAGCAAAACCAAACTCACATCTCTTTTTGAGGTCAGGAAGAAGCTTTCATAGGTAGAGTTTTTTGAATAACTTATACAAAAATTAGGGTCTGATAAGAGCTTATACAATGATCTACAAACAAGCTTTACCTTCATGAGAGCAGCTATTGGCAGTTTGAACAAGATCTCGAATAGCACAGCTGTTGGGAGATCCATAAGGGATAATTCACATACCGAATTTGCTGTTCTCAGGGTTGTGCGATCTTCAATTTCTCCAGAAATTCTTCTTCTGCAATTCGCCATTGATGAATGTTTGACAGAAATTGTGAGCTGCGGCCTCTGATTTGGGTTGGAAATGAGTACTGAGGCAGAGAAATGTATATATATATATATACACACACACACTGAAATTGAAGCGGCGACGGCGGCTGATTTGGGTGGAAAAGGAGTGAGGAAGAAACGTGTATATATATATATATGGGCTTTTTTGATATAACCCCCCGAGGTATGTTGCTTTGGCAAACAACCCCCGAGGTTTGAAATTTTGGTAAACAACCATTTTTGGTTAGTTGACCGTTAGTCAACAGTTAAGGTCATGGGCAAAATTGTAATCTAATAATTACAAACAAATATATTAATTTTCAATGTATTTATTTGGAATTACATTGAAAATAAATACATATTAATTTTATTAATTTTATTTATTTGCAAAATTGTAATTTAATAATTTCAAACAAATATATTAAATAAATATATTAATTTTATTTATTTGCAAAATTGTAATTTAATAATTCCAAACAAATATATTAATATTACATTGAAAATAAATACATAATAATTTTATTAATTTTATTTATTTGCAAAATTGTAATTTAATAATTCTAAACAAAGATATTAAATAATTATATTAATTTTATTAATTTTATTTATTTGCAAAATTGTAATTTAATAATTCCAAATAAATATATTAATTTTATTAATTCCAAATAAATACATTGAAAATTAATATATTTGTTTGGAATTATTAGATTATAATTTTGCCCATGACCTTAACTGTTGACTAATGGTCAACTAACCAAAAATGGTTGTTTACCAAAATTTCAAACCTCGGGGGGTTGTTTGCCAAAACTACATACCTCGGGGGGTTATATCAAAAAAGCCCATATATATATATATACACACACTGAATTACGGGGCAAATGACATTTTTGATGTTGTAATTATAAGCGTTTGCCATTTTTGGTCCTATATTTTCTGTAATTACAGATTTAAACCTAGATTTAGGACACTCAATATAATTTTAGTTTATTTCACAATTTTAGTCATTTTTCATATATTTTGTTTTATTCTGCCAATATTTCTCACATTTTGGTATTGCTATGCCTAAATTGGAAATTTTAAAAAGTTCCGATCAACTTAATAGTCAAAGTATTATACGCACGTCTCACCACGTCAACAAGTTTTTCATTTAATTCACTATTTTGTAATTGAGCTTACAAAATGCTCAATTACGTTTGTATGGCTAGGTATATTTTTTGGTGTATTTACTTAATACTCAATAGTGAATTAAGGAAATGTTCGGTATTGGTAATTGAGGGTTTTATAAATTACCATAAAATGGTCCCTATTGAATGACTTGAGCTCGATCTCCATACAAACAATGTTTCCATCGTGACCCATTCAAGACCCAAAACCCTTAAAAATAAATCACATTTTCGCGTATATACTATAACATTGACATTTGGCAGACAATAAGGACCCAATTGGTTGGTACGTCTAACTCCGAGAATTTGTTTTCATGATAAAAATGAGAAATGTGATTTGAAAGATAGAGATTAGATGAGATTTTTAAGAGAAAAAATAATAATGATTGTGGTTGATGTGATATATTTTTCATTGTGAGAAATTTATTTTTGTTGATATTTAAATGTAATTTTAGTAAATATGTTAAGTCAAAATCGATGATTTAGACGTCAGAAAATTGATATAATGGATCTTATTTTAATCGTTGCATTATTTTGAATTAGAATATGTAATTAATTTAATTTTCGGCTTTGAAAGGTAGTTGGAAAAACCCTTTTAATTGATTGTTTTAACTATTAAATCATGAATAGTAAAATTTATTTGTTGAAAGAATTTTTTCAAATTATTTGTAATTTTAAGAGAATTTCTTATAAGAAAATTTTCATGATGTGCCAAACAACTAAGGGGTCAATTGGTTGGCACCCTATGCTATGAAAAAAAGTGTTTACCATAAAAATCTTGGAGAAATCCTATTTGTTTAGCATGTTCCGAAAAAATTCTTTAAAAAAATCTCCCAAAATTACAAATAACATAAAAAAGATTTGCAACAAATTAATTTTACTATTTATGATTTGACAGTTAATACAACCAATTAAAATTGTTATTTCGACTATCTTATAAAGCTAAAAATAAAATTAATTACATATTCTAATGCAAAATAATGCAACGTTTAAAATAAGATCCATTGTGACTACTTTCTGACGTCCAAATCAACGAGTTTGACTAACCACATTTAATAAAAATTATATTTAAATACCAACCCAAATAAATTTCTCACAACAATAAACATATCACATCAACTACAATCATTACTTATTTTTATCTAAAAATTTTCATCTTCCAAACCACATTTCTCATTTTTATTATGGAAAAAAATTCTCGGAGATAAACATGCCATCCAATTGGGCTCTAAATTTCTCTAAAATTTACTCTGAAAAACATTTTTGAGGATACAGATGACCATCCAATTGACCCCTAAGGGCCCAATTGGATGGAATATCCATCTCTGAAAATTATTTTTCATGACAAATGTAAGAAAAAAATATCTTTAGGATTAAGAAATATGTTGTGAGATGTGTGTTTAAAAAAAATTAAGAGAAAAATATGTAATGATTATGGTTGATGTGATATGTTTTTTATTGTGAAAAAATTATTGAGATTATTATTTGAATATAATTTATAATAAATCATGTAGTCAAAATTATCGATTTAGATATCAAAAAATAGCCACAATGGATCTTATTTTAAACGTTGCATTATTTTACATTAGAATATGTGATTAATTTAATTTTTGGAGGTGAAAAATAGTCGGAAAAATCTTACAAATGAATTGTGTGAACTGTCAAATCATGAATAGTAAGAGTAATTTTTTCTCTTTTCTTGCAAAAATTTCTTCAAAATTATCTAAAATTTTGAGAGATTTTATTGAAGAAATTTTTAACATGCCAAACAATTGAAACTTTATGGAATTTTTTGTTGTGAATAATTTTTTTAGGGATGAAGTGACCATCCAATTGGGCCATAAATGTCTATGAAAAACTATCTTTGAAATGACAATATTTTCTTAATATCAAAAAATTTTAATTAGTTCACTCAAATAAGAAAATGGCGTTAATCCTATAAAAAAAACCTTAATAGATTACTCACAAATTCAAAAAAAAAAAAAAAAAAACATTTGTACATCTTACTTCAGATGTTACAAAAATGAGTTTTCTTTTTTGTTGGTTTGTACATTAAGGTAAAACACGCCCCTATTTTTAGACAATAAGCCATAAGCTTTGTCAAGATGCAAATTAACATACACGTTTTGTTTGTCCTTTTTAAATGATCCTTATGTTTCGTTTGTTTTTGTTTACTTCGTTGGATTCGTAGAAGCCATCTCCATAAATACTCGATTGTTATAGTGAAGACAAAGAGTTATACTACAAGATACGTAGCCATACCAAAAGTAGCCCAGTAAGTGGGACATTTTGTCGATGGGGTACGATAAACTGCTGATAATGCACAAATTTGAGATAATAAAATACCTAATAAACTGCATTTTTGGTATTTTTAACTAAAATATGGTTAGGCATGCACTTTTCCTTTGTATTAATTATTAGTTTATAGGGTTTAACGCCTTTTTTCTTTGCTATTTTATGTAATTATTGCTGAGATAATATCAACTAACGGGTAATGATACCTATTCCAATACTGGCGTTAATCAACGGTTATTATGTTTTATGTCGTAGAAGCACCATGGACAAAGAAAAATAACTCACTGTTTTAAATTAAAATAGGATTTCGAATTTGTGTCATTATTATTAGTTTATAGTTTATAGGGTACAAACAACATCATTGTTAAGTAGTGCTTCACCACTAATAAGACTGTCAGACATGGCGGAATCATCATCGACCATCATACAAAAAAGATCTGCACACCATCCATGTCCACCTGGAGGCGATAGGGTGGCTAAGTATATATGTGTACAAGGAAATTTTTTTCCGCCATTAAGGTTCACTTAAACTATACACCAAAAATTCTTTTCTTTGTTTACTTTGTTATGTTTACTTGTACAAAGCGGTTGTAATTTCAATTTTCTTGTCGACATCGTTTTTTTAGACAACTACATTAGGGTTAATAATAACTTGTCTTTTTAATGAAGATAAGCTAGGAGTTATAATTATTCAGTAATTATAACTCTCTGAAACATAAGCAACATTACATCCATCATCTTTTGAAATAAGTTCATGTTAATTAATTTTAAGGGGTTGATACTTAACTGAATAAATTAAATTGGAGATACTTAACTGAATAATTTTAAGGGGTTGATACTTAAAGGATACAAGACACAATGTGGGAGAAATTGGAGATGTAGGGAAACTGGGTATAGTGGATGTCGATGAGATAGATAGGGAGGAATGTGTAAGTGCAGGGGATTGGGGAGGAATTGATATGATGGATGAATGTCCAAGATATGGAGATGGAGTGTAACACCCCAACCCCAACTTAACAAGAGTCGAGTTGCTACCATGACTTTAAGTGTGAAAAATATATATAGTATACATAATTAATCTCAGCGGAAGACTTTATTATAAAAACACGAGTAAATTTTTTTTTCTTCCTTCTTTAAAAGCTAATCATGCACAACGAACTCGTGTTATACCCACATTTGTAAATCAAAACTTGGTTATGAACAAATGAAAATTTTCTTACTTAATCCGATAAAGTAGTTCCCAAAATACCAAGTGTCAGATTTCTACGAATTAACATATATTAAAAGCGTAATATTCATATATATATATATATATAATATATGCTTCTAGGGGAAGTCCATACAGCCAGCTACTCATCCGCTTCGTTGTAAGCGGGACCTGAAAAAGAATTAAATTGAGCAACGTAAGATTTGAGAAATCTTAGTGAATAACGTTATTAACTGTCACTTTGAAAAGATTAACCAGTATGTCAAAAGCATCATCTCCAAGGTCCGAAGACCTGGCCTAACACTAAGGTCCGAATACCTGGTCTACTCCAAGGTTCGTCAACCTGGCCTAACTCCAAGGTCCGAAGACCTGGTCTACTCCAAGGTTCGTCAACCTGGTACGTTATCGTTATCATGTCGTTTCATTTCAATCAACATAAGAGTTATTCCAAACAATATAGCTGAAAATAAACGTTACCCACTTGACGTTTCGCTAAAGATGTGGGGATAGATCTTGAAGTATCCGATCGTCTCGTACTGCACTCGACCGTTTATCAACGTTAAGGTTTTAAAACATATGTATTTAAAAAAAAAACACATATATACATATATTTAAATATGGGTAATTTATTATTATCCAGTAAACTCAAGTGGTTAACCAATAACAAATTAACATTATATATATATTTATATACTTATAACTATAACATCTTTAACTTAAAACCTATAGAACATAGACATAACTTTGTAAAACATCATATAAAATTTCTAAAACCAATTAAAATTCTGATTTTGGGACTTATTTACAAAAAAAAATATAATTTAATAATTTTAGGACAGCCAATCCGAATTAAAGAAATTTTATAAATTATTCTATTCCTCGGCAAATTCTCAAATTTTATAAAACACTCAACAACACACACATGAACATGTAGTAAAATTTTCTGAACAAGAAAACATCTCAAACTATTTCAAATAAATGCAAAAGTGTGCAACCTTAAATTTTTCGGTATCTTACTTGGCAGTCTATACTAAACGATTTTTATAAAATCACACACAATTCAAAACCTTTCAAAATATTTTACATATCACTTAGACATAATAGTTAGGTTCCAGTAAATTTTACATGAAGAAATTCCCCCATTTGATTACCTAAAAACACCAAAAGAAACTATCATAGAAAACTGTAATAATTTTAGGTAAGAAAATTAAACATGCAAAGCCATTTTTCACATTTATTCACACTACCAACACTTAAAATGACATCAACACTTAATGATATGTATATATATATACACATTATATGAACACAGTAAGGTAGAAATTAATGGAAATTCATAAATTTTTACCTCTAGTTAAAGAAACAAAAGGCTTATTTACTTGATAGCTTTGAGAGAAAAAAATAGTCTTGCATATGATTTGGAAAATGGAAGAATGATTTTGTGCACAAAATATTTTGTATCACTACTTTGCATGCAATGGTTGAGGTGTCTTAAGTCTAAGGTTACTAAGTGGAAAAATATGGAGCAAGGTTGAGGTGTCAATACCCTAATGTTGCCAAGTGTAGGACATGTTAAATTTAGGTGAAATTAATCCATAATCCTCCAATCTTTCAAAATTTATAATTTGCTCCCATGAATATATATATATATATATATTTATATATTTTTAGGTAATATAATTTTGACTACAAAACTTATAAAAACTCGTATCGAGTGCATCACGATCGAACTCGGTCTCTTCGGGTAGCTATCCTGCAAGACTAACCAAACTTGAAGAAAAATTTTAGCTCGTTAAAAATGTTTAAACGGAAAGCTCAGTTAAACACAAAATGAATTATTAATAATAAACTAATAAATAAAATTGTATTTATGTGCCAAAATATGATATGCAAGATTTTCCAAAAAAAAAAATGGGGTGTTACATGGAGGTAGAAGTAAGGGAGGTGAAACGAACTCGGGGGAATGGGAGCCTGGAATAGAGGAAAGAGTGGGATAAGGGAAATTAGATTCATCAAACATAACATGACGACTGATATGGACATAGCCAGAGATAGGATCAAGACAACAAAAATCATTATAATTAGTAGTATACCCTAGAAAAACACAAGGGAGAGAATGTGGATCCAGCTTGTGACGAGCACGGTGACCAAAATACGGATAACAAGCACATCCAAAAACACGAAAAACACTATAGTCAGGAGATCGATCAAGAAAAGACTCATATAGGGACGTAGCAGAGAGAGTTGGTGTGGGTAAGCAATTTATCAAAAAAACGGAAGTATAAAGAGCCTCGACCCAAAAGATGAGAGAAAGGGATGCAGTGACGAGAAATGTGCGGATGAGTTCAGAAATATGGCAATGTTTGCGTTCAGAGATGCCGTTTTGTTGAGGGTTATATGGACAAGATAAACGCAATTGGATTTCATGATCTGCAAAGAATGAACGAAACTGGGCATTGTCGAATTCACGACAGCCATCACTTTTGAAATATTTTATAGTGGATGAGAAAACATTTGAGAAAAGAGAGTGAAAATGTGTGAAATGTGGAAAAACTTTTGATTTTTCTTTGATAGGGTAGCACCAAGTAAAATGAGTAGAATCATCAATAAAAATAACATAATATTTAAAACCAAAGTTTGACAAAACCGGAGAGGTTCAAACATCAGAATGAACTAATGAAAAAGGAGTCTGACTACATCGTTCGACAGATTGAAAAGAGAGTCGACGTGAATAACCTAATTGACAAGCAGAACAAAAATCTACATTGCGTAGTTTCAGTGAAATAACACCTTTATTACACAAAGTTTGTAAAGTAGAGAAGCTAGGATGACCAAGACGACGATGCCATAAAGTGCTGGAGATAGGCTGAGCAACAAGAGCAGATGCGGAAGCAGGTCTGGAAGTGTGATGAAATTGATAAAGACCACTAGATGAACGGGATGTCACAAGTGGACAATTGCTGACCTTGTCCTTAATACAAAAACCAGAGTCAAAAAAAGTAATAAGACAATTGTTATCACAACAAAGATGACGAACAAATAAAAGATTAAGAGATAATAACGGAACATGAAGAACGTTTGATGAGCGTAAAGAACAAGAAGGAGTATCAAGGGTGGTAGAACCAACATGCGTAATCTGTAATAAATCACTATTTCCAACCAAAATTTTGTTAGTACCAGAATATGGAGACAAATTAGAAAGCATACCATTATGAGGTGTCATATGAGCTGAGGCACCACTGTCCAGAAACTAAGTGAGAACAGAAGTATCACCAACAATAATGGCAGAAAATGACTTTGGTAAGTCTTCAGAGACATAAGAGTGATCAAACCGATGTGGACAAGATGTTGAGGCATGTCTAGGAGTGCTTCATAACTGACATTTCTCAGTAGTGCGAGAGGGTGGCAGAAGACCGGGTGGAGTATCTTGTGTATAACTAGAGGAGCGAGAAGACCCGGAAAAGAATCGGGAAATCAAATGGGAGCCATGCTGAGAAGATGCAGAAGGAGGATATCCACATCCATGCCAACCACGGCCACGTCTAGAACCATGGCCACGACCACGAAAAGTACCACGTCCCCGACCACAGGAAAAATTAGTCTGGCTATAAAGCCAGGAGATGTAGGTGAGGTGTGCTGGTGAAGAAGGCGGTGTTCAAATTGGAGAAGACGAGCACGAAGGTCATCAAAGGTAATAATGGATGAGTGCATGGTGATAGAGGTGACAAAAGAATCATACTCTGGTGGAAGCCCATTGAGCGCTTGAAGAACCAAATCAGTTGAGGAAACAAGATATTTTACTGCCTGAAGATTGTGTGCCAATTGTTGTATTTTAGTGAGGTAAGCATCACACGACAAAGACCCTTTCTCAATAGTGGAGAATTCACATTTATATTAAAGTTGTTTAGCGAGTGATTGCTAAATAAACCGTGTCTCGAGAGACTGCCAAATAGCTCGGGAAGTGGGAAGTGAATAAACAGATAATAAAATGTCTTGTGACATAGTGTTGTGCATCCAGGTTTTGATGCTACTATCAGTGCGAACCCATGATAAATAAGAGGGATTCGATATAGGTTGTCCAAGGGAGGTGATAACATGTGATCATGGGCAGGGTAAAGAGCCATCAATATAGCCGAGTATAGCTTCTCAAACTGGGCTTTCCATAAAAGGTAGTTGTCAGAGTTTAATTTGGTCGACATATGATTTGGATTAGGTTGAGAGGATAACAATGGAGAAATTGGTAGAAGTGATTGTGTGTGGGTTAAAGAATGTAATTGATTTGGGAGATGTAATCCGTGGGCTGTAGATGTGAAATTAATGTTATGGGTTGAATTATTTAATAAAGCATGGTTTGGTGGGTGAGCTAAAGAATTTAATTGATTTGGAAAAGTGAATGCGTGAGATGGAGAGTTGAAATTTATGGTTTGGGTTGAAGTATTTAATGAATTATGGGCCAATGAAAGATTAGTTAAAGGTTGGGCTTGAGTTGCCATGTCTAAAGTCCCAAAGGAAGAATGGGCCGTATGGTTTTGGTTTAAGGAAGGAATAATGTTGTTGTGGGCTAGGGATTCCATTGGACATGGGCCAACAGAAGAATGAGAAGAATGAGCCGTGTAATTTATATTTGAGTGAGCTAGGTTATAGTTGTGAGGTGATGGACTTGTTTTTCAAACATCTCGTCCAACTTGTTTTGGATTTGTTGGACTTTCGTCGGCACCATGTAGATGTGTTCTCCATAGTTTTGTACTGTCTTTTGGACTTCTCGAATATCTTGAGATATCTTTGATGAGTCTCAAATTATTTCATTCCAGCTAATCTTTCCTTCCTTGTTCATTACAATACTCTCCGTATTTATTGGGAACTCTTTTGATCCAAGCGGTATTGTAGGGTTGTCCTACTAGCAATTGCTAAAACTTGTGCAACATATCGGTTATCCCCATATGTTACCATCTCCCGATGGTTTTTCTCGTATGTCTTCAAGATTTGAAGACAATTCTTTTAATACAAACATGTTGGACAATCGTCCAGATCCATGTTTGGAGATAATTTCTCCTCACCAAAAGTTAATTTACTAATTATAATAAATATTCTATCAAGTTCATAATAAACCTAGGCTGTGATACCATTTTGCGGATACATCACTCAATTGTTGTTAAGTTACAGATCAAGATCTAAATATAATTATCCCCTGAAAAGCTCAATTTTAAAACTTTTAACGGAAACCATCAAACGGGACAAAGGTTAAAATCTTACGGGACTAATGTTGATTAACGGAAGGACCAGATTAGTAAAATTAACGATTATTGGGACTATATTTAGAAAAATGTAAAGCTTAGGACTAACCTGAAAACCGGCTTATCCTGTGGGACTACAATTAGGATTTTTCCGTACAAAGGTATAAAATCCTAACTAATACAAGGAATATATCAGGTATAAATGATACTAATATAAACTAACAAATATCACAAAGAGAATGTATGGCTCCCTTCCTTTCCCTTTTTCATTTCATTGGAGTATGTTGGGCTAATTCGTAATGAACAACTTATAAGTTGTTGGAGACCATATAAGTTCTTAAATTTATTTGATAAATTTTATTGTAAAACTGTTTATATGACCTCTTTACAAGTGTTCAAGAGCTTGTTATATATGAGCCTTGAAAAAATAAGTATGAATTAAAGTCCATTTTTCTTTTGAAAGGTAATAATATATAAAGAGTCTATATGTTTCAAAAACATCTTACTAGCATAACAAAAGGTGAAAAAAGAAATGGTGAAATCAGTACATAATTGTGAAAATGAAATTAATCTCATTTGGCTTAAGTTAGGGCAGGTATATTGTAATTCGTCCAAATATTTTAACTTCTTACACTTTTTTGTATTAATTTTAATATTTTACATTATCCTATACATATATTGGATTTCACACTTTTTAAATGAAGATTATACTTTTTGCCCTTACTTATCTTAACTACACGAGTTCTTACAAAATTCCATACTTTAAAATATTTCAATGAAACATTCGTAATCATTCATTCAATACATAAATCGCATGTGACCCGTTATAAGTTAAATTTCTTTTTACTGCTCTTTTTTGTTTACTATTTAAAATGGCATAATATTTTAAATACAACTAAAAATAGTGAAATGACAAGAAAATATCATTTTAACCAGTAAAATTTTATAAATATCCTTGTAAGATCGCATGTGAATGTGTATAATGAAATCTTATCACATGATTTCGTCTGTTCTGTCGAAAAATGTTAACATATAAAATGTTATAAAAATTGGTGTAGTTCAAACTGGAGAGTGATACCATAAAAAGTTTATATAAAAAAATCGAAAATCGAAAAAAAAAATGGATGGATTATTATTATTATCTTTATCCATTTAAGTTAGTTTAAAAGTAATAATAATGTGGATGAGGGAGTAGAAGCCTTTGCAAGATTTGCATGAGCAGGATGAAAAAGGCATACAAACCTTTAGCAAAATCATAACCTAATTGTATCATCAGTTATCCATGTAAGTAATAACCAAAGGCATTTCTTTTGTTTCTCAATTTTATCGATATATTTGTACCCATAAGTTATTTAACATATCTGAAGAAAATATCAAAAGAATTCTACAATAAAAAATTCTCAAGAAAACATAAAAAATACTTAAATTGTTACAACTTCCAGAATGATGTTAAAATGTTTAGAATTTATATATGTGTTGGTCTTTGTAATTAGTACCTACTTTTTTGTACATACTGTACTTTGTTCCCTTAAAATTCTTCTAAGAACACAATATTTAGAAATGAAGATGGAGAGCTGGAAGTGCCCATTACAAAAGAAATGATATAAATGAGGGTAGAGTTGAAAATAAAGATATATATTGTGATATTGGAATACATTCTAAATAGACATATCAGACACGTATTGATACCACAAATAACATTTATATTCTCTATCATCCATCTTGTGTGGATATCTTATGTCTCCATCGGTTGTGGATACCACAAATAATTATTTGTGTGGATACCACAAATAATATATACAGAATCTTAATTAACATATTCGTGAAAAATTGTCAAATTTCATTTTCGAATTTGAATCCTTTTACAACCTTATCACATAAGAAGAATATAATTCTAAATTTGATAGAAATGGTTTGATTCAAACTCGTTTGTTCATCCAAGTTCAAGCTCACTTGTTTGCTCGTTCGGATCAAACTCAAGCATTTAGCTATATAAATATATATTTTGATTTTTAATATACACAATCATTTAGGAAAATTAAAAAAGGTGATTAAAAATGGTGGATAAACTCTTGTTTACGTAACATTATACTTCAGAATATATGTAATTAATTAATGAATAACTCGTTAAAACCCACTTGGAAGGGATATTACATAAATATTTTGACTAATCAATCGAAAAATGCTAAAATATAAAACTTTATATAGAAAAATCGAAAAACGAAAAAATTGGAAGGGATATTATATTTATCTATTTAAATTAATATAAAAGCAGTAATGATGTGGATGGTGCAGTAGAAGTCTTTTGCATGATTTGCTTGAATATATATACATATTTGAGCATCTAAAGTTTGAGGAATACATTTCTGTAGTGTAGATTTTGAATAAATAAAACCTACTTTAATAATTGATTCCATATGATACTGTGCTATACACAAAAATAATGATATTGCCGGATACTTTTTCGTGGATGTCAATTTATTGAATAAGTATTATATATTTTTAATTATTTAATTTAGAAATCGCGCAAAATTGTTATAAGATATTAGAAATTTTCTTTTCAAATTTGAATGTTTTTAGAAGCTTATTAGACAACAACATAATTTGAAAGTTGATATAAATATTTTATTCCATTCTAACATAATTTGAAATTTGACAAAAATGGTATAGATAGATTGATTCTTCAGCAACTTTTCAATTCATGAAAAATTACTAATAGCCAACACCTATAAACAGGAATCGATGTTGCATTTCTTTTCATCAACTCAAACATATATAGTTCTAAATTAATAGTTTCTTTTATGAGAATGACGACTGAAGTTATTAGCTCGGCTCTTGGATTGTCGGTTGAAGGTCCTGGTCCGGTTGTTGGAGGTTTTACCCGAATTCCAGATGCTGCGCACAACTCTGAAATCTTAGATCTTGCTACATTTGCTATTAATGAACACAACAAGGGCACGGTTATATATATTCTTCTAATTAAATATTTTATTTGTTTTACAATAATACGTTTGATCTTCTTAATTTTTTTCCATAAATTTCCTATAAATATACATTATGGTGGTTTTAGGCTGACAAATTGCAAATAGTCAAGGTACTATTTGCATCAAAGACCTAAGTCGGTCACGTACCGTATGCATTTTAGGCTAGACATTTGGTTCTGAAATTATCCAACATGTATTATGAGGCAGAGGTGTTGGAAACGATAGGGAATCTCAAGAAGGTGGTGGAGATCAAGGAAGTTGGCATTGCTGCATGAAAATTGGTATATGATCGATATATGATATCAGACTAGCTAATGTAAAATAGAATAAAATGAAGGAAAATTATGTAAAAGGGAATTAGGAATTCATTGAAAATATAATATTCAACATTTCGTTTTCCCCAATTTGCTTATGTATCCTCATCAAAATCAGTTAAATATAATAAAATGTAGTCTGATTTAAATTATACTTATGTTGGGCTTCCACAAATTTTGGATGTGAGATGAAAGATATTTGATATTATTGGATCTTATCGTCGATAATATCTAAAAACAATTAATAAGATAACTTTTGGACAGTTTAAAATAAATAATTAAAATAATTTTTGAATATCTAGAAAGAATATATTATTATATTATAACTCTAAAATGACATCACCCGACAATAATCGAAAATATTATTTACAACTATGTACTTAGTTGACGTTGCACAAAAAGATTGATATATTTTGACGAAATGTAATGATTTTTCATGCTCTTAATTAATTAATTTTAAATATCATGTCTTACAAACTTCATGGGAAAAAAGTATGGATTTATTACTTGGCATAATAAGAAAAATATAATAATATAAAGATGTGTATATGAAATTAATGAGACAATTATAGGGTATAAACTTATTTAATTTAAATTTTAAAATAATCATAATTTATTGAATAATAATTAACTTATTAAATTTATTGAAGTTTTGAATACATAATTCAATTAATTTCATCATATGTATTCTACATACAAACCACATGTGTATAGATATATAATGCTGTTTGTAGATTTTTAAAAAAATATACATATAAGGTACGAGAAATAAAATAGAAAATAAAATACCCTATGACAGAATATCCAAAATAATTATAAAATAATTTAATTCGAGGGTATAGTTGGAAAGAAAGATAAACTGCTATCACAATTAGCGGTGTAAATGAGTTGCGCGAGCTCGAGCCGAGCCTTGAAAATTTCACAGGCTCAAGCTCAAGCTCATTTTAATATTTTTAGCTCGAGCTCGAACTCATCGAGCCCATTTTTTTGAGCTCGAATTCGAGCTCAAGACGAGCTCAAACTAGATTCATTTGTTCATCAAGCTCGAGCTCGCTCATTTGCTCCTTCGAATCAAACTCAAGCCTTTGGCTATATAAATATCTGTTTTAATTTTGAATATACATAATCAGTTAGGAAAATTAAAAATGGTGGATAAGCTCATGTTTACATAACATTATATATACTTCATAATATATGAATGTAATTAATGAATAACTCGTTGAAATCGCATTTGTTTCACTAATGTTAACGCATTTACAAAAAAAAATGTCAAAAATTATGAGAATCATATATTATCTTGCAAATTGGTAATGGAATACTTATGTATTTAAAAAAAATTAAAGTATATATACATGATGTTTATGTCGAAATAATCTTTTGATTTTATTTAAATATGTATAACGAGAATGGAGAACTATGTCTCAAGGATGAAAGATTATAATTAGAAATGAAAATTTTTGATTAAGGAATACTTATAACCTTTTTCATTTTTTAATTTTATTATTTAATAATACAATTATTATAATATTATTCTTATAAATTACTCCTACAAATATCGATATCTATAAATATAACTTGATAGTAAATAATTAGTAGTTGAAATGTTTACCCAATATTAATTTTATTAAAAACATAATGTACCAATTATTTTTGAAATTAAATTAAATAAACAAAAATATGCAATATATGTACAAACACACAAACATAAACACATATGTATATATAATAGTAAAACTCATGAGTCGGATCGACCATGACATAAACATTAATGAAAGTACTCGTGAATGATAAAAGGTGAAAAAAAATGAAGAAATCCGTACCTTATGATAGTAAAAATAATTCGGCTTTCTTGTGTCTTAACACATCATTACTAACGTATTAAATTAAGGGGTAAAAACTTATATTAAGAGACACATGTGATGAATGATGGAATCGTACCAAAATATTTTGACTAATCAATCGGAAAATGCTAAAATATAAAAATTTATACAGAAACATCTAAAAACGAAACAATTGGAAGGGATATTATCTTTATCTATTTAAATTAATATAAAAGTAGTATTATATGGATGGTGCAGTAGAAGTCTTTTGCATGATTTGCTTGAATATATATACATATGTGTGTATCTAAAGTTTGAGGAATACATTTTTGTAGTGTAGATTTTGAATAAACAAAACCTACTTAAATAATTGATTTCATATGATACTATGCTATAAACAAAAATAATTTGATATATATAATAATGATACTGGCGGATACTTTGTCGTGGATGTCAATCTATTGAATAAGTATTATATATTTTCAATTATTTAATTTAGAAACCGTGCAAGATTGTTATAGGATATGAGGAATTTTCTTTTCAAATTTGAATGTTTTTAGAACCTTATTCGACAACAACATAATTTGAAAGTTGATATAAACACTTTATTCCACTGGAACCTAATTTGAAATTTGACAAATATGGTATGGATAGCTTGATTCTTCAGCAACCTTTCAATTCATGAAAAATTACTACTAGCCAACAGCTATAAATAGGAATGGATGTTATATTTCTTTTCATCAACTCAAACATATAAACTTCTGAATTAATAGTTTCTTTTACGAGAATGGCGACTGAAGTTATTAGCTCGGTTCCTGGATTGCTTCCCGGTCCGGTTGTTGAAGGTTTTTTCCCAATTCAAGATGCTGCGCACAACCCTCAAATCTTAGATCTTGCTATATTTGCCATCAATGAACACAACAAGGACACGGTTATACTTATTCTTCTAATTAATTTTTTGCTTTGTCTCACAATAATATGTTTGATCTTCTTGATTTTTCTCCATAATTTCCTATAAATATACATTATGGTGGTTTCAGGCCGACAAATTGCAAATAGTCAAGATACTATTTGCATCAAAGAGACAGCTACCTGAGCCGGTCGCGTACCGTATCACATTTGAGGCTAGTCATTTGGTTGTGAAATTACACAACATGTATTATGAGGCCGAGGTGGAAACGGTAGGGAATCTCAAGAAGGTGGTGGAGTTCAAGGAAGTTGGCATTGCTGCTTGAAAATTGGTATATGATCGATATATGATATCAGACTAGCTAATGTAAAATAGAAATAAAATAAAAGAAAATTATGTAAAGGGGAATTAAAAATTCGTTGAAAATATAATATTCAACATTTCTTTTCCCCAATTTGCTTATGTATCCTCATCAAAATAAGTTAAATATAATAAAATCTAGTCTGATTTAAATTAATACTTATATTAGGCTTCAATAAATTTGGGATGTGACATCAAAATTATTAGATATTATTGGATCTTATCGTCGATAATATTTAAAAACAATTAATAAAATAACTTTTGGACAGTTAAAAATAAACAATTAAAATAATTTTTGAATATCTACAAAGAATATATTATTATATTATAACTCTAAAATGATATTAACCGACAATAATCGAATATATTGTTTACAACTACGTACTTAGTTGACGTTGCACAAAAAAAAATGATATATTTTGACAGAATGTAATGATTTTTCACGCTCTTAATTAATTAATTTTAAATATCATGTCGAACAAACTACATGGGATAAAATTATGGATTTATTACTTTGCATAATAAGAAAAATATAATAATATAGAGATGTGTATATGAAATTAATGCGACAATTATAGGGTATAAACTTAGTTAATTTAAATTTTAAACTAATTATGATTTTTTGAATAATAATTAACTTATTAAATTTATTGAAGTTTTGAATACATAATTCAATTAATTTCATCATATGTATTCTACATAATATGTACAAACCACATGTGTATAGATATATATTGCTTCTTGTACATTTAAAAAAAAATATATACATATAAGGTAAAGATATATAAAATAGAAAATAAAATAGCCTATAACAGAATATCCAAAATAATTATAAAATAATTTAATTCGAGGGTATAGTTGGAAAGAAAGATAAATTGCTATCACAATTAGGGGTGTAAATGAGTTGCGCGAGCTCGAGCCGAGCCTTGAAAATTTCACAGGCTCAAGCTCAAGCTCATTTTAATATTTTTAGCTCGAGCTCGAACTCATCGAACCCATTTTTTTGAGCTAGAATTCGAGCTCAAGACGAATGAGCAAAGCTCGAGCTCAGCTCATCTGCTCATTCGAGCTCAAACTAGATTCATTTGTTCATCAAGTTCGAGCTCGCTCGTTTGCTCGTTCGAATCTAACTCAAGCCTTTGGCTATATAAATATATGTTTTGATTTTGAATTTACATAATCAGTTAGGAAAATTAAAGATGGTGGATAAGCTCATGTTTACATAACATTATATATACTTCATAATATATGAAAGTAATTAATGAATAACTCGTTGAAATCGCATTTGTTTCACTAATGTTAACGCATTTACAAAAAAAAATGTCAAAAATTATGAGAATCATAAATTATCTTGCAAATTGGTAATGGAATAATCATGTATTTAAAAATAATTAAAGTATATATACATGAATTTTATGTCGAAATAATCTTTTGATTTTATTTAAGTAGGTAAAACGAGAATGGAGAACTATGTCTCAAGGATGAAAGATTATAATTAGAAATGAAATTTTTTGATTAAGGAATACTTTATAACCTTTTTAATTTTTAATTATATAATTTAATAATACAATCATTATAATATTATTCTTATAAATTACTCTTACTAATATAACTATATAAATAAAGCATATATAATAAAAAATGATACTACAAATATAGATATCTATAAATATAACTTGATAGTAAATAATTAGTAGTTGAAATGTTTACCCAATATCAGTTTTATTAAAAACATAATGTGCCCATTATTTTTGAAATTAAATTAAATAAACAAAAATATGCAATATGTACAAACACACAAACATATACACATATGTATATATATAATAGTAAAACTCACGAGTCGGATCGACCATGACATAAGAATTAATGAAAGTACTCGTGAATGATAAAAGGTGAAAAAAGAAATGAAGAAATCATTACCTTATGATAGTGAAAATAAATCGACTTTCTTGTGTCTTAACACATCATTACTAGCGTATTAAATTAATCAGTAAAAACTTATATTAAGAGCCACATGTGATGAATGATGGAATCTTACCAAAATATTTTGACTAATCAATCGGAAAATGCTAAAATATAAAACTTTGTATAGAAAGTTATAAAAACGAAAAAATTGTAAGGAGTATTATTTTTATCTATTTAAATTAATATAAAAGTAGTATGATGTGGATGATGCATTAGAAGTCTTTTGCATGATTTGCTTGAATATATATATATATATATATATATATATATATATATATATGTGTGTGTGCATCTAAAGTTTGAGGAATACATTTCCGTGGTGTAAATTTTGAATAAATAAAACCTACTTTAATAATTGATTTCATATGATATTATGCTATAATAAAAAATACTTTGATATATATAATAATGATATTGGTGGATACTTTGTCGTGGATGTCAAATTATTGAATAAGTATTATATATTTTCAATTATTTAATTTAGAAACCGCGCAAGATTGTTATAAGATATGAAGAATTTTCTTTTCAAATTTGAATGTTTTTAGAACTTGATTCGACAACAATATAATTTGAAAGTTGATATAAATACTTTATTCTATTCGAACATAATTTGAAATTTGACAAAAATGGTATGGATAGCTTGATTCTTCAGCAACCTTTCAATTGATTAAAAATTACTACTAGACAACATCTGTAAATAGGAATGGATGTTGCATTTCTTTTCATCAACTCAAACATATATATATAATTCTAAATTAATAGTTTTTTTACGAGAATGGCGACTGAAGTTAATGGCTCGGCTCTTGGATTGCCGGTTGAAGGTCCTGGTCCGGTTGTTGTAGGTTTTACCCCAATTCCAGATGCGGTGCACAACCCTGAAATTTTAGATCTTGTTATATTTTCCATCAATGAACACAACAAGTTTTACCCCAATTCCAGATGCGGTGCACAACCCTGAAATTTTAGATATTGTTATATTTTCCATCAATGAACACAACAAGGACACAGTTATATCTATTGATCTTCTAATTAATTTTTTCCTTTATTTCACAATAATATGTTTGATCTTCTTGATTTTTCTTCATAAATGTCCTATAAATATACATTATGGTGGTTTCAGGCCGCAAATTGCAAATAGTCAAGATACTATTTGCATCAAAGAAACTGCTACCTGAGCCGGTCATGTACTGTATCACATTTAAGGCTAGACATTTGGTTCTGAAACTACCCAACATGTATTATGAGGAAGAGGTGGAAACAATAGGGAAACGATAGGGAATCTCAAGAAGGTGGTGGAGTTCAAGGAAGTTGGCATTGCTGCTTGAAAATTGGTATATGATCGATATATGATATCAAACTAGCTAATGTAAAATAGAAATAAAATGAAGGAAAATTATGTAAAGGGGAATTAGAAATTCGTTGAAAATATAATATTCAACATTTCTTTTCCCCCAATTTGCTTATGTATCCTCATCAAAATCAATTAAATATAATAAAATCTAATTTGATTTAAATTAATACTTATGTTGGGCTTCAATAAATTTTGGATGTGACATCAAAATTATTAGATATTATTGGATCTTATCGTCGATAATATCTAAAAATAATTAATAAAATAACTTTTGGACAGTTAAAAATAAACAATTAAAATAATTTTTGAATATCTAGAAAGAATATACTATTATATTATAATTTTAAAATTACATCACCCGACAATAATCGAATATATTGTTTACAACTACGTACATAGTTGACGTTGCACAAAAAAATTGATATATTTTGATGGAATGTAATGATTTTTCATGGCCTTAATTAATTAATTTTAAATATCATGTCGTACAAACTTCATGGAAAAAAAGTATGGATTTATTACTTTGTATAATAAGAAAAATATAATAATATAAAGAAGTGTTATGCATTTTAAGATATGAAAAACTAAAGTGAAACAAACGATACACTTAAGTGACTATAAATGGTATTCGGCTAAATATTATTGTTTTATTCTCAATAAAATTGAGAATTACATAAACCCATTAAGATAAACAATTATATTGACTATAAGGGAAAATTTCAAAATTCATACCATATGATAGGCTGAATTCAGTTTTGATACCACGGTTTAGACCTGTAACACATTTAGTACCAAATAAAATTTTTTTAACACATTTGGAACTCCCGTTAGTTAAATAACGGTCAAACTCACCGGTATGTTAGTTTTGTTATTTTGTCTTCTTCCCCATTACACCCTCCTCCCCCACCACCATGAATGGCGCAAATAGCTTCTGACCAAAGTACCCTATTAGGTCGTATTTTGTACATACTTTTCATGATCTTTATTAAGATATTTGACATATTTGAGCTTCGTATTTGATGGATTTATGTTGATATTGAATTAATAGGTGATGATATAAGGAATGAAGGCAAAGAAGGCTAAATGAGGCGAAAAAGGAAGAAAACCGATTGGGAACAAAAACTGGACAGCCGAACCGTTTTAAGACTTAAGCGTGCCCACGGTTAATTCCACAAAGGCTTCGGCTGAAGGCAGGACTGCTGGACGTTTTTAAGAGTTTCCTACTGAAATCCAGATTTACTTTGGATTTATTACTGCTCGAAATATTGGGATTTATTCCCTTGCTTTTGTTTTAGATTTTATTTCCATATCTTGGAGATTTTATTTTGTTTTAGTTTGTTAAGTTTGTTAGAATCCTAATTAGTTACCTTTTTGGATTAGGATTCCTTTATGCTATTTATATGTGGAATTTTATTCCACAAGACACCTTTTGCTTTATTCTTAATTCAAGTACACGTTTTTTCCCTTCCAATGAAGTTTTCGATTTTTATTAATTCTTGCATACGTTCGATTATGAGTTGCTAAACTCATACTTCTAGTCGAGGATTCATCAAGGTTTGATTCTAAATATTTGTGAGATCGAATTGTTCTTTAAATTTCTTCGTTTATCAGGTATTTACTTTTTCTCTGATCTTTGTTGACAATATATTTCAATTGGTTAGATAACTTGATCAACTATTTAATCGTTGGAATCGTATTAAGCTATTTAGGGCCCAAATCCGTAATTGTTTGGTAAACCCTAATATTTGTAGCAATTAGCAACGTTGATTACGGACAAGTCTTCGATTAGTCGTTATGAGAATTAGTAACCTAGTCTAAATAAACCGAGCTTGTGTGTTTGTTGGCTAGAATTGGTGTTTTTCTTATTCGTGAATGCTATCGCTAGGCTAAATCTTAAGAGCTTGTTTAGGGTTGTCTAGTCGGTAAGAGAAGTAATCAAAGAGCTTGTTTTGGTTATCGATGACTTAAGAAAAAACTAGGTTGCTAGAGCTTGTTAGTAACTATAGCCAATTTATTTGATAACGTTGAATTATTATTGCATCAATGATCAAATCATAGAATCAATACCGAGATAATCCGAAGATTAGAATTTTCTCATCATATAAAATCCAAAATTTACTTTATTTGCTTTATTTGTTTTATTTGCATCTTTTAAATTTCACGTTTTTAATTTCGTTTTTAGTCAAAAATCTCAAAATCCCCCCTTTATCATATTAGTAATTTTAGGAATTAAATTTTACACCATTCCCTGTGGATCGACCCTGCTTATCACTGATTACAAATCTTTTTGAAGTAGGATTTTATTTTTGTTGGATTCGACACCCACCAAATTTTGGCGCCGTTGCCGGGAATCGGTGTTATATATTTATTTCCGTTGTTGCTAATATTTTCGTTTTAGTTTTGTTTTGTTAGTTTTTGTATGCCTAGGACCTTTCGTGGAAGCGAATTCGAATACGATCCCGAGATCGAGAAACGAGCCCGCCGACTACGAAAAGAGACAAGGCAACGTCACTTCACTACCCCGTCAGTTTCATCGTCCAGGACCGAGTCTGCATTTTCCTTTAGCGATTCAGAAGAGGAAAACGAATCAATGGACAACGTTGCTCATGCCGCACCTCCTAATGGTGCCAATGCCAATGCCGACGCTATTCCCAACATTGTTGAAAGAACATTGAAAGACATGGCCATGCCAAACCCAAATCAACAACCTCTTTGCATACCCTATCCTAATCTTGAGATAGATTTTGAATTAAAATCTGGACTGATTCACTTACTACCTACTTTTCGTGGTTTTGCAGGAGATGACCCGCACAAACATCTAAAGGAGTTTCACTTGGTATGCTCAACTATGAGACCAAAAGATGTGACAGAGGATCAAATTAAGTTGAGGGCCTTTCCTTTCTCATTAGCCGAGAAAGCCAGAGATTGGCTATATTTTCTTCCTTCGGGCTCAATATAAACATGGACTGAGATGGAAAAACAATTCTTAGAGAGATTCTTCCCAGCATCTCGAGTTGCAAACGTAAGGAAAGAAATCTGTGGAATTCGTCAGTTTACGGGTGAAACATTATACGAGTATTGGGAACGTTTCAAACAGTTGGTTGCTAGTTGCCCACAACATCAAATTCCAGACCAACTCCTTATACAGTACTTCTACGAGGGATTAATGGTCACGGATAGGAATCTGATAGACGCTGCGAGTGGAGGGGCATTGATTTACAAAACTTATACCGAAGCGAGGAACTTAATTTCGAATATGGCATCTAATTCCCAATAGTTTAGTACTCGACAAGAACACCCAACAAAGGAAATGAATGAAGCCACTATAGCATCACTCAATCAACGCGTAAACGATATGACTGCTCTCATACAAAAGATGGCTATGAGAAACGTACAACAAGCCAATATGTGTAGTGTTTGCTCTGGAGTCGGACATTCGGCCGAGATATGCCCCAATGCTCAAAATCAAGCTTTCGAGCAAGCCAACGCAGCTGAATTTTCCGGGCCCGTTCAACGAAAATATGATCCTTTCTCGAACACATATAACCCTGGATGGAGGGATCACCCCAACCTAAGCTATGCTCCGAGACCACAACAGCCACAAGGACCTCCGTTCACTCAACAAATCCAATCATTAGGTATGTCCGCCGAAGATATGATTAAAGCATTGACCGCCAATACTCAGCAATTCCAACAGAGCGTACAACAGTTCCAACAAGGTTTGCAACAAGCCCAACAAGAGAATCATAACGCTATCAAGAATTTGGAAAAACAAATAGGGCAAGTGGCTACCGCCGTAAACGAACTAGTGTCCCAAAATTCGGGCAAACTGCCGTCCCAGGTCATTATAAATCCGAGGGAGAATGTGAGTGCTATGACCTTACGAAGTGGGAAAGAATTGAAAGAAGCAGAACCGATTCAAAAGTTAAGCGTGCCCACGCCTAAATCTCAGAACGCTTCTGTTGAGAACACTTCAAAACACGAACTTGAAAAAGAATTGGAAAAGGAACAAGAGCCTGTTGTCGAGCAGAAACCAATGAAATTTGTGATTCAACCACCTTTCCCAGGTCGATTTTTCAAGTCAAAGAAAGAGGAGCAAGAAAAAGAAATACTTGAAACATTCCGAAAAGTTGAGGTAAACATCCCACTTCTTGATGCCATTAAGCAAGTACCTCGTTATGCCAAGTTCCTTAAGGAATTGTGCACGACAAAAAGAAAGCTTAAAGGCAACGAGAAGATACACGTAGGAGAAAACGTATCTGCTGTGCTTCAAAAGAAATTACCCCCTAAGTGTAAAGATCCAGGTATGTTTACAATTTCATGTAAAATTGGGAATATTCGAATTGAAAAAGCTATGCTAGACTTAGGAGCCTCAATCAATGTTATGCCACGATCGATATATGAATCACTTAATGTAGGAAAATTGAAAGAAACCGGTGTAGTTATTCAATTAGCTGATAGGTCTAATGCTTACCCCGATGGTGTTCTAGAAGATATTTTGGTACAAGTTAATGACCTAGTATTCCCCGCCGATTTCTATATTGTCGATATGGATCATAATGAGTCTAGTAATCCCGCCCCGATTTTACTTGGTAGACCATTCATGAAAACTTCAAGGACCATAATTAATGTACATGATGGGACTCTCTCCATGGAATTTGATGGAAAAATCATAAAATTTAACATATACGATTCCATGAAGTACCCTTCTAACGATCATTCTGTTTTTGGTATAGATGTTATTGACCCTTTGATGCAGACTATGTTCGAACCTGAGTATGGCGATCCGTTACAAGTAGCTTTGATCACTAACGACTTGGACGGGAAGGAAAAGCAACTTAAGCTAAACCGAGGACTCGAAGAGAAGAAATCGAATTTTGATTCACTTCAATCACTTTCTCTTAATGTTTCTCGTATTTCCTCATCTTCCTCAACTTCTAAAATACTTCCATCTATTGTGCAGGCACCGAAGTTGAAAATCCAAGAGTTAGAGGAAATTCATAATGAAATAAACGAGAAGAATAAAACGGAACCTTTTCGTGATAAGACGATCTCAAGAAAGAAATTAGTCATAGGACAAAAAGTTATTCTCTCCCATTCTCGTTTCAAGCTATTTCCGGGTAAGCCACATTCCCGTTGGATTGGACCATTTATTATCATTGACATTTTTTCCTATGGTGCAGTTTATATTCAAAATCCAACTACACGAAAGATTTTCAAGGTGAATAGACATCGTTTGAAACCTTTTTATGAAGGATTTCAATCTCACGATGTCAAAAACATGAAGTTGGAACCATCAAACCATGCTACATAACTTTGTAGCAACGTCTAGCCGAAGACGTTAAAGAATGGCGCTTCTTGGGAGGCAACCCATGCGTTCTTTTATTTCATGCTTTATGTTTTCGTTTTGTTAAGACCGAACAGTTTCGAAAATTAAGCGTGCCCACGCTTAAAATGCGAACCATTCGGCCTGACCTGCTTTTCCTTTTACGAAGCGTCTCAGAAGTTAAGCGTGCCCACGCCTAACTTCAGAAACCCTTCGGCCTTGACCCTCGTAATTTTACCGAAGCGTTTGACTATTTAAGCGTGCCCACGCCTAAAAGTCTGAACCCTTCGGCAAAAATCACTTTGGTTGCTCGTTTTTTTTATTTATTTCCTTTGCTTATAAAAAAAAAAAAAAAAAAAATTAAAATTTCAACAACAGTTTGCATTTGGGGTTTTCCAACCCTAAATTCTTCATCTTCATCACGCCGCCTCTCACTTTCTCTCTTCTGATTTGCAGATCTCCGATCACCTCACACTCCGTCACCATCACCCGGAGCCCCAACCTGAACTACAATTCCGGCCACTGACACTCCCGCAGCGACACCTGTCGCCGAGCCGTCCACCTCACGCCGCCGGCCTACCACCGCGTCACCCACGGCTGCCACTGATTCTGCTACCCCCGAGACTCCACCTACTGCTACTCCTTCCATCGAAGATCGCCTCGCATCCATGGAAGCCCGTCTTGAATCGATCGAAGCCAAACTCGACCAACTACTCGCTCGCCGCGACGTCACGACCGAGTGATGTCCAAGGGGAGTCCCTCTTCCTTGTGCTTTTATTTTTACGCATTTCCTCGTATCATTTCGATATTGCTTTTACATTGGGGACAATGTTTGCTATAAGTGTGGGGGGGTGACTTCTCGTGCAATTGTGCTTCTTGCGACTTTGTTTGATTCTTGCGACTTTGTTTGATTTTCTATTACTACGTGTAATTTTTTTCGTGTAATTTTTTCGATTTTGCATTCGCTTCGGTACTTTAGAATATGGTGCTTGTGATTTCTGTGAACTTGTTGAATTTGAACAATATGGCCATGTTTTATTTGACTTTCATGCCGTATGAGATTTTTGCTAAGCATAACGATCAAATGAAAATGGTAGATTTTCACGTTTTAGTACGACTTATCCATACCTTGTGAGACTTTGAGCCTTTTTGATTAAATAGATCATATATGACATCTTTCTTTCTTGTGTGATACTCGCGTGTTTTTGGAAATTCTAGAACTTGTTTTGAACCACGTCAAGATTACGAGAGTTTGTGCATAATTGAAGGTGATAAAGGCATACAGGATTTAGCCACTTTACCATATAAACCGTACCCTTGCATTATCCACTAGTGAGCCCACTTTGAGCCTTTTAACCGTCATTTCTTGATTAAATCCCGAATATGAGCCTTTACCGTTTATTTCTATCTTCGTCTTACCCGTCTAGAAAACGAGTCGAGCATTGAGATTATTGAGGTTTGGGACCAAAAGTCAAGAAAGTGATGTTTTTGAATAAGTGTGGGGGCATTCGTGGAAAATACAACGGCACCAAAAAAAAAAAAAAATTCAGAAAATTTCAGAAAAAATTCGAAAAGAAAGGAAAAAGAAAATAAAGGGAATGAAAGAAAGGGTATCAAAAAAAAAAAAAGAAAGAGAGAACAAAAACGATGTATCGAGCCCTCGAAAGAATGAAAATGAAGGTAGTTGGGTCCTTAAAAGCCGAATACACCCAATAATGTCTCAGTGCTCGATGAAATTTTCGGACTTAGCCATTTTAGACCTTTCTTTTTACTCCTACCCCGCACCTTGGCCCCGTTACAACCCTTAATAAGACCTTTTGATTCTTTTATGCACATCTCAAAAGTAGTGGCGATGTTGGTGTATAACCAAGCCTATGGGATAACATTGACACGTTTGAGTTTGAGCGAAACACGTTATACCCTATACACGAGAGATTTGGGAGATTGAGAGAAAAGTCGACTAATTTCGTGCATTTCTATTTGTGAAAATGAGTTCGTTGTGTTGGTATTGATTTATTATGGTATTGGAACCCTCGATTTTTTTGCATGTGCCGTCTTGTCAAGTTTGATTTTTGGTTCATTAGTGCACAAACCTATATTTCTGATTTGTCGGGTGATGCAATCTTGAGTGGTTACATTGTTTAAAATTCAAACATTGTCCGAGGACGTACAATTGCATAAGTGTGGGGGTATTTGTTAGGTCGTATTTTGTACATACTTTTCATGATCTTTATTAAGATATTTGACATATTTGAGCTTCGTATTTGATGGATTTATGTTGATATTGAATTAATAGGTGATGATATAAGGAATGAAGGCAAAGAAGGCTAAATGAGGCGAAAAAGGAAGAAAACCGATTGGGAACAAAAACTGGACAGCCGAACCGTTTTAAGACTTAAGCGTGCCCACGGTTAATTCCACAAAGGCTTCGGCTGAAGGCAGGACTGCTGGACGTTTTTAAGAGTTTCCTACTGAAATCCAGATTTACTTTGGATTTATTACTGCTCGAAATATTGGGATTTATTCCCTTGCTTTTGTTTTAGATTTTATTTCCATATCTTGGAGATTTTATTTTGTTTTAGTTTGTTAAGTTTGTTAGAATCCTAATTAGTTACCTTTTTGGATTAGGATTCCTTTATGCTATTTATATGTGGAATTTTATTCCACAAGACACCTTTTGCTTTATTCTTAATTCAAGTACACGTTTTTTCCCTTCCAATGAAGTTTTCGATTTTTATTAATTCTTGCATACGTTCGATTATGAGTTGCTAAACTCATACTTCTAGTCGAGGATTCATCAAGGTTTGATTCTAAATATTTGTGAGATCGAATTGTTCTTTAAATTTCTTCGTTTATCAGGTATTTACTTTTTCTCTGATCTTTGTTGACAATATATTTCAATTGGTTAGATAACTTGATCAACTATTTAATCGTTGGAATCGTATTAAGCTATTTAGGGCCCAAATCCGTAATTGTTTGGTAAACCCTAATATTTGTAGCAATTAGCGACGTTGATTACGGACAAGTCTTCGATTAGTCGTTATGAGAATTAGTAACCTAGTCTAAATAAACCGAGCTTGTGTGTTTGTTGGCTAGAATTGGTGTTTTTCTTATTCGTGAATGCTATCGCTAGGCTAAATCTTAAGAGCTTGTTTAGGGTTGTCTAGTCGGTAAGAGAAGTAATCAAAGAGCTTGTTTTGGTTATCGATGACTTAAGGAAAAATTAGGTTGCTAGAGCTTGTTAGTAACTATAGCCAATTTATTTGATAACGTTGAATTATTATTGCATCAATGATCAAATCATAGAATCAATACCGAGATAATCCGAAGATTAGAATTTTCTCATCATATAAAATCCGAAATTTACTTTATTTGCTTTATTTGTTTTATTTGCATCTTTTAAATTTCACGTTTTTAATTTCGTTTTTAGTCAAAAATCTCAAAATCCCACCTTTATCATATTAGTAATTTTAGGAATTAAATTTTACACCATTCCCTGTGGATCGACCCTGCTTATCACTGATTACAAATCTTTTTGAAGTAGGATTTTATTTTTGTTGGATTCGACACCCACCATACCCCTACAAAGCCTCTTCACTCTCATGCCCGATCCCCTTCTTCCCATTGTGTGCTGGGTAAAATGTCCTATTCAAAACCTGTGTTCGATTACTATTTTTCAATAAATCGTTCGACCAGCACCCAATATAACAATTACTGTTAGGCCAAGTGAAAACACCATGGCCCATTATTCCACACTAAAACACCTCAAACATATATCATCCCCATTTTCCACTCACCAATATACTAATTTCCATTTCTACACAAATACCGACCTTGTCCCTCTTGTAAATTCCTCTTCCAATGCTCCTCATTATAGTCACCATTACTGTAGTGCTTAACACCATATCCATGATTTCGATCCCTGAACTACGAGCCTCGATACATATCCCCATCCGAATTTGGGGGCGAATTTGGGAGAACGAAAAGAATTTGGGGTAATTTGTAAGAGAAAATATTAAACTAAGATGGTTGAATTAGGGTTCTAAGAGAAAATGTCTTAATGAAAATGGTTGAACGAAGAAAATGTTATTTCTTAACGGACACGTAACGTGGTTTTGGAAAAGAATTTTTCTCCTTGTTTTTCGAAACGACCAATATATCTTTCAGCTTGTCATAGTTGATATTCGCAATCTACATGAAAACAAATTTGTAGGTTAAAAACCATATTAAAATACGTGATTTAGGGTTTCAAGCTCGAATCCTTTGACCTGAAACCTTGTCATAAAATTATATCAAAAATATAATTAGGTTTTATAGCCTTTTTCCTTTGGGTTAATTAACTATCTTAGCATAAACACACTCATTTATTTTAGTGGCATTTAGCACTAATTGTGAATTACAATCGTGTCTATTTTCACTTGTCTCCAACTAGACCACGGAGTTTGCTTTTGGTGAATAAACAGGCAACAATTCTAAACGACCACACCCTATATGATTTTTTCGGGGGAATTATAGATTTCGTCCCTCAACAAAACTCCAATCGCAAAATGGTCCTCCATGTTCTGTCGGCGTCAATTTAGTCACTTATCTTGTCAAAACTGAACGCTTTTAGTCCTGCCGTTATCTTTTCCATCCAAATTGACGGAAATCTTCAAAATTTGTCAAATTATGGGGAAATTTACATCTTTTCATCCTTTATATTGCTGCTAAACACATTTTTGTTTAATTACCATGAATCAGGCCCAACATGCTTCCGAAAAATAAGTAAACATTTATAAATTCATACCTCTGTTTGACCTCCTTACTGCCGGGTATTCCAAGCCTCCGGTTTTACGGACTCGTTCCAACCACTCGACCGCAGAAGGTGGTTCGTAAGTCTTAGCTCCTTCAGCAATACAAAGCACAACCCTATTTCGTTTCCTACCTTAGGGTGTAAGGGGTATTACAGTATCAATGTCTAATTATATTTTAGAAAGCAAGTTGAAACAAAAGCCTCAAAATTTTTTATTGATGAAATAAAATTAAAATTACATAAACATACTCTACTCCACTATTGGAGGAGAAATCTTTTTTGCCTCTCATATGAGGACTTACAAACTGGGGGAAATCCCCATACACTCGAAATTTAAAATACAGAAAAACAAAGCAAAGATTACAGAAAATATTTTATTTTAAAGACTATAAACTTAGGAGAAAATATGTTGTGAAGAGTTGGAGAAAATTTTCGATGATCTTCCATCTGCTTCAGCCCCTCCTTTTATAGCCTTCAGCTGCGGACTCCAAAGGCGGACTCTAATCTTGTTTTAAAATCAATACGTCATTGCTTACGTATTCCCTTTTGTTTTTGTCCCCCACTTGTTTGAGTGGGTGGGGACTCAATAATTTTTTCCACTTGCTTGAGTGGTTCTTAAATAATTTTGCCGACACTCTTATCTTCACATGGTCGGCCCCACTTCTTTGCCACTCTTTGTAAAAGTTGTGGCTGATTGTTTATCCTTTTTGAAAAGTAAGGCCCATTGATTTTTGGCCAATCCTTATCCAGAAAGCGACATTGCGTTCGCCATCTTACCTGTATATTACACAGCTGTATTTATTTATATTTATATATATATTTTCTCTCTTTTTTTTTTTTTTCACAGCTGTCCCACTCTTAAAATTACATGTTGTAATTTACATTGGACCTATGTTAATTAGGTCCTCCTTGGTTTTTTACATTTAAAAGTTTTTACCGCAGTTTGTAAAAACCCCGCGGATTCCTTGTTCTTTTACCCTTATCCTGTTCACGGTCGGGTTTTTCTTTTGTAACCCTGATTCGTGTGTCGAACAAGTGTTTCTCCTGGAGCTCACAACTTGAACAGATATGATTGAGCCATTGACCCACATGCATCATATTGCAGGTTTTCTTCCTTGTGTTTTCCGTTGCCGGTAACTTGTTCAACCAAATTAGCGTCCTTTTTTGCTCGAAAAGATTTTCAGCGAATTCGGTACTTTTTCCTGTCATGGAGTTTAACAGGAATGATCCATTAATCTTGTTGGAAAAGATTTTGAATGGATACTTCACTTTGTCCATCTCAGTTAGACAGACCCAGAATCCCCACGCTCTTCGGGTGGAAATGTCATCTTCATTGATTGAGGCCACCAAAGGAGCCTCTCTGGTTTCGACCTTGACTCTGTTGTAGGCCGTTATATCAGGTCTCTGTAATTTCATAAAATGAAACGCCGGATGAGATCCTTTGCCTGCAATTTCTGGAGCAATTGATAAGAATTTTATCTCCAGAACATCTCCTCTCTTCAGATGTGGATTGTTTTGCCATGAGTCAAACACAGCTTCACTAATCCATTCCGGTAATTTAGAAATTTCCGGAAAACCTGGTGACATAGTATGGATCGAGGCGAGTGCCCCAAAATCATACCATTCGCGAACCTCGTCAGGTTTTGACCCTTCTCGCATCCAAACTCTGGGGTATTTTCCGGATATATCGACAATTGTTTTTCTCGGATTTATCCCCTTTCTTGAGATCAATTTTTCCCATGATCTCTGGTAAACCTGCCAATGCAAATTAACCTCGTTAGTATTAACCTTAGAGGTGCCTGTCTGTGGCCTAAGGTTAATCTCTCCCTCTTTAACCCCAGAGGTGCTGGGTTGACTTGAATCAACTGGAGATTTCTCTTCCTGTTGTTCAATTATTTCCCCTTTATCAGAGTCTGATATGGGACTTGGGCAAGCAGTACTTGAATCTGCTGCTACAGGTATAGAGCCCTGTACTCTACGCGCAGGGTTAGAGGCCCGCTCTCTTAATTCTCGGGACATCACCGAAGTAGATGCCTTTCGAATTGGTTCTTGTAATGCCTCAAATAGGGACCCTGAGGCATATATTAAACTCCTGATTGAATTCTGGACAATGTCCAGATCAGCTCGTTGTATTTGTCCAGCTGCCTCAGCGTTAACTGATAGCTGACCAAATTGCTTGTCTAGCTCCTCAAGGTTTTCCCTGAGATGCCTATACCTTGTAAGGACGGAATTTGCTTCAGCTGTTTCCATCTCTTGTTAGGAAATCTGCAAGTACATTTTCATGAGATTTCACAATTATAATATCAAAACAATAGTATTGACATTCAGCTTGCCATCTCATAATACGAGCCTTTTCTATTTTTGATTCTAATTTATTTTTTAGAAAAGCCTTAACATTCGTATTATCAACTTTTAAAATAAACTTCTTTGCTAAGAGGAATAATGGCCATTTTTTGAAAGCCTTCCAAACAGCAAAGAATTCATTTTCATTTATATGCCAAAGTGCGGCTTGTTGTTCAGTGAACAACCCCCCTGCATATCTACAAGGTTCTTCCCCTGTAGTAGTCTTTTTCATTAGAACCGCTGCCCAATGAAAATCATTAGCGTCTGTATAAACAACTAAATCATCATTATCTTGAGGAATTGCGAGTTTCGGCAAGTTATTGCAGACTTGTTTTAACTCACGAATTCTTTGAGTGTGAATTTCTTCCCACTTCCATTTTGAACTCTCTGTTTCTTTTAGTAGAGGTCGAAAATCCTTTATGTACTTCGCAAGATTTTTGATAAAGATTCCTGCAAAGTTAACAACTCCTAAAAAACTTTGAAGCTGTTTTTTATCTTTAAGAATATCGGGAAAATTGCGGATTTTCTCCACAATGTGCTCCTGAAGTTCAATACCTGCTTCGTCAATAAGAATACCAAGAAACTCAATCCTATTGACTCCAATAATTGCTTTCTTTTCAGAGAGCACTAATCCTTCCTTATGACATGCATTGGAAAAGATCTCTAAATGTTTAATATGTTCGTTCATGTTTTTAGATGCAATCAAAATATCATCAATATAAACAAACATGAATTCAAAATAATCTTTAAACAGATTATCCATTTTTCTTTGGTATATCTGTGGTGCATTGGCAAGACCCATAGGTAGCACGTTCCAGATATACTGACCTTGTGGTGTAGAAAATGCTGTATATTTCCTAGATTCATTTTCTAACTTAATCTGATAGAAACCAGATTTACAATCAAATTTTGAAAACACTTTGGCACATTTGATGCAATCAATTAAGTGTTCTCTACTTGGGATATAGTAACCATCAAATTCTAATATCTTATTGATACCTTGATAGTTGATTACTAGTCTAGCTTTTCCCCTTTTTATTTCACCATGATTTCTTACAAGGAAACCAGGGCTACTATAAGCCGAGACTCCAGGTTCAATGAGTTTAAGATCGATATGCTCTTTGATAATCATTTGCATATCTTTCTTATCCATCATATTCATCTGGATAGGCTTGTATCGAACATACTCATACTTACATTGGTCCTTAACCTTTAGAGTAGCTTCGATCTTGTTCTTGTTCCACCAAGCCAAAGGATCCTCATTGTAATTCCTTTGGATTAGTCTTTTAACATGTTTGAGAGAGAGCTTACTCTCTTCGTTCATATACCAATCATGTTTCTTGTCTTGTAAGGCGTTTTTGAAGACATAAATATCTTCTTCAGTAGCCTCACTGTATCCTTCACCACAGAAACCTTGTTGTCTGAAAGACAACAGTGCTTCTCCAAATTTTCTTTTATCCTGCATTTTAGGATTAGTTAATTTGGCCTCATTATCACCACGTTTGCTGCGAAAATTTATTGGCATAATACGATTAAATGCCTTTTCTCGCCGCAGAACCTGAATCTCACTACCACAATTAGTGGTAAAGATTAATAAATTTCTCTTATTATCTTGCACATATCTTGCAAATGTTTGGATAAAGTTATTACCCAACTAGATATCTGCTCTAGTATCATGAAAGTAAATTGGAGGCATTTTTACCTTAAACCAAGGCGTACCAAATGCTCCTTCCATCATGATTTTGGTTTCACGTTTACCTTTATTGAGTATAAGGATTTTCCTTGAAAAATCTCTTCCTGCAATAATAGGTAAAGTTTCCATAGCATTGCTAGGAAAGACTCCGGGTTTTGCTGTGCAAACACCTGAACCAGAATCAATATACGCAGAGAAATATTCTGTTTTATATTGATCATAAATAACCCCAATGGAAATGTATATAGAGAATGGGCTAGTCATTCTACTCTGATGAGATGACCATCCAAACTAAATTCCATACCTTTCCCTTTTCGTCCCCAAGGTTTATGATCCTCGAGGAAGCTTAGACCCAGGGTTACCACTCCTGGTTCTCGTCCAGCTAGACCAACTACAAATACTTCTTGGCCTGCCATTTCTAGCATACCCTCATATTTGCCAACCGTTGTCTGCTGTAAGTGATATAAGTCATCACAAGGGAAATAATTTTCCATTTTTGTGATGTCGAATAGTACCTGCACTTCTTTCCATCCTTCAGGGCATCTAAATTTTACATTATCAACCCTAATGACTTGTGGGGTTGCATCCATGAGCAACTCCTTTCCTTTTAAACCTTGTATCCTTTCTTCTGAGAAGGACATCCGATTATTAAATTCCATCCTAGAACTAAGTGTTCTATTTAGGACAGGATGGTCTTTAATGATAATGTCGACTCCTCCAATCCTAGGTATTTGAATTGGATCAGGTGTCATTACTTTAGCAAATTCCTTGAAGATTCGAGGAATTTCAATATACTCTTTCCGTAGGAAAAGATCCGAATGATGTGTGTTGGAAAGTGCATACGCTATTCTATAAGTTATAGAATATGGCCTATTCCCTTCCTTCATAAGATCCTTTCTTTTGAAATCTTGATGAAGGGTTAAGACACGACTAAAATCTTGGTCTGCTAGGTTATATGCAATTCTTGGATGAATATCAAACATAAGTTTGCCTGCATATAAATTCCCTACCATTGTACCAAGGCAGCCATCTCTCAGGTTATTGATTCTTCTATCCATTATCGATAAATGGATTTTTGAATCAATTCCCTCCTTGAAGGTGGCTTTTATGACCACCTCAATGGTTCCTATATGGATCCATTTCATGGTTACTGCTACTTCTTCTCGTAGCCTGCCTAATTCCTCAAGAATTTCTTCTCTGGGAATTAACTGCATATCCATCACATTTCCCGTAAGTTCCATTGGAATTGCAAATTCACCCAAACTTACTTTGTATATGATGTGATGTTTTTTTTGATTTAGTCCTATTTGATTTAGGACTCGGCTAAAACCTCCAATTCTAAAACCATCATATGGCCCAATATTGGAGTTTTGCCTCATAATTCTTTCCAGTGTTCGGTTTGAGACCGACATTCTTGAAAAGAATCCAGAAAGGCTTTCAGAAGTCTGAAGCCTATCCCCTTCACTGTATTCAGTCTGATTCGGTTGAAGATCCATCCGAATCTCCTTCAATTTCTTCCTCATATACACTTTCGTCTGAGGGGAAATTTTCGAATTGGTATATTGGTACCAAATCGCCATAAAAGACTGCATCTAATATATCGGTCGTAGCCTCAAATTGGCGGACTTCTCGCTTCTGTGGACAATCCGGGGAGATATGTCCCTTCGCTCCGCACGTCCAGCAGTTACAGTCTTTGAAACTTTCATTAGCTCTTGTGTGAGCTCTTTTGAAAGTTCGTCGAGTTGGGGTTCGATCATTGGATCTCCTATCAGATTGTCTAGATCCTTGTGAGGAAGCCCTCATAGGTCCTTGTCGTTGGCCCGATTTATAAGATCGACCCTTGGTTTTGGACCACCATGACCTTCGTCTAAACGAAGGTTTACTTCTGTAACTCCTATTGTCGGTGTTACTCTCCTTTTTCCTCTTCTTCTTTTGCTCACTTGTTTCCCCAATAATTGTTGGGAAATCGTTGTTTTCACAACAGAGAGGAGTTCTCTTAATCTTTCCTCTCAACTTCTTCATATTTTTCTGGAGTGAAGCTTGAGCACACCAGTCCTTTAATTTGTCTTTGAGGAAAGACATTCTTCTGGCTACCGAATCCAACTGGCCTTCGGGAACCTTGTAGCTTTGTATCAGCATTTCTCGCCATGGACTGCAAATTTTTGCGAAGAACAAAGGTGCTGCTACCTCTGTTGGGACTCCACTTTGAAAGAAGTATTTGCGAAACCAATAGATTCATCTATTGCACAAATATTTCTTAATTCCATACCTAGGAGAGCTTGCATATTCTCTCTAGTTTTTTCGGAACTACTTTCATCGAAGTATCCATCCCCGATGAAATGAAGCTTTATAAGCCTTCCGAATTTTTCTGCAATGGTGCTTTTGGATTCACCATCCAGAACTCCTTGTTTGGTTGAGGCAGGTGTTTAGTCCCAACCAATCTTGACAGATCCCTCTAGACTCAATTCTATCAATTTAACAAAGTTTTCTTTGTCGAGTTCTAGAGTGGTGGCTGCTATTTTCATGGCAGCTACCCATTCATCGATTATTTTTTCGATATTTCGAAAATCGATGATATCCAGATTTAGAATAGTTCCATAAGGGTGCAAGGGCTGAGACATCGTCCTAGCCCATGGTGTATTTTCTGGTACCCTTTTTGGATTTCTTCCTGGATTTTCTTTGAGACGTGTTCCAACGAAAGTTGGCGTCGCATTAGTGTGGAAATCCACACCCTCACGCATCGTGCTATCCTCTGGAGGATTATTAGATGCTGTGCTCCCTTCCGGAGGTGGTAGTGCTGGTGGCACCACAGTTGTCACCTCGTTAGGTTTAACATTGACCAAGTCTACCATCCCTAACTGGGAGAAAGATTCAGCCAATTCTTGTAGATCGGATAGATCTACTCGTGAGATTTCCATTAATTAATCCTTTTGAGGATTTCATTAATTTTGTCCTCTTGTGTTTTGGGCCGCGGAATTTCCGTTGCCTTACCTTTCTGGTGCAAAAGGGTTACTGGCCCAAAAGCATCACGGATGCGGTCCGTATTGGATGATCCAATACGACCCTTCCGTTTTTCACATAGATCTGAAATTTCTTTTTTCAGATCAACTATTGAAGTTTTCAGATCGGGAATGATCTGTAATATCTCATCCATCTTTTGGTTCAAATTTTCTATTTTCATAGGTAGACAGATCAACCTATGACCATAATCTTGAACCGTTTTTTGAACTTCTCTAAGATCGTGGGTAATCTTAGAGGTATCAGTCTTAGTATCGATTTCTGTCCATGTAGGACAAAAATCTCTCTTTTCGTAACTTGTTGAACATATGTTCTTATGTTCCATTCTTGTTTAAATCTCCTCCGTTAGAGAGTAAAGTAATAAAATGCAAAAATAATTAATTATTTCATCAATAAAACCTAAGGCTCTGATACCATTTTGCGGAAATATAACAAACATGTCCATTATAAGCAAATTTCAGGATTAAAAGTGTAATTTTCCCTTAAAAAGGCGCATTCCGTTAGTGATTTGACGGCAGTTTAACGGTAGGGACTAAATTTGTCTAAAACTCATATGTTGAGGGACTAAATTGACGCATCTGTAACAACAGGGACCAATTTTGCGATTGCGTTTAAGTTCGGGGACGAAATCTATAATTCCCCCGATTTTTTCTATGTAAATGAAAAAATAGCAAGATTGTTCTTTTCATTTGGTGCCTCCCGGTTTTCGAATAGTAACAAATGAATTTGATGCATTCCCAAAATACACAATATGTCCTACTAGCCGTGTAATTAGTAAGATAAGTAACAGTAATAGGAAAAGAACCATATAGTCATGTGTCAAAATTGCGCATATACGTAATTTTTTGTGTGGCTACGTAAAACGTGTAATTAGGTTATAGGGTTTTCCTGCCTTTTTTTTTACTCACTAATTTGGGAGAGAACGACAACAAAGAAAAGAAAACTTCAGAAAGATGGTAAGGAATCAAAAAAATATGAATGAAAAAGTAGGGGCGTGTATTGGTATCGCTAGGTAAAATGTATAATTAGGTTATAGGGTTTTCCCATTTTTTTTTACTCATAAACTCGGGAGAGAACGACAACAAAGAATAGAAAATTTTAAAAGGATGGTAAGAAAATAAAAAAATACGAATGAAAAAAAATAGGGGCGTGTATTTGTATGGCTAGGTAAAACGTGTAATTAGGTTATAGAGTTTTCCCGCCTTTAACTTAATAACTCGGGAGAGAACAACAACAAAGAAAAGAAAATTTTAGAAAGATGGTAAGGAAACAAACAATACAAATGAAAAAATAGGGGCGTATATTGAAATGGCTAGGTAAAACTTGTAATTAGGTTATAGGGTTTTCTCGCCTTTTTTTACTCACTAACTCTGGAGAAAACGACAACAAAGAAAAGAAAATTTCAGAAAGATAGTAAGGAAACATAAAATACGAATGAGAAAAAAAAGGGGCGTGTATTGTTATGGCTAGGTAAAACGTCTAATTAGGTTATAGGGTTTTCCAGCCTTTTTTTTACTCACTAACTCGGGAGAGAACCTAAATTTGTTTATGAATTTGTAAACAAATTCTAAATAATAGTCTATGAACAAAAATTGTAAAAGTAAGATGAAATGTAGTTGTAAGGAAACATAAAAAACAAACGTATTTTTGGTAAACTTAAAATTTTTATGTCTTGTATTAACCCTATAATATTTTTTACGCCTTAACATATTAGATGCTAGGGTTTTTGTTTATACGTTTGGTAACATCCCAATATGTAGTGTAATACCTAGCCCTTAACTAATAAATTCAACTAAATATTAAATAATACTTAAGTTTTATTAAAATATTATACATAAATACCTATTTACAATTAGGATTTTACCCCAAACATTCCTAATTATATTATAATTTTTGGATGTATATTTTAGGGTTATTTTCGATAACCATATCTCCATGAAACAACCATATCTACTTGATTTAAGCATATCATACCTAATCCATTATAGACTTAGAAATCTACCAAATTGTACCATCTAAGCCCCAGAGACTGCTAAATGTACCCCCAAAACCTACATACGAAAATTTGAACCTCTCTCATTCTTTCTCTGAATCTTCTTTTAGGCTTAGATATTCCCGTAGAAGAAGAACCGGAGACAGTAACTTAAAGACACCGTTTCAGTTGTAAGTGGTTTTTCCCTTGTATGTTTTCTTAAAACTCTTTTAAACAAATATCGCACTATGTTTTCAAAGTTATTTTCGTATATAAAAATTTGGTCTTGAGCATGCTATTTTGTATTTCGTATATATAAAAACGTTACTATGTGATCTTGCTTTATGAAAAAATGAATTACTTATAGCAAAAGGTTTTCTTTTGAGATTTTTGAATGATTCGTATGCTCTAAAGTATTGGTATCTATCAGTAATGAATTAATTCCGAGCCTGCTATAAGGCTTTAAATATATAGTATTTGAACCTTTAAGCCTCCTGCGGCAAATTAATAGCAGTGTTTGAACCTTTGAGCCTACTGCGGCGAATTAATAGCAGTTTGGCCTACCTAGCGGGATAAACAGCTAGGACTTGATCAAGTTACTGTCTAGGTTCTAAGAATTCATGAGCATTAGAATACTTCTTGAATCGATTTACATACTTTGAAAATAATTGACAATGTGTTATTAGTGCATGAATTGCTTACAAATATGATCACATATTTTATGAATGGTTTCATAAATTGCAATGTTTATTCTCATGAAAAATATATTTTTGAATCGTAAAAATTTTACTTTCGCTTGATTTGAAATATGTATAACTATATGTATTTAACATGCTCTAGAGTGTAAGAACTACTTACGTGGTGATTTTGTCACTCACCCACTATTTTAAATCTATGCAGAAAGTTCAGTTGAGACAGACGAAGGCGAAAAACAATTTTGGGGGTGGTGAAGATTGGTCGTTTAAATTTCATTTTGAGTACGAATAAATTTTCAGTTAGGATTTATTATTATTAAAGACTTGTTCTGTGAACATTAGTTTATTTGTGTTGGTTTTGTTTCAATAAAAATGGATAACTTAGTTGCTTTGATTCTCTGGGCTACGTGTCTTCGAGCCTTATGGACTTAAAGACATGGCCATCACGCGGCCCAAAAATTGGGGCGTGACATGTAGCCTATACGAATCTGATGTAATTTTGAAAAACAAAGAAGTTACCATGAGAAACGTGAAATTAGGTTATAGGAATTTCAGAAAGATACGTAACCCTTTCAAGCACCAATGAGGTAGTGATTCTATAATTATAATTCGTTTTACCACAAAGGTAACCTAATTATACAAGAGGGTTTGTTGTATAATTACAAATATAAGCTCATTACAAGTAACACTGTACTCCAAATGATTTGAAACTATGGGCTTTTATGAACCCGTTTTACTTTTTGGCACACCCCTACCAATATTGTTGATTCTAAAAAAAAGGCGAAAAATTATATAAAATTTTATAGAAGCAGACCACGTTAATTTACGAATCAAAATGTACTTGCCAAGAGTTGCAAATCTTGTCCATGAGCGCTTTCGTTCCGGGATGCTTCGGAGTGAAATACGCAACGAGGCCAAACCCCCAAACCTTATCAAGGCCATCTATGTTATCCAAAGATACCTTAATAACGTCATCATCGATGGGGGGATGGGATAATTTCAAACCCTCGTTTTGTTTCCGATTTTCGGAAGAGAGATTTTTCCACTTATTGGGAGGCGGATTTTTCAAAGGCATTTTGCCAGAGTTTTTGTGGAAGGATGAGTTATAGCGGGTACAATTTTACGAGGCAAATTACCGGCAATAGAAACAGTATCAAAGGAGTCCTCTCCAAGTGTTCGGAAACACTTCAAAGTATTTGTCCGCGAAAAATTAAGTCAACCTAAAAACGCTTCACCCAAAAATCTCGGAAACACTTAACTTAGCCCTAACTTCTAAAGATGAACTCAAATGCAAACCCTAAATCTCTCTAGCGGTTTTGTAATTTTATATTACTTTATGTCGTAATTTATATTTTATTTGCGTTTAATAGGATCATCAATATCAAGAGAGAAATGGCAATAAAAAGTGTAAAACAGTGCCAGACAAGAAAGAAAACTAAAGGTTGTACTGGACGTATGGACGATCCGATCCGGAGTTTAAACATTCCGAAGGTTAATGTTCTAACGTTGGAAGTAGAATCAACCTAAAACTTTCTGCTCTGGACGTTCAAAAAATACACCATTAACGTTTAAACATTGATGATGTTTAAATGTCGCATTCGGCCGGATTTATTTTGGAAAGTTTCTAAGTCTTATTTGAACACATTTTTCCCCCTATTTTCACCCATCTTTAATGCATTGTTAAGGTTCAAACATTTTCAGTTTACAACATTAGGTTAGTGTTAGGGGTCATTCTTTCATGGATAGGGACCAAAGGTCCCGGCCCATATACACCACATGTTTATGGGGTGGTGGGTGGTTTTTTACACTCACCCACCCATGTGTTAACCACCCACCACCCCATAAACATGTGGTGGATAATGGACCGAGACCTTTGGTCCATTATAGAATTTTCCTTAGTGTTAGGTATTAGTCTTTTGAAAGCTTAAAGAAATTCAAGAAGACATCAATCCTTGTGCAATTGTGTTGGAATCTTCCAAGACGTCTTAACAGAGAATAAAGTGTTCTCTTTATTTCTCATTTTAATATCATTGATTTATCATATTTACAATTATGCATTTTGTTTGCCTCTTTAATTATAGGAGAAGCTTTTTTATTCTAGAACTGGATGTAGCCCAATAAGCCCAATAATATTGTATCGATCATGCATGTAATAGTATTTCTCGATTTTGTGAATGTGTATGCTGATGATTCAATTTTCTAGTATGTGTAATGCTCGTGAATTTGTTGGCCGCTTATTTGCATAATCCCAGATATTAGGTGAAAATTCCGAGTTTTCATTAATTATTTGTTTTGCACCAGAATCAAATTTCTAATAATTAGCTTAGTTCGCTAATACGTGGAAACTAGTACTTAGTGATCAAGTTTCCATGGAAATGACAACTTAAGAGCTACAAGATAAGTTATGCGCGTGTGGATTTTACACATCAAATTGACAAAAATGAGCACCTATAACATTATGCTATTATATCATTCGTCCAAGAACAACTCAATTTGTACTTTATCTTGCATTTGTATGCCACATTTTTCATTTCATTTGTCATTGTTAGTTGAATTAAATTCCATATTTGGTGTTGAAATAAAAGTAGCAGAGGTAAAACTCTACTTTTTAGGTTAAGTTAAATGTTGAGGGGAACTTTAGAGAAATTTGTGGAAAAATTAATTTGAAATTTTAGGAAAATTTAGGCCCCAATTGGTTGGTCAACTTTGCTCCCAATATATGCTTCGAAGTCAAAAAAATCATAAAACTCTCTTGGTTGGAATCTCATTAAATTTTCCTTGAAAAAATCTATCAGGATTTAAGATAATTTTCAAGAAATTCTTGCCAAAAAAAGAAAAAATTATTGTAATACTCATGGTTTTATAGTTAACGTTATCGATAAAATAGCTTTGTGCTATATTTCAACTCCAAAAATTAAATTAACATTTTCTAATGCAAAATAATCCAACATTCAAAATGAAAGCCTTTGTGACTATTTTCGTGTCTAAATCGATGAATTGGACTGAAAATATTTAATAAAATAAAAATTTTAATATCAAAACAAAAAAATATCATGTCAACCATAATCCTTATATATTTTTCTCTAAAAAAACTTATCAAAACTCACTTCTCAAACCATGATTCTTATCTGTAAAACTATTTTCACTTTTATCATGAAAAAAAATTACGAGACAAATGCATAAAGACTTTATAAACATTAAGCCACTTGTATAAGCACTGAATTGATATATATATATAATTTTTTTTATTAAAAGCCTTTTAGAACACGTGTAACACGTACATGTGCAGAAACTTTTAATTTTTTTAATCTAAGAGTAACAAACAAGACCAAATGTGAGGATAAAATTGGCAAAAGCTATATCTATATATTATTATTATTATTATTTTATTATATTATTATTATTTCATCATCATCATTTCATTTTAAAAGTGTGAATGATTTACATATGAAATGATTTACATCTCTAATTTTGTATTGACTAAAATAACCTTGTAACAATAAATTAATATTATCTACAAATTAGATCAAGTTTTTAGTTATTATTAAATGAATGTAGAACTTGATAACTTTGTTCAATATATAATTAGATGGGAACTTGAAGTTAATAGTTAGCATTGTTCAGTGTGTATATATGTGTGAAGACTAAAATAACCCGAAATCATAAATTAATGTTATCCTCTAATCAAATAATAATAAGAATTATTATTCAATGTGTATATATATGTGAAGACTGAAGACTAAGATAAACTGAAATTAATTTATGGTATCATCTAATCAAATAATAATAATAATAATCATTATGATTACAAATATGAATATACATGAATTTAAAAAATTACAGGTTCATAAGTTTGTTCAATGTACATGTTTACTGAATTCAATATATATTTGGGGTGACATTTTCACCTATAAATTGAAAAGTCGTCCAAGCTAGAAAAAGAATAATAAAATAGCCCTCGCATCTACCAGGTGTATTTATATTTATCAATAAGAAATTAATGTTATCTTTAAATTAGATATATTATTATTGTAATAAGTATACTTATAAAATGAATTGCATGAACTTGGAATTAGTAATTCATAAATTCGTTACTTGTATATGTGTTGTGTAATAATTGATACTAAATTAAATTATTCTTGTGAATGTGAATTATCTAAATTTAAATAATTTATGATCATAACTCAAATAATTTTCACATTATTTAGAATTGGTGCAAATATTCAAAGGCAAACTATTCACTGTGATTTGAAAACAATATTGATTTTAGGAGACAAAATTTAGAATCCATCATAATTCCTCCATTGGAGCACTGAGGAAATTCTACAGTTTATATTGTATTTTTTATGTTAATTAATGAGTATTATATTCTTTTAGTCAATACTAGCGAAATCGTGCTAGATGTATAGATCTTGAACGAGTTTAGAAGTTGCAAATTCTTAGGAATTTTTTCGTTAAAAGTTTTGATGATGACAAGATAGACAAATACGTTAGACCCTTGTAAGTTTGCTTTGAATTTAATAGAATATCATGTATTAAGATCGATAGAACGTTTTTGAGTTATAACTTTTTCGATGAGTCCCCAAATATGAGTAGGGGCACTTCTGTAATTTAATAAAATAATTGATATAAGACCAACATTAGTACTTTTCAATCGTGGGCCACATAATGAGGTCCGAGCCGTCGGCCCAATAAGACGAGCTCATGGCCCAACAAAGATCGATATATATACCATCTTAATCAGTTAGATTGATCATTATTTGCTTTACACTATAAAAAATAGAATTACTGATTACTCTCTAAAATCTACGAGATTGAGGAGTACAATATTTAAGAACTACGAAGAGGCTTGATCCTACTAAAGTACAATAAAAACTCGATAAATTAATACTCGATTATTTAATAAACTCTCTAAGATAATATTTTTGGTCGGTCCCGACTTGGGGATAGGGTGCTAAATTAATAATTCGCTAAAATTATAAGATAATACATTTTTGATAATTTATATATACCCCATATGAAATATAAGTTAATAATTCCTTATATACTACATATTATATGAATGATTTATGAAATTTCTTGAAAAATGACTCAGTTGTCTTCTGTTTTTGTTTCTTAAATCAATTTCACCTTGAATCCCGTTTCTTATTTTTCTTATAATTATTAGAACTTCTGGTGTTGTTTTCTCATAACTCAAAAAGAAATTATCCTTGTTGTGCTTGCATAATGCTCTTCGAATCTCATCAGTCATTGTTGTTTTTTTCACACATTTAAGATGGGAATCCATGTTGTGTGTATGATTTGTTTGTATTAGCATATTTTGATGTTGTATTTATATAGAATGGTTATTTCAAATTGAGCCATTCATTTGATATACGTACATGCATTGTACAATAATTAAGTTGAAGTTTAAAATGTGTTTGTAAATTGAGTATTTCATTATAAATTAATAAAATATAGTTGATATATAAATTAATAATTATTAATTTATCGATTAATTAATAACTCTTATAATTAATAAATTTTGATGATCCCATGAGTATTAATTTATAGAGTTTCTATTGTAGGTACATAAGCAATTCGAAAGATTAGGTGTTTCTTATTGTCCTGCAAACTTGCAAACTCTCTCTATTTACTTACTGCTTTATTATTTTGATCATTATTTTTTTTTTATCTCATAATCTAGTAATTAAGTACAACACCTTTGCATAAAAATAAAGACGGCTAAAAGTGTATTGCTAAACACCATGCTAAAACTCAAGACGTAACCTTTTCCGTTGTATATTTAACTCTGATCTGAGTATTGAATATTAATTTCGTAGTGTTCATAACTTGGTCTACGATAAGTTTCAAATATAATAGTCTTTGTTTACGAAAAAATTTTGAAGTTTAAAAGTAACTTCATGTTGTATTCAACCCCATAGACCTTTCGTGTACCACTTGGGACCAACACAAATGATTTACTTTATCTTTTGTATTTGATTTGGTTTGATTTATATTTATATTTTCTCAAAAAGATATATTAATAAGATTAGTGTTTTCTCAATCACAGCGAAATTATGGAGCAAATTGTCCAGTCCAGGAAAAAAATAATGACACAAATAGCTACAATAAAATCAAATGAAAAAAAATATATAAATTGAGAGGACATTTTAATACCTTCGAAATTCGGAAGCAACATAAAGTAGTAAAACTGAGAGTACAATGTTAATACATTCATCCGAATAGTATTTTTGGCTCTGTTTGTTCGACATGGAATGAAATTTAAATGATAATTAGATTTCTAGTAATTTGATTACTAAAAAACTGATCCAATAATAGTGTTTGGTTGTCTACAAAAAGTTGGGTAAAGAAGTAGATTTTTATTTACTTTTTATGTCTGGTTCAAACACATATAATAAGGAATGAAATCAAAAATTAAAGAGATCTTGACTTAAATACCCTTATTTTAAATCATATTTTTATAAATTAATTATAAATTTTCAACTATAGTAAAATATTTGTATTATATATATACATGTGTGTATATATATATATATTAATTTGTTTAAATAATAAATAAATTATAAGACATCCATGAAGAGTACCTGAAACCATGAAACGATGGCACTCATGGCAGTAATGAGCGAAGAGATCCAGCTGGGACTTTTGAGCTGTGAGGGCAAATTGAGAAAATAGAAATTGAGAAATTATAATATAGTTTTACTTAGTAATAATTCTGGACTAATAATAATCAACCCAATTAAAAGCCCAATTGAGATAACAGGCCGAAGTTTGAGCCCAGGAAAGAATAGATAGATAAAGGATATGGGCTAAATATTGCAGGCCCAATCAATTCAATTACGGGATATTGGGCTTAGATATTAACGGAGCAAATTTCAAGGCCTAAACAAATATAATGGATATGGGCTGAAATATTAATTGGCTCAATCATTCCAATTTTGGGATAGTGAGAGGCCCAATTTCAAACCCAACAATGAAGAGATAAAGTATATTGACAATGGGCTGAGATATAACGGGCCTAAGTTCAAGCCCAAAAATAAAAAGATAATAAATAAGGGCTGAAATATTAATCGGCCCAGTAAATCCAATAACTGGATTTTATAAGGCCCAATAGTAAGCCCAACAAGGAAGAGATAAAGTATATTAATAATGGGCAAAGATATTAACGAATGGGCAAAGATATTAACGGGCCTAAGTTCAAGCACAGAAATGAAAAGGTAATGGATGTGGCAGAAATAATAATCGGCCCAATGATTCAAATTGTTCATCATAGGATAATGAGAAGCCCAACGCAAGCCCAACAATATAGAGATAAAGTATATTGATCGTGGGCTGTGAAATTCAAAGACCCATATTGAAGCCCATGAATTATAAGATAATGGACATGGGCGGAAAAATAAATTGGCCCAATCAATCAAATTACAAAAAATTGGGCAGCCCGATTTCAAGCCCAAAAATGAAGAGATAAAGTATTATTGATAATGGGTTGAGATATTACGCGCCCACGTTTAAGCCCACGAATGCAAAGAATGGATATTGGCTGAAATATTAATCGGTCATCTAATCAATTACAGGATCCTGGGAGGCCCAATTGCAATCCTAACAATGAAGATAAAGTATAATAATAGTGGGATGAGATGTTAATGGGCCGCATTTCAAGCCTATGAATCAAAGATAATTGGTATGGGCTGAAATATTAATCGGCCCTATCTGACTAATTACAAGATATTCAGAGGCCCAGTTGTAATCTCAACGATGAAGAGATAAAGTATTAATAGTGGGCGGAGATATTAACGGGCTGAATGTTAAACCCAGGACTAAAAAGATTAATGATATGGGTTGAAATATTAATTAACCCAATTAATCAAATTACAGGATATTCGGAGGCCCAATTTGCAAGTCCAACAATGAAGAGATAAAGTATATTAATAGTGGCTGAGTTATTAACGGGCCGAATTTCAAGCCTAGGAATGAAAAGTGGATAAGGGTTGAGATATTTTTATAAGCCCAATTACCAAATTACAGGATATTGGTAGGCCCAATTGAAAACCTAACAATGAATAGAAAAAGTATATTAATAGTGGGCTACGATATTGATGAGCCTAATTTCCAGCCCAATTATTAACCGGCCTCTGTCCAATTACAGAATATTTGGAGGTCTAACTGCAAGCCCAAAAAGGAAGAGATAATGGGTATAGCGGACTGAGATACTAAGGGGCCGAAATTCAAGCCCAGGAATGAAGAGATGATGGATATAGGCTAAAATTTAACCGGCCCTACATCAAATTACAGGTTATTGGGAGGCCCAATTGCAAGCCCAACAACGAAGATATAATATTGATAGTGGGCTAAGTTATTAGCGGGCCCATGTTCAAGCCCAAAAATGAAGAGAAAATGGCTGAAATATTATCGGCCCAATGAATCAAATTACATGATATTTGGAGGCTCAATCTCAAGCTCAACAACGAAGAGAAAGTATATTGATAGTAGGCTGAGATACACAGAGAAAGCCCAATTGCGTTTTATTCTAGCCTAATTGGACGTTTATTTTCCAGGTCAAGGTTGTGGCATTGGTAATCCTATCAACTTGGTTCAATTGTGATGTTTTTAGAATAATGATAATTAAATTGAGCATGCTTGTTATTTGCTACATAATGTTTGATTTTTAAAAATATTAATAAGTAAATGAATTTTTCATATAATTATATATTGATAATTTTTTTAAGTAAAAAAAAACACATTATTATTTAATATGTAAAAAAAATCATATGTGGCCAACAGATTTCATATACTATTCATCATTTAATAGTTAACATTATCAATAAAAATAAGTCTTTTTTTGCTATATTTCAATTCCAAAAATTAAATTAATGATATTTTCTAATGCAACCTAATCCGACATTTAAAATAAGATCTATTGTGACTATTTATGTGTCTAAATCGATGAGCTGGACTAAAAATATTTAATAAACATAAATTTAAATATCAGCTCAAATAAATATTTCACAACAAAAAAAAATATCATTTGAACCATAATCATTACATATTTTTCTCTAAAGTAACTAATCAAAATTCACTTCTCAAACCACATTTCTTATCAGTAAAATTATTTTCACTTTTAGCATGAAAAAAATTGTGAGACGAATATATCATCCAATTGGGACTTTATAAACCTTAGTCATTTTTATAAGCATTGGAGTGATATATATTTTTTTCATTTCTTCTTATTAAAAGCCTTTAGAACACGTATAACATGTACATCCCCACGAACTTTTTTAATTTTTTAATTTAATAATAACAAACCTGTTAAACAATTAAAGAAGATAACTTGTATATTGAATAAAGATCAGAACAGATGAATTACAAAGTGTTCTATTAATCTTGAATGAATGAATGAATAATGAATAAGGCCTATCTTGCCTATCCTTATATACACGGCTATATTATAACAAACTAACTAACTATATATGATCTACCATAGATACCCTTGCATAGTTATTCTTTACACTCCCCTTCAAACTTGGTTTTGAACAAGTTGAAAACACCAAGTTTGCCCAAAAGATATTCAAAAAGACCCCTGCACAGAGCCTTAGTTCAGGTTGCTCTTTGGAGGCAATATGTTGAGTAGTAATAACTCCTTGCTGAATTTTTTCTCAGTCTTAAGAACCCAACGGGCCCTTTCCCTTCGAATCATACAAACAAAGAAGGGAATCCCGTTGAGTTCCTAGGCTTTCATGTCTACAACTCAATTCATCCTATTACTACAGGGATGAACCTAATCCAGAATAGGAACCATAAAAGAAAATACCTACTAAACCGATCACAAGAATACCAGCTACATGAAGTGACAATCAACTTCAATATGTTTTGTCCTTTCATGATATACTGGATTTGAAGCAATTTGAAGTGCTGAACTACTGTCACAGAAAAGTTGAACAGATCCTTCAACCTGAACTCCAAGATCCTTCAACACCCCAAGAATCCATACAATCTCACATGTAGTTGTGGCCATAGCTCTGTACTCTGCCTCCAGCAGAAGATCTAGAGACAACATTCTGTTTTTTAGTCTTCCAAGACACCAAAGAATCACCAATAAGCATAGCAAAACCTGTTATTGACCTTCTTGTCATAGGACAAGAGGCCCAATCAGAGTCACAAAAAGCTTTGACTTGCAAAGCACTGTTAGCAGATAATAATAATCCAAGACCAGGACATCTTTTTAAGTATTGCAACACCCTATACACAGCCTCAAGGTGAGACCTTTTTGGCTTATGCATAAATTGAGTGAGCACCTGAACAGAATAACAGATGTCAGGCCTAGTTAAACAGAGATAAATAAGTTTTCCCACAATCTTTTGATAGAAAGAAACATCTGCTAACAACTCATCAGTCTCACTGTTATTAACAACTTGATCATAATAATGAGTAGTAAGCTTAACATTCTGTTCCATAGGAGTATACACTGGTTTACAACCTAGCATACCAGTCTCAGCTAGGAGTTCCAATGTATACTTCCTTTGGTTTAAACATATACCTGCAGATGACCTTGCCACTTCAATACCAAGAAAATACCTGAGCTCTCCAAGATCTTTCATCAGAAAAGTCTGCACCAAGTAAGCCTTACATTCATTGATGGCATCTACACTATTCCCTGTAATCAAAATATCATCTACATACACTAATAGAATGGTTATGTCACTCCCCTTTGATTTCACAAATAGAGAATAATCATGCATAGACTGACAGAAACCAAAAGATTGTAAAGCATCAGTAAATTTATGGTTCCATTGTCTAGGTGCCTGTTTAAGGCCATAAAGAGACTTCAAAAGTTTGCAAACCTGATTTGAACCATAGCCTGGAAATCCAGGTGGAATATCCATGTAAATTTCTTCCTCTAAATCACCTTGAAGAAAAGCATTTGTGACATCCATTTGGTAAATAGGCCAATTTTTAATAGCAGCAACAGAAATAATCATTCTAATAGTTACATGTTTGGCTACAGGAGCAAAAGTTTCTGTAAAATCAACACCTTCCTGTTGAGTATACCCCTTAGCTACAAGTCTACCCTTATACCTCTCTATAGTCCCATCACTCTTATATTTAATAGTATAGACCCACCTACTTCCTATAGGAGTCTTACCATGTGGAAGATCAACCAAACACCAAGTTTTGTTTAACTGTAAAGCTTGAACCTCCCTGTCCATAGCAGTCTGCCACTTACTATTTTTAGAGGCTTGAGCATAGGACTTAGGAAGTTTTTCACTATTAATAGATGATAAGAAAGCAGCATAGGAAGCAGATAAGTGATTGTATTGAACAAAATTGGACAAGGGGTAATTAGTAGAACAAGATAGAGTGGTGTGATCAATGTAAGGAGACATATAATCTTTGGACCAAACAGGTGGCTTACTTACTCTGGATGATTTTCTGATATGGATATTATCATTAGAACTGTTATTAGATGGTCTCTGAGTCTCCTGAACATGAGTCTCCTGAGTAGCTGGTATAGCAGATTCAGAATGTGTACTTGATTGCCCTGTACTGGAGTTATAAGGTGCCACTAACTCTTCAAAGAAGAGTTGCTGATTTTCAGTAACAAAATGTCTAGGAGCTTGTGTGTTAGCATCAGAAAAGGGTAACAAGGTTTCATAGAATATCACATCTCTGGAAATAAGGAAAGTCTTTTTTTGAATATCAAGAAGTTTGTAACCTTTCTGATTCATACCATATCCAACCATAACACAAGGCTCACTTTTAACACTAAACTTATCAGTAATAGGGAAGATTTTAGCATAACATAAGCTACCAAAGACCCTTAGGTGACTCAGATCAGGTTCTTTATCAAACAACATGTAATAGGGTGAGTGGCCATTTAACAGTTTAGTTGGTGTTCTGTTGATAAGATACACAGAAGTCAAGATGCAATCACTCCAGTATTTAATAGGTATGTTAGAATGAAATTTCAAAGCTCTAGCTACATCTAACATGTGTCTATGCTTTCTTTCAACAACACCATTTTGTTGTGGTGTATAGACACATGAGCTTTGATGAACAATACCCAAGGAAACAAACAAATCTTTGCATTCATGACTGAAAAAATCCCATGCATTGTCTGTCCTGATGATTTGAACTTTACTATTGTGTTGAGTTTGAACATAAACAAAGAAATTCTTTAACAAGCTCACAACTTCAGGTTTGAATTTCATCAAAAAAACCCAAAAATATTTGGACAGATCATCAACAACAGTTAAAAAATACCTTTCTTGATTGTATGGTGGTTCCTTATATGGACCCCAGATATCAACATGAAGTAATTGAAACACAGAATTTGATTTAGAATTACTTATAGGAAAAGGGGTTCTAGCATGTTTTGCCAAAGGACAAATAGGACAAAAAAGTTTCCCTGTATTACAACCAATACCTAATTGTGGCAAAAAATCAAATCTAGAGAAGGACATATGTCCTAATCTATAGTGCCAGAGAGTAGCCTTATCAGTATTACAAATTTTATTTTGAGCAATGCCATGAATGTAATTGCAAGAGGATTTCATCTCTGCTAATCTGGTTCCTAGAGTATCTTTGTTGGAGTTGTCCAGAAAGTACAGTCCATTACTAAGCTTACCAATGCCCTTTGTCAGTCCAGTCCAAATTTCCTGAATCACACAAAAAGTGGGATAGAAACTCAGACTGCACTGATTATCTGTAGACAATTTAGACACTGAAAGCAGATTAAATTGGAACTCTGGCACATACAAAACATCATGAATAATAAGATCAGTTTTTAAGGTGACACTCCCAGTGTGTGTAACAATACTAACACTCCCGATTAGGAAGTTTAACAGAGATAATTCCTTGACATTTTTTAACATTATGATCTAACAGATCCAAGTTATAGGTAATGTGTTGATTTGCTCCAGTATCTATGATCCAAGAATTCATATTGGACTCTCTATTATTGGTAGAAAAATTAACACAGATACCTGATAAATTTGCAGAAGTAGATGTGCTACCATCATGATCATCAGCTGACTTTCCAAGAATTTTCAACAGTTGGCTGTATTGCTGCGGTGTAAGAGCTGCAAGTTGAGAGTTGTCTTGTTGTCCAGCTTGATTTCTTGGTGCACTATTTTGATCATTGGGGTTTGAGTGTGAAGCATTTGCATTCATGTTTGAATTAAACTGATTTTCTCTGCCTGAATTATAGCCTCTTCCACCCCTTTTGCCTCCTCTCTTGCCTCCTCTACTAGGAGGATAACCGATAAGTTTGTAGCATTGTTCCTTGGTATGACCCGTATATTTACAATGCTCACAAACGACAGATGGTTTCTCAGTAGGAATGAAACCTGTAGAAGCCTTAGAAGTAAAAACAGTAGGTTCTCCAGGTGATTGAATTCCTATACTTCTTTGGGTTTCTTCATTGCAAACCATAGAGAAAACTTGATTGTGAGAGGGTAAAGGCGACATCATAAGAATTTGAGATCTAGTGTGACTATAACATTCGTTTAATCCCATTAAAAAAGTCATCATCTTCAATTGTTGGCAATATTCAGAGTATTTTTTGGTGACAGTCACAAAAGGTGAGGGTATGAGGCTATCATATTCATCCCATAATTGGCGTAATCTTGAATAGTAATCAGTGACAGAATTCGATCCCTGAGTTAGGGTGTTGATTTTCCTATATAACGAATACATTCTAGCCCCATTTACTTTATCAAACCTCTCCTTCAAATCTTTCCAAATAACATCCACAAATTCACAATAAGCCACCCCATGAACTAATTCCCGTGATAAGGAACGAGTAATCCACGATTTAACAAGGGCATTACAACGTTTCCATTGAAACAATTTAGGGGAATTATCATCAGGTTTAGGGCACGTACCATTTATGAACCCTAATTTGTTCTTGGCTTCAAGTGCATTTAGCATCTCCCTGCTCCATACTTTGTAATTTTCACTCCCCTTCAACGTTTCAGTAACAAGATCGATATTGGGGGTATCAGACGGGTGCAGTTAGAGTGGGTTATTGAAATCGATGGCCGATTGTGAAGAAATCGCCACCGTAGATGGAGGGGTAGCCACCGCAGAAGGATTTGTAGCCATGTTCGATCGTAAGAGGGTTTAGGGGAGATCAGAGATAGCCAGCGAAAAGAAGATACCCAAGTTCTCTCAAGATGGCTCTGGTGCCATGTTAAACAATTAAAGAAGATAACTTGTATATTGAATAAAGATCAGAACAGATGAATTACAAAGTGTTCTATTAATCTTGAATGAATGAATAATGAATAAGGCCTATCTTGCCTATCCTTATATACACGGCTATATTATAACAAACTAACTAACTATATATGATCTACCATATATACCCTTGCATAGTTATTCTTTACAAAACCGGACTAAATGTAAGTATAAAATCGGCAAAATCTATATCTATATTCATTCTAAAAGTGTGAATGCTTTACATGCGTGGTTTCATTTAAATTTGGACGGAATTTAGTTAAGGGACCAAAACTGATAAGTTTAACGACTTATGGGACAAAAAGTGAGGAAAGTGAAAAGCGCGTGATTAAAAGTTTACATGGTGACACTTATAGGACGAAAAAGCAATTTTCCCTTAAAATCTATGTAGATATCTATTTTTTATTTAGATCATAATGAAGAGATAGTTCCAAGTACACTAAGAACTAAGAGGAAAAAATAAAAGTGCATCTGAACCATTTAAGTTAAATAGGAAAACAAATAAATGAAGCTTGAGTACGCACGGATTTTTTTATTCATATTACTATTCATATTTCAATTTTCAACCAATTTTGTTCTTTATGCATTGATTGAATTTATATAACAATCAATATTTAGTTGGTCAAACAATTACATTTTATCGAATAAAAATTCTTTCATTAAATTATTATTGAAATTTCGAATGTATGATATATAGTTTCATAATTGAAAAATATCCATAGACGTTAATTATTTTAATGAGGTCATATAATGAAAACTGAAATAACCATGCAATAATTTTAAAAATTATTTTCATCCTTGTAAAAATAATAATAATTATTATTACTATATAAATGAATGTACATGAATTTAGAATTATAAGTTGACAAGTTTGTCCAATGTGAATGTTTAATGGATTCCGATACATTCCAATACTAATTATTGTGAATATGGTTCAATTGTTAAAATTTATTTATAGCCATCGAGTTGAGATGAGTGTGGATTGAGACGTAAACAAAAAAGAAGATTGGGACATCTAATAAAACCAAATAAGAGTAGTCCTATGATGCACAACTACGGGACACGAGACATGGAAAATGATACGACGCACACACGAACACGTCATTTTTTAAAAAACATAAGACACGACACCGCACTAATATATCTATATATAAAAACAATAATCGTTTCGTTATGAAGCTCGGTGCGTCAAAAACAAATTCAACTACTCATCATCAATACTCAATAAATCAATAACATATGAAAAATAAAATAACCATATTTTCAGCACAAAAAATAATTTAACAAAAATAAAACTTTTGGTCAAAAATATCATAATCACTGAGACATTCTTCATGACCAACTTCATCGACAAACAAGTCATTCCAATTCAGGTTCATCAAGAGTGAGATTTGCAATCTCTAAAATTTCAACGTCATCACTCGACTCAAAATCATCTCCACTTACATCTCACATTTTGGTCTCACCTTTTATATATTGTGGAGTGTTTTCTGATAAAATACGATATTTTTTTACTTTAGATTTTGTATACTTTTGTGTTTTATATTTTGACCCAAAAGATTTAATATTATTGAAAGAAAGGTGGACACCATGTCGAAACATGTCAAAAAAATTTATTTTATTTTTTTATTCAAGGACATGAAGCCATGTTCGACACGTCTCTGAAGCGTGGCTAGACGTGTTCCTCTCCAAAAAGTGTCTGACACTATGTGGTGTAATTTTCTAGAGTGTCAATGATTTATAAAAGAATACGCATGAACTTCTAAATGAGATTAAAACTACTCTATTTATATTTTATAAAATTTTCATTCAACTTTAATTACTGAAGCTCATTTTAATTTATTTATGAAGTGTGGCTTGAAAATTTTAATTTAATTTGTTCAAGTATTCAAATCATGAAATTGCTTCCATAAATTAGTAGAGTCGTGCGGAATGCACGTGTCCTTTACTAGTGTATTCTAAAATACCAATGATTTTCACTTTTTTCGTTATCACTAAAATAAACTTGTAATAATATGTTATTATTATCCATAAATTTTAAAGTGCCAATGATTTACATGATTTACACTTTTTTGTTAAAAACTAATATATAACCTTCTAATATAATAAATTCTGATTATCTATAAATTTTAAAATACATATATAAAAATGAATATACATGGACTCATTAATACTAATCAAGCTTGTTCAATGTATATTTATATGAATGGTTCACAAGAATATGAATAGGCAAAGCTAAATATATTTATTATATTATATGATATTATATTTACTATTATTATTATCTATATCTATAATTGTTATAAAAATATGAATGTTAGGAGATGACTTACATTTTTAACTTTTTTGTAAAGTCAAAAATATTCCTATATGAATATTATATTAGGGCAAAAATTAAGGGCAATTGAGTAAATAAATTTATCATACGTGTAGTTACTTTTTTCCTTTAAAGAATTAGTGTTAGTTCAATACATGCATCATATTAACAAATTATTTAATTAGTTCATTATATATATTCAAAACTGCTTTGTGTCTATATGTTTGCTACTGTGTCAGTTCGTTATATGTACTTGATATAATAAGTGAATTAATCTGTTAATTCTATATACTAATAGTTGAACGTATATATCTGCATCAGTGCCAAATGCTATAGTTGATTTAATGGAGTAAATAAATTTGAACAATGGCTCAAGCTCCTAGTAATAATAGTTATGTACACATTTCTTTTGGAATGTACTACTATTGAACCATTCATACACTTGAGACTTTTTAACTGATTTATATCATAAAGAGGAATGTCATAGACCCTGGTGATAACTTATTCTGGTGATATCTGCACATTTTATACAAAAATGAGCTTTTTGCACTTAAACTTGTTCTACTTGATTTAGTTAACCACCAAAAGAGGTCTATATATGTATGTAGGTTACGGTAACATTATACTTTATAAAAATTACTAAAACGGGCTTGATATCAAATTTATAGGAAAGAGTTTGTATTGGTGTGTGGCGACTATATAAATATTGATTAATATGTATCTTAGAAATCGAAATTTATGGATCATTTGATGAAAAACATCAATTTTATTCCTAGATACATCATAAAAATTCTATTATAAATCAAAATATGAACTTTTAATATTTTACAATGCTCAACTATACATATTTTATACTAAAAATATAATGGTGATTTGTAAAATGTTATGATCAGAGTTTGTAGCTGAAAATTTAAGAGTAACAAATACTTATTATTATTTGTAAACGTCATACGAAGTTTGTCAGGAAAAAATAGAGGGAATGGTATATATATCCTCTAACCATTGATTCATCTAATTTTTTGAGCTAATAGATTTTGACATTTGGTTTGGAACAATTATGTTCTCAATGCTATCCAATTGATGTAGCTTTAACAGATATATAGATATAACTAAAGAACTTATATCGAAAATGGAGTCCGGACTCATTTGTTAAGAGAAAAGTCATTTCCAGAACCACAAGGATAATATGATACACGATTTCATTGTACATAGAGGCACCTAAATTGCATAGACGATTAGAGCATATATTGTATCTTAGCTTGCATGAGCTTACTAGGATTCATGATACTTCACCAATGCACAAACAAATTCTTCTATATTACCATCTGAACTCCCTCCCTCATCAACTGCATCCCTAGCCAATTTTTTCCATTTTATCGCGTTTCTTCGTATCTCTTCCCCCGTCTCGCCCTCCATGACACACTTCACGCAACGAACAATTTCATCTTCTTTAACGATCCCATCCTTACCCTTTTCGGCCCTTATTCCCGTCTTCCAAACATCATCCACGAATTTGGCATTCGTACTCTGATCGCTCCACTGTGGCACTGCCACCATAGGCACACCCAGGGCCAGTGCCTCCAGAGTCGAATTCCATCCGCAGTGCGTAACGAAGCAGCCTATTGCTTCGTGTGATAAAACGTCTAATTGATGACACCATGTTACGATTAGCCCTTTCTCGGAAGTGATCTCGTCTCTATAGTTTTTGGGAAGTTTGGCTTCTTCCGATGCTCTAACCACCCATAGGAAATTCATGTTGCATGTTTTCAAGGCTAGGGCTAGTTCTTCGATTTGCTTGATTCCGGGCTGTGCAAAGCTTCCGAATGATATGTAAACGACCGATCCGGGGCGTTGTTTATCGAGCCATTTCGTGCAAGGATCGATAATTGGCTTGAAGGCGCTGAGACCGTATTCTTTATCATCGAGTAACCTCTTGTCTAAGTACATTGATGGTATGGTTGGTCCAACAGTCCTCACAGGTAAAAACTTGGACATCCAATCACTTACCTTGCACCATGAAAAATTAGTTGCAGCAAGTATTCAATAAATTTCTCTGTTAGTCAACACTTGATTGAGTTTTTTGAAAAAAAAGTTCATTCACGAAAACACTTAAATATGAAAGTTATTCAATATCACGATGTTTCTACTCGATATCATGTCATTAATGGACAAAATCTTCCCAAAAGTTCGGTAAATGTTGATTAGCAGAGTTGATTATCAAAATTGGATGAAAATTTTGATCGGATTAAACGTGAGATATTTTAAAAGTTACGGAACTAATGTGAGAAATATATAATAAATGCGATCATAACTAAACTAAACTAAACTAAATTATAAGATAAAGAGTGTAATTTTGTAGTGTCTTTTTACACTTTACACATTACTTCATAATGAAAAGAATTTAACTTCCAAAATAAATCCCTTAGTTATTTTTAAATAAATGTAGCACACCAATTTTTCTTTTATTTAAGTTCAGATTTTTTTTTCAATTCAACTTTTATAATCCTTTATATACTACCTATTATATCATATACACATAATTTGACACTTTTATAAAAAAAAAATCATTTGTTATAATTATTATTTCTCTTTTATGTTATTCATATAATCTTTATATACATAACTAATTAAATCAATCTACACATAAACATCATTCATCAACCAACCGCTACTAATTTGATATATTTTACAACTTTCAACATATTCATAAAAATATAAACAGAGACATACCATCTTTAAACAAATTTTCATAATACGTAATTTTCAACAACAAAAAATTCAAATCTCAGCTAAAAAGAAAAAAGAAAAACAAAGTCATACCTCTTTTTCTAACTCATAAAACGTATTAACAAAAATCCAGTCCACCATCTCCACATTCCTGAACTGCTTTGCCATCATCTCCGATCTCTCCATATCCGATTCATATTCACCAATAAACGACGGCGTATCTGTCACCTTCAACACCGGCAACCCTCCAAGCCTAATCTCATCTTCCTCAAGCGGCACCTTGAGATCCCCTTTATACACATGAAAATAAATATTATTCACAGAATTCGACTGTGTAAAAAACACGGCCACCTTCACTCCAAACTTCTTCGCAACGTCAAAAGCCCACGGATAAAACGGGTCGTAAATTATACAATCTACGCCATGGCCGGAATCTCTAAGCTTCTCAAGAAGTTCCGATAAAGATTCCGATCCAACTTCCCAGCAACGGTTGTAGCACTCGCCGGGGCTCAGTTTCTCGGTGCCGCCGTCGTCGAAGCCGTCGGAAAATGTTTCGACCGGAAAAGAAGATGCCGGAAAGTCTTGAGCAGTTTTGAGGAAGTATTTTGTTATGGCTAATGTGATGTGGGTTTTGCCTTTGTGTTTCAAACGCTTGGAGAATTGGAGCATAGGGTTTATGTGGCCTTGGAGTGGGAATGGGAGCACTAAACAGTGTGGGATTTTATCTTCGTTTTTGTTTTCCATTTTTTTGAATGAAAAGATTGAAAGTTTGATTCAATTAACTTAATGTTCTTATAAGGGTTTTTTGAGTTGTATGTTTCTACTTTCTATTGACTTTTTTATTTTATTACAATAGGAAAATGCATAATCGCTATTTTCAGTGTGTGAAATCAGAAAGAATTTGGTTCATATAGATACTTATTCAGAAATTTTCGGAACTATGATGGAATCATCATCAATTTGACATTTTCGAACTTTATCTTGGAAACTAAGTAAATCTCGCTTTATGTAATAGGGTATAAAATAACACAAATGAGATAAACGGGATTAGATTACTCACAGTTGACTGACTTAAAATAAAGAATGGAAAATATTATGTTTGTTTATGTTTTTAAGTTATAATTTTGAAAATTTCTCGGGAACGGCGTACCATCAAAATTCGTGTAAAAATGGTAGGTGTTTGTTTATGTTTTTAGAATTAGGTTGAAAATTGTAATGTGTCAAATCAATGATGATTGGTTGATGTTTAATGATTGAATTAGTTGTTTTTGTAATGATTATTTAAATAAATATATATAAGTGTGTAAAATAATGTATATATTAATTATAATTGATGAATGTGTAAAATGATTGGTGTGTTGATTGATAAGTAGTTAGTATTTGAGATTGAAAAAGTAGAGTTGAAAAAAGAAAATTGAGATGAAAATTTTGTGTGTTAAGTAAATTTAAGATTTTGTGATTTGAAAACTTGAAATTGAATATCAAAAACATAAACAAACATAATATATTTTTCAAAGGAAGTTAAACCTAATTGATGACTAAAGAAATAACTCAAATATTCTATCAACTCTATTAGGATTAGTCCGATTTTTCGTTCAAAAATGTTGGCCACCTAATACACCCATTGACACTCCTATCATATCATGATCATGTTGAAAATAAAATTCAACTTTTATCTTCTTCTTTTTTATTGTTTAATAATGGAGTCCTAATATTTTATAGTATGCAAGTAACTGCTATAAGACAGATCTCTGATTTCTCACAAGTCACAACTAGCTAATTATATATTGAGATATGAATCACAAAATATTAAATATTTATGCTAAAAATCCGGCAATGCATTTATAGTAGAATTAATGCATTGTAATTCTTTGTTGACTTTGTTTGCTTGGCCCTAGGGGGCTTGGAGAGGATGGATTTGTTTGATTTTGCTATTTAATCCAGAGTGGGGAATTAATGAATTATGATGATATTTCTTAAGGTTTTTAGATTCAATTTAAGATCCAGATTCATTATCAAATGACCTATATTTAGCTTAATATAAATCGATATCTATCAATTTAAGGTAGGCCCACACTTTCTCTTCTGATGAGTCGGCTCGATTCAAGCTTGATAATTTTGATTGAAAGGTTGTTTATTCAACGTGCTTGAATCTAATTACATGTGTTCTATGGCGCCTATATATGTAGGCTCTTAAGTACTACTTAACTATTTAGTTAAATTCACTTCAAATTCAGCTCGTGAATATCCTTAATTTATGAGTAAGTTTGATCAAACTATTTTTTGTTCAATTATAAAAAAAATGATTTTCGTAGAATTGATTGTGATAAAAATGATTTCTCGTAAATTTTTTAGCATTATCGAAATCTGATCTTGAAATGCAAAAGTGGCCAATTAATATTATACAAATGAAGGGGTAAAAATATACTTATCAAACAGTCTTTAACCTAAATATAAATTTTAATTTTTCGACTCTAAATTCTCAAAATCTGAGTGAGATATATTGAATTAGAAAACAAGGCAAATAAGTCATTATTGTTCAATCCTTGTATTTTTAACTTGTCTTCATGAGAAATATGGATTACTTGCATTGATTAAACGATTACACCTAATCCATTTTCTAATTACCTAATCCTAATTGAATATGTAAATTATGGAGACAGAATCCTTATATATATATATAGATAAAAAAATTATTTTGATACGGGATTAAATATTTGTCGCATGAATAATATATGAAAGATTAGTTAGTATTTTATTAGCTTTTGGGTCATACTTGATCACTTCAAGCTATCTATATACCTACTTTGATAAGATCAAACTATTTTCGTAGTTGTCAATTTGTGTAGTATTTGATCTGAAAGACTCAAAAAATATTAAATATTTTTTTTAATTTTTAAAATATAAACTAGATTATAATTTGTGTTACTGAGTAAAAGGTATTTATAATGCTTTTTGATGAACAATGGCCCGCTCTATCGCCTATCGGGCCATGGGTTAAGACATTATTATACAACTCAAAGACTATGATAAATTAATATAATTTTTATATAACAATGGCCGAAAATATCCTCCCTATAGCAAGACCCATCAATTTTATATATTACATTGGAGAAAAATCGGATTTCTTGGAACGAAGAAATTTATTGTTTTTAGTTCTAATTTAACAATGATATAAAAAGTAATATAAAATAGTAAAATTTGTATGAAAAAGCGAAATCTCTAAAACGTCTAAAAGTTTTTCAAATGGTCAATTATAGTGAAAAATGAGAATTTTTGAAGTAAATTCTATAGTGAATCCCTAATGATCTAAAAAATATTGAGACATACACCACCAAATATTAAAGATATATACTAAAAAGCCGAAAATAAATTTATTAATTATAGAATAAAGGCATTTCATTATTTGAAGAAATGTTATTTGGTATATATATGGCTCGCCAGTAGGAACACATATAAGATCGGTATAGGAATATTACAAGTGATTATATCAAGAAAATTTGTACATTATTTTTATATTTAATGAACGGAGTTTGAGTCTTATTATATATATTTCTAGACTTGTTGTGGTATGTGTATATATTTATCTATTTAGATAAATATAAATTTGAATTTGAGCTTTAATCAAATAACTTTGTCATGCTCGCATCAAACTCGATTCACATATATACTCAAAATTTAAAAGTAAGTTTGACCTAGCAATTACATGATTAATTATGAAAAAGTTGGTTTTAATAGAACTTACTAATATAGAAATTAATTCTCGTAATTTTTTTTATTTTTGTCAAAATTTAATTTTCAAATACATAAAATTAAAATGTAATTAAGATTATAGAAATCGAGGGGGTAAATACTAATTCAAATCATCTTTGCAAGTTTTGTTTCTTAATGATAAAACCAAACGTGCTCTAAATTTCATGGTCAGTGTGAGTTGCATTAGTAGAAAGCTGAGTTTAAAGTCTGATTGGATGAAATGTAATTTATTATTTTTTTATATTTTTGAGAAATTAAGATATTTTATTTTTGACGGATTAGAGATAATGATGATAAAAATGTTTTGGAAGATGTTTTTTATTTTAAAAAAAGTGTAGTAATTCCTTGTGATTTGATATAAAAAAATATTTTTCATGAGATATGTGTATGGATAAGTTTATATTTTTAAAAATAAAAGACAGATATATAAGCTGATCTTGTTGTTAATGCATCCAAAATATGTAAAATGAATCTTATTCCGTTCCTTGTGATATTTCGAATAAAGATATGTTATTATTCTGGTGCCTATATTCGATATTGGTGAATAGTGACTTTTTAAAATTGTTTAATTATAAACAATAAAATTAATTTTTATGAGAAAGTTACGGGGCTAATGCAAAATTTCAAGAAAATTTAAGATTTTCTTACGAATATTGAATGTAATATTCTTTTAGATATTTTTAAAAACATGTCAAACATATATATTTTTATAAAAAATTCTTTGAAGAATTACAGTTATACAAATAAATAGACATCTAATTTATATGGCCTAAGTAAGTCATTGTTGTTCGTTCAATTAGTGTATCGTTCACATGTTTCGTGAGGGCAATGAATTAAACATTTATTTAATCTTTGTGACTCAGTCCAAGTTAGGTTTACTTAATTAAAAAACAATTCTCAACACAATCCTAGTTGATTACGTAAATTCATTAATTTAAAAGAAACCATTTCTGATTTCTAGTTTTCATCGAACTATTTAATAATTAATTATGTCCTTGTAGATTGATTGGATTATATGAGAACTCGGAAAAAATGTAAGTTTAATGTAATTTTTTAGATGTTAATTAATGAAATATTTGTTAGATATTAATCTGAACTATTAAGGAATTTGTTAAGTGATAATTTAACATGAGGAAAAATTTAATTTTTCTCTATTTTTGAAACGAACATATGAAATATATATATATATATATATATATAATGTTAAGCGAGTACATTCAGCATATATATTGCGTGTTTATCTATGTAGTAATAGATAAATAAGAAAGAAGATAAAAGATTATAAATAGAGCATAAATGAGTCGAATCGAGCCGAATATATAAGTGTTCAAACTTATTTGAGTAATAATTTAGCTTTGAAAGTTATATTTGAGTTTGGTTTGTTTGTTAATCAAACCGAGGTCAAACGAGCTTTAATCGAGCCAATCGTCGAGTTTGAGTAGTTTGATTATTTTGTACATGTTTTTATTTTCTTTTTTACTAATCGGGCTGAGCTACTAAATTTATCAAACAAAAATTATTCAAGTTTGGTTTGGTAAGTATCAAGCCAAGTTCATTTTCGAGTTGAATATCGAACAATTTAAGTTGATTTTCAATCCTAATTATAAGAAAGAAACATTGCTGAAATATAAATAAGAAAAATATGTGTTTGCTCTAACCTTGATTGTGTATTTTGACAACGACATATTACCTTTTGTTTTGTCGAGACTCGAGACTTAACCTTGATTGTGTATTTTGATAATGATAGATTACTTTTTTATAATTGTGGCCGTTCATTATTTTCTATCCAAAAAAAATTATAATGGCATAAATCTTAGATATTTTAAGAGTTTGAGTAACTCTTTTAAGCAGTTATATTTAATTTATTTTTCTATCTAAACAGCAACAACTAGAGCCAACACAATGAAATTTTTGGGGTTAAAATACAAATTTATTGATAATATTGTTTACATAATATTGAAAAAAAAAGAGTAAAGTCGAATAAACTTATATTAAAGGCCTTGCCTCCAATATCGAAACAAACTCTTCGATATTTAGGTCCGAAGACCCTCCTTCATCAACGGCGTCTCTAGTCAATGTCTTCCATTTCATTGCGTTATTTCTAATTTCTTCCCCTTTCGACCCCTCCGTAACATACTCTATACAACGAACTATTTCCTCTTGCCTAACGATATTTTTTATATCAGGGCGAGCCCTAATTCCCATCTTCCAAACATCCATCACAAACTTTGCGTTCGTGCTCTGGTCGCTCCACCATGGCACTGCTACCATCGGGACCCCCAAACTCAGTGCTTCCAGAGTCGAATTCCACCCACAGTGCGTAACAAAGCAGCCAATAGCCTCGTGTTGCAAAACCTCCAATTGTGGGCACCATGTTACAATTAGTCCCTTTTCCGAGGTTTCTTTTGCAAAATTCTTAGGCAGTTTTGATTCCTCTGAGGATCGAACGACCCATAAAAAGTACTTATTGGTCGATTTTAAACCTAGTGCTAAAGCTTCCATTTCCTCACCTTGGAGGTTAGCCATGCTACCAAATGAAACGTATATAACCGATCTATTTGTACGTTCATCTAACCATTTCATGCAAGTATTCTCTGGCTTGAAGATATTAAGACCATATTCTTTGTCGTCGAGTAATCTCTTGTCTAAGTACATGGATGGTATCGTTGGTCCAATTGTCTTGACTGGCAAAACCTTTGCCATCCAATCAGTTGCCTAAAATTGAAGGTTAATAAATAATTAGGGCTTGTCGAAAATAAATTTGTTCAATAATAAATATATATCGTGACGAAAAACCATGGTTTAGTATTTTGAGGGGCGTAAATGAAAATTTATATATTTTCAGATTAAACCCATTTATCGAACATAAAATATCTCATATGTGACTATTCATCTAGAGAAATCAACAAAATCATTGCAACCTAAGTACCAAGTAAAAGAATAAATGATTTTACAACTCAATTTGCTTCTAATCTAATTCTCTTAAATCATAAATTTAAATATAGCCCATCAAATTAGAATCTCCAAATTTAGTCTACTAGCATACATACCTCAACTTCCAACTCGTAAATAGAGTTGACAAAGACAAAATCAGCATGCTCAATATTCTGAAACTGATCCCGGGCCAACTCAAGAGATCCAGGGTGTTCATCAGGATCACTTATAAACGAAGGAACATCGAAACGATCCAACGGTGGTAATCCAGGCAGCAAAACTTCCTTCTCCATCATAGGAGCTTCAATCTGGCCCTTATACACATGGTAGTAAATACAGTTGACAGCACATGATTGAGTGAAAAAAGCAGCCCCGATCAACCCGAACTGTTTGGCCACGAGAACGCTCCACGGGAGAAACGGGTCGTAAATAAGACAATCCACGGGTCGACCCGAGTTTTTCAGCCTTTCTAGAAGCTCAGACAAGGTTTGTGTCCCAACTTGTTGAAACCTAGTCAAGTATGTCTTTAGGCCTGCAGTTGCAAGTCCTCCTTCTTCGTCGAAACTGTCTGAAATCGTCTCGACCGAAATGGGGCCCGATAAATCATGTACTTGGCTTGTTCTTAAAAGGGATTTTGTTGCAGCAATGGTGATTTTGACTCCCTTATGAGCTAAACGCTTTGAGAATTGTAGCATAGGGTTTATGTGACCTTGGATAGGGAATGGTAAGATCAAACAATGAGGTTTGTGTTTGTTTGTTTCTTTCTTCTCCATCTTTTTGATGTGTTAGAATATTGATCCAAGTATAGTTCTATGTTTATATACACACAAAGATCCAATTATATGTGGAAGGAGTACTAAAAATATTGACCAATGGGTAACTTGTTACATGTTATCTCACCAGCCTTCATATGGGATATGTTTTTCTGTTCCAAATTCTTATTACATCTTCTATTTTAATATGTATTTTAATATGTAGATGTTTACACGTGTTAAACATTTAAAGATAGTAACCATCTCTTAATAAGTATATATATATGAGTTGCACGTGTCAAATATGTATATATATGAAATAGAATATGGATCATAGTTTAAAATGAAAAATCTCAGGCCTGATAAACAGTTGGGGCTGAAAAACAAATTAAATTACTCGGTGCCCAATTTGAGCCTCGTTTGAATTTGGATTGTCACCGTAATAAACCAAGTTTGATCGATATTTTTCCGTTGAATAAGATGAGAAGCTCGACTTACTTAGCTATAAAGTGATAGAAATATATCATTGGAAAAAAAAAAAAAAGTAATCAAACTCGACTTAATTTAAATAAATCCGATTAACAATCAAAATTTGATACGTCTATTTGAAACTCAAAAGAAGAAAACCAAACAAATTGAATATTACTTGTTGGATTGATTGGTTTTATCGAGTAGTTGTATGTGACAGATACCCATTTTGGAGTGAAAGACTATGTAAAGAATAAAGAATGGTCTTTGTATGTATCTTGTAGTGTTTGTCAAAGTTTAGACTATTAAGTATTTATAAATGTAATTAATATATACTTATAGTTGAATTCGGTTTACATGAATTGTTCAAACTATAGGCCGATATTCGATTATATCGATTGATTAGTAACTGGATCAATACCATTCGGTATAATAAAACTATACTATTTATGAATTTATTTTTAGAATGATGTATATCGATATCATGCAATAATATTGTCGATAAAATGAGAATATCATAAGTATCAGTTATTATAGGCTTATATATTTTAATATTTGCTAAACCTTTCATGTGAATCTGTTAATCTGATAATATCGGTTGATTGTCATTACGTAATTATTGATTTCTGAAATTAAAAATTTGTGCTTAGTAATGAACATGAAGCAAATATTATTTGTCAATAAAAATTTTTTTCATGTTTTTTACAATATTTATTGGTCGAGCTATAAACAATTCATGATTATTTAATTTAATAAAGCTGAAAAATCAAAAAGTTTAAGTAAGTCGACTAGAACGATCAAATAATTGACCTTATTTTAATATGTAATATTTATAAAATTTATGTCTTGTTCCAATGAATGGATTGTTTAAGTGACTAAAGTGATATATTTAGGTTCATTAGTGGTTGGTGTAGTCAAAACTTTTAATATATATCTATAACTATAATAATAATAATTCATACAAACTATGAATGACTCTAGAGTCTAGATGGTTTATATTATTTTTAACTTTTTTATTAAAATTAAAATAACTCTGTATTAACAACATTATATCATCATAAAATTAGAAAGAAAAAACAAATATCAAATGAAAGTGTGCTTGTACTTGTAATTAGCTTATAAAATGTATATTATTAATACCTTGTTCAATATAATATATATAATATGACGCACATGGATTTTAAATTTTTAATGGATGAGATATATTATAGCATTTGGCACTGCTTTAAAATATCTATATAATCTTTTGGCCAGCATTTTCAAACCAGCTACTGTTGAGTGTGAAGTTACACTTCTTTTATTTTGTCATTATCTTGAATTTGCTTTTGTTTGTCTCAATTTGTGAACAATGGACGTGTATGTGGAATTAAATTTAATTTAAATATTTTTATGTTCAGTTCAACCTAAAAAAATATGTGTTTGTGATATGGAGATCAAATTAATATAGGTATAATATTTCCACAGAATCTATAGTTTATATATATTCAATCTCGCTACACTTCTTTATTTTATAAAATTTTAAAAAAATCTTTGTTAATAATCAGATGTGGATTTTTATATATTTTTTTGCACAGGAACATCGTATTATAAATTAATAAATTTGATAATATGTGTTTCTTAGATAGCATTTGAATTTACCTTTTTTTATATATAGAAAACTATTTTAAAATTATTTTTTTTATGGATGTGAATGGTTATCTAGTTCTCCCTCAAATTATGACGTGTGACTTGGGATTGAGTCCACTTGCACACCATTGTCTATGTGATTGGTCCCTCTAAGTATCTTTAAGGCCATTTCCAACCCAAAATACTAATTTGGTGTAAAAATTGTACCAATTTGGCGCAGCTACATTAAATTTTCTCCAACCCAGAACACTATTTATTGCACAAAAAAGGAATCTTACAAAATATTCTATTTTTTTCATTTTTTTTTAAATATTATAATCTATCACAAATAAAGTAGTGAATTGTGGTAACAAATGAGAAATTTTCAAGTAAATGCTATAGACAATTCCCAATCAGCTAAATAAATATTGAGCATACACTATCAAATATTAAAGATATATGCTAAAAGGCCGACAATACATAATTAATTATAGAATAAAGTCATATCTTTATTTGGATAAATGTTGTTTGGTATATATGGCTCGTTAGTAGGAACACCTATAAGATCCGTATAGGATTTTACAAGTGATTATATCAAGAAAATTTGTACATGATTATTACAGGTAAGTCGAATTTGAATCTTACTATACGTACTTTTAGACTCGTGTTGGTGCGTATATATTTATTATAAACTTCAATTTTAATCAAACTATTTTGCCATGCTCGCATCAAACTCAACTCGTAGATACTCAAAATTTAAAAGTAAGTTTGACCTAGCGATTACATAATTAATTATGAAAAAATTGGTTTTAATAGTACTTACTATGATAGAAATTAATTCTCGTTTTATTTTTGTCAAAATTTAATTTTCAAATACAAAAAATCAAAATGTATTTAAGATTATTGAAACCGAGGGGGTAAATACTAATTCAAATCACCTTTGCAAATTTTGGATTTCTTAATGATAAAACCAAACGTGCCCTAAATTTCATAGTCTGTGTGAGTTGCATTAGTAGAAAGCTGAGTTTAAAGTGTGATTCGATGAAATGGTATTTATCCTTTTTTATTTTTTGGAAAAAATAAGATATTTTATTTTGAAGGATTAGAGATTAATGATGATAAAAATGTGTTTGGAAGATGTTCTTTAATTAAATGTAATAATTCCTTGTGATTTGATATAAAAGAATATATTTTTCATGAGAAATATGTATGGATAAGTTTATATTTTCTAAATATGTGATTATTCTGATGCCTATATTCAGATATTGGTGAATAATGACTTTTTAATTATTCAATAAATTGTTTAATCATAAACAATAAAAAGATTAATTTTTATGAGAAAGTTATGAGACTACTGCAAAATTTCAAGAAAATTTTAAGATTTTCTTACAAATACTGAATATATTAATTTTTTTTTCTTTTGACATATTTTTAAAAAGATGTCAAACATATATTCTTTTTTTATAAAAAAAACTTTGAAAAATTACAATTATACAAATAAATATCCATCTAATTTATATTGCCTAAGTAAGTCATTATTTTCCGTTCAATCAGTGTATTTTTCACATGTTTCGCGAGGGCAATGAATTAAACATTTATTTAATCTTTGTGACTCAGTCCAAGTTAGGGTTACTTAATAAAAAATTCTCAACACAAATCCTAGTTGATTACGTAAATTTATTCGTAGTTGATTTCTAGTTCTCATCGAACTATTTAATAATTAATTATGTCCTTGTAGATTGATTGGAGATTATATGGGAACTCGAAAAAGATATAAGTTTAATATAACTTTTTAGATGTTAATTGATGGAATATTTTTTTAGAGATTAATTTCAATTATTAAGTGATTGTTTAACATGAGAATTTTTTCAATTTTTTCTCGATTTTTGAAAACGACCATATGATATATATATATATATATATATATATATATATATGATGTTAAGACTTAAGAGAGTATATTTAGCATATATAACGCGTAATAGATTTCATTTTGGTACATATTGAGTAATAAATAAAAAACAAAGAAGATAAAGATTATAAGAAATAAACATTGGTGAAATAAATAAGAAAAATATGTAATGTCTCACCTTGATTGTGTATTTTGACAACGAAATATTACCTTTTGTTTTGTCAAGGCTTAAGCTTGATTGTGTATTTTGACAATGATAGATTACTTTTTTATAATTGTGGCCGTTCATTATTTTCTATTCCAAAATAATAATTGCATAAATATTAAAAAATTTAAGAATTGGAGTAACTATTTTGAGCAATATTATTTGATTTTTTCCTATCTTAATGGCGACAATTAGAGCCAACACAATGAATTTGTGGTGTTAAAATACAAATTTATTGATAATATTGTTTACATAATATTAAAAAAAAGAGTAAAGGCGAATAAACTTATATTAAAGGCCTTGCCTCCAATATCGAAACAAACTCTTCGATATTTAGATCCGAAGACCCTCCTTCATCAACCGCGTCTCTAGTCAATGTCTTCCATTTCATTGCATTATTTCTCATTTCTTCCTCTTTTGCCCCCTCCATAACATACTTTATACAACGAACTATTTCCTCTTGCCTAACGATATTTTTTATATCAGGGCGAGCCCTAATTCCCATCTTCCAAACATCCATCACAAATTTCGCGTTCGTGCTCTGGTCGCTCCACCATGGCACTGCTACCATTGGGATCCCCAAACTCAGTGCTTCTAGAGTCGAATTCCACCCACAGTGCGTAACAAAGCAGCCAATAGCCTCGTGTTTCAAAACCTCCAATTGGGGGCACCATGTTACAATTAGTCCCTTTTCTGAGGTTTCTTGTGCAAAATTCTTAGGTAGTTTTGATTCCTCTGAGGATCGAACGACCCATAAAAAGTACTTATCGGTCAATTTTAAACCTAGTGCCAATGCTTCCATTTCCTCACCTTGGAGGTTAGCCATGCTTCCAAATGAAACATATATAACCGATCTATTTGTACGTTCATCTAACCATTTCATGCAAGTATTCTCCGGCTTGAAGATATTAAGATCATATTCTTTGTCGTCGAGTAATCTCTTGTCTAAGTACATGGATGGTATGGTTGGTCCAATTGTCTTCACGGGCAAAACTTTTGCCATCCAATCAGTTGCCTAAAATTGAAGGTTAAAAAATAATTAGGGCTTGTCGAAAATAAATTTGTTCGATATTAAATATATATCGTGACGAAAAACTATGGTTTAGTATTTTGAGGGGTGTAAATGAAAATTTATATATTTCAGATTAAACTCATTTATTGAACTTAAAATATCTCATATGTGACTATTCATCTAGACAAATCAACAAAATCATTGCAACCAAAGTACCAAGATTAAAAGAATAAATGATTTTACAATTCAATTTGATTCTGATCTGATTCTCTTATGGTGTGTTTGGATTGAAGGATTTGAAAACTATGAATTTCAAAATCCATTTAAGTTTGTTGAATGAATTCATGTTCAGATGGATTTCAAATCTCTAGCCATTCATTTTGAGCTATTTCTCCACAACTATGGTAGATTTCAAATTACTCCATTTTAGATTCATTTGAAATCTTTCGTCCAAATCCCTTCCTCAAATCCAAATCACTCGATCCAAACACACACCTTAAATCAAATAAAGTTTCTTAAATTAGAATCTCCAAATTTAAGCACATAGATACCTCAACTTCCAACTCATAAATGGAGTTGACAAAGACAAAATCAGCATGCTCAATATTCTGAAACTGATCCCTGGTCAACTCAAGAGATCCAGGATGTTTATCAGGATCACGTATAAACGAAGGAACATCGACCCGATCCAACGGTGGTAAACCAGGCACCAAAATTTCCTTCTCAAGCATAGGTGCTTCAATCTGACCCTTATACACATGGTAGTAAATACAGTTGACAGCACATGATTGAGTGAAAAAAGCAGCCCCGATCAACCCGAACCGTTTGGCCACGAGAACGCTCCACGGGAGAAACGGGTCGTAAATAAGACAATCCACGGGTCGACCCGAGTTTTTCAGCCTTTCTAGAAGCTCAGACAAGGTTTGTATCCCAACTTGTTGAAACCTAGTCACGTATGTCTTTAGGCCTGCAGTTGCAAGTCCTCCTTCTTCGTCGAAACTGTCTGAAATCGTCTCGACCGAAATGGGGCCCGATAAATCATGTACTTGGCTTGTTCTTAAAAGGGATTTTGTTGCAGCAATGGTGATTTTGACTCCCTTATGAGCTAAACGCTTGGAGAATTGAAGCATGGGGTTTATGTGACCTTGTATAGGAAATGGTAAGATCAAACAATGAGCTTTGTGTTTGTTTATTTCTTTCTTCTCCATCTTTTTTGATGTGTTTGGAATCTAAGATATTGGTCCAAGTATAGTTGTATGCTTATACACACATTTATATGTAAAAGGAGTACTAAAAAACTGACCAATGGGTAGCTGGATACATAGTTGTTATCGCACCTACCCTCATATGGGATTGATTTTCTGTTTTGAATTTCTATTTTATCTTCTATTCTAGATATTTTACACGTGTTAAAACTTTTACACATGTTAACCATTTCTTAATAAATGTATATACAGTAAAAACTCTATAAATTAATACTAATGGGACCTCTAAAATTTATTAATTAAAAGAGTTATTAATTAATCGATAAATTAATAATTATTAATTTATATATTAATTATAATGAATACTCAATGTACAAACAACGCCCTATTCGAAAGAACCCTTCAATCTCAACCTTATTATGTTTCTTGTATTCAATGTATCATTTTATGGACATTAAAAATTATTTTCTATACAAATACAAGATCAAAATATGCAATTAAAGATAAAGATGATGATGGAAGCTCTATCATGGAGTCCCCTTCGCGACACGAGGCTATTAAAGCGGCAATCACATTGAATAATTTCATATTGAAATATGAAAAAACAACATCAGAAGTTCTTATAATGATAAGGAAAATTAGTGACAAGATTTAAGGTGAAATTGATTTTAACAAAAAATAAAAGACAAATGAGTCATTTTTTAAGAAATTTTCATAAATCATTCATGTAATATGTAGTATATAAGGAAATATTAATTTATATTTTATATGGGGTCTATAGAAATTATCAAAATGTATTATCTTATAATTTTAGCGAATTTATTAATTTAACACCCTATCCCCGAGTCGGGACCGGCCAAAAATATTATTTTAAAGAGTTTATTAAATAATCGAGTATTAATTTATCGAGTTTCTACTGTATGAATTACAAGTGTCAAGCATTTACATATATGGAATAGAAGATGGAACATAGTTTGGAATAAAAAATTCCATCCCTAATAAACAATTAGGGCTAAAAGACAGACCCTAGTTGGTTGGTATATCATCTCAAATAATTTTTTTTCATGATAGAAATGAGAAAATATTATTTGAAAGATAAAAAATGAGATTTGAAAGGTGAGCTTAGATGAGTTTTTTAAGAGAAAAATAGGTAATGATTGTGGTTGATGTTATATGTTTTTTGTTGTGAGAAATTTATTTATGTTGATATTTAAATATAATTTATATTAAATATTTGTAGTCAAACTCGTTGATTTAGACGTTGAAAAATAGTCACAATGGATCTTATTTTAAACATTACATTATTTTGCATTAGAATATATAATTAATTTATTTTTTGGCTTTGAAAAATAGATGAAAGAACCATTTTAATTGATGGTAATAACTTTCAAATCATGAATAGTAAAAATTCAATTTTACTCAAGTTTTTGATTTTTTTTTTCAAATTATATATAATTTTGGGAGATTTTTTTATAAGAAAATTCTTATGACATGCCAAAATAAACGAGTTTTTCGTAGTTTTTTCCTCTAAAATACTTTTTTGGGGATATAGATTTCCATCCAATTGAGACCTAAATTAATTACTCAATGCTCAATCCGAGCCTCGTTTGAGTTTGGGTTGTTACGGTACTAAACCAAGTTTGATCGATATGTTTTCCGTTGAATAAGATCAGAAGCTCGACTCACTTAGCTATAAAACTATAGAAATATATTACGTGAAAAATAAAAGTCATTAAGCTCGAGCCAATTAAAATTAATTCGATTAACAATCAAAATAAATTTCCGTACGTCTATTAGAAACTCAAAACTCAAAAGAAACCGTACAACTTGCATACTAGTTGTTGGATTGATTGGTTTTACCGACTAGTAGTATGTGACAGATGCCCATTTTGGACTGGAAGACGAGGCAAAGAATAAGTAATGGTCTTTGTATGTGTCTTATAGTATTAAATATTTTTTAATTAGAATGAATAAATATTTATAGTTGAATTCAACTTATATGAATAGTTCAAACTTTGGGCTTAATTATGAACATGAAGCAAATATTATTTGTCAATAAAATTTGTTTCATTTTTTCATAATATTAATTGGTCGAGCTGTAAACAACTCATGACTTTTTAATTTAGTAAAGCTGAAAAATCAATACGTTATGTAATTCGACTAGACTGATCAAATCATATTTGATCTTATTTTGATATACTAGTAAAAAGCATGTGCTTTGTACGTGATTATATGAATGTATTAAAATAAGTAAATTATTGAATTTGAATAATAATATGTTCGATAAAAAATCAAACAGGAATAAAAGGCTTAGCATCTCACGAAGTATAAATTAAAATATTTTATATAAATAGCATTTAAATATCTCAAAGCAAATTCAATTGTTCAAGCTTGTATGGGAAGAATATGTACTCACATTATATGTTGCTTCCATATAAGTTTCTCAATTCTCATTCAAGTTATTAAAAAACATAATATAAATATTGTACCATGAAAATTCAAAACCTTGGCGGTAATATCATAAATAAAGTAATGAGATACGATAAATGTACTAAATCATAAATATCAGGCAAAATATAAATAATAACGTTTGAGTATAAGAATGTTTGATTAGTGTTTTTTCTTATGATTTGATGGATGTCATAAACTTATTTTTACTTTATTTCTTGAATTAACTTTTACATTTATCTCTCAATTGCTTAATTTCTCATCATTGTCGCTTGAGATTATATTTTACATGTTCCATTTCTATTGTTCATTGTTAACTTTTTATTCTTCTGTACATACTTTCTTATTTGTTGTTGTCTTTCAATATATAGTTTCTTTTGTGCTCTCTGTCACTCGTATTAGCCAAAAAAAAATTTCTTTTATCCCAATTTATTATCATAACATGTTAGGACCTCAATTGGTTGGAAGATTCATGCCAAAAAAACATTTCAGAATAAAAAAATTCAAAAAATATCAATTGTTTGATAACTTATAAAAAATTATTGAAAAAAATCTCTCACAATTCTAGATAAGTTTGAATAATGTTTTGCAAAAAAACAAAAAAAACGAAGAGAAAATCGTACTTATTATTAATAATTTGACAGTTCGCACCATCAATTAATGAAACAAATTCGGCTATTTTTCAACATCAAAAATCAAATCAATTACATATCTTAATACAAAATAACACTTAACGTTTACAATAAGATTCATTATAATTAATTTTTGACGTCTAAATTGATGAGGTTGATTAACAATATTTAATAGAAATTACAATATATATATATATATATATTATATATATATCAAAATAAATTGATTTCTTACAATAAAAAATACCAAATCACATCAACCATAATCATTATATATTTTCTTTAGAAAAACTCAACCAAACACATATCTCACACCATATTTTTTATTCTTACAAACACTTTTTCCTCATTTGTGTCATTAAAAAATATTCTTTCAAATGAATATTTTCATCCAGTTGAGCCCTTAATGTCTCTTTATATTGTCAACAAATTTAGTTTTGTCCACCAATTTACTCGCCACAACTAATGCTCGATTCATATTGTCTTGTTTCGCTTTTATGTGAATGATCCTTAAACTTGACACTCAACTTTAATAAGAGTAGTGGATATATTTGCTCCGTTGGCTATCAATCTATCATCTTCAACCATGAGGTCAACTTCCATATTTGGAATTATTGGCTTGATCACCTTGACAATTTCGTAATCAAGTTTTTAGCATTTAGGAATTTTATTAAGTTATGGAGATTTTATCATCGTGTCATTCTTTGTAGCTAGGCAAGCACCATCATCTACATTTTAAAATACTATAATTTTTTATATTTTTTGAACTCATTAGAATTCGTGATTTTTCCTTAGGTTAATTTTAATCGGTTTTCGTTATTATGTTCTTTTATTAAAATAAGTTCTCACTTTTTTGTGAGTTCTAATTCGAACTAAATCTGAATATTTTTCTCAATTTTTGGCTTACATTAAAAACTAATTTAACTCTAAAAATTAATGTTTTTCAATCTGTCATGGCATGAGATAGATAAATACAAATTTAAGTAACCAATTAAATTCACATCTTATTATTTTTGCTTCTACGCCTTTTTCCATGTCAACAATTTGGCAAGACCTAGTTTATAATTTTAATAATCAGTATGCTCTTCTTTCAAACTCAACTACTCATATCATATTAGATAAACTACATATGGTCGTGCATCTTCTTATTCTTCTCGCTATCACCACTCTTTCTTATGGTCAGTAATACATGGACACGGGACATGGGATATGGCGCACAACACGACACGGCTTCGAAACTGTTAATAAAATGTGTATATATAAATTAATATACATATATATGTTTATTAATTTACGTTAAATTTATAAATTAGTCTTTTCATTCTAATTTAAATGACTGGTTATAGAAATAAACTATAAGAATGACTATTGTACGTTATAAATTTGTATATGATTTGTAAAGTTATATATGTTTGAAAGAAAAATAAATACTCCAGATTTCAAAATCACAAAAAATAAGTGAAATAACATCAAGTATCACAAATTATGCATACATAGTAGACATACTCTCTAACTGCATTCATTACGGTGTTCATATTTTATTTTATTTTCATTTTATTTAAGCAAAGAAATTTATTTTATATTGGACATGGTGTCGGACGAGTGTCGTGTTCGATTTTGGTGTCCGACATGACACGTTGTGCTTTTTTTAAGTGTCCGTGCATTAGAGCTTATCGTAAACTTAGCGAACTAATTCCCCTAAAAAGTTTCTTTTATATTTCGATGGACTAAGAAAGAGTACAAGACTAAGAAAATGTATGTCAACTATCAACCTCCATTGAAATTTTGTTGTTTGGCAAGAACATCCCTAATGTTTGAATTCTTGAAACTCATTCCCTAATGTTTGAATAACCACTTATTTGTAGCAAAAGAAATATTATTTCAATAAGTTAGTTATATAAAAATATTATAATAACCACTTATTTCACCATCAATTAAGAAAGTGAGGATGAAGTATTATATATTATGAAACATTGTTAGAAATTGCATAAATTATATTTTTCTGATATATAAATCTTTATTTATATCTCTCATATAAGATAATCATTGTATATATCCTCTTCATTTGTACAAAAAGTATGCACATGCATTTTTATTTTAATAAAATATAATATAATACAGCGGTATACTGAGATATTATAGTTAAATTTCCAGATGTATATTTTAGCGATAAGTGTAAGATGTGATCAATTATTAATATTAAATAAAAAACTATATAATTAATGGTGTGCATCAAGGAGCTAGTCGCATGATTACAAATTACAAAACTGATGTAATAGCAAGTAAAAAAATGTACTAATTACCTGAAAAATTTCAATAACTACCTGTGGAAAGTACTATTCCAACATGAAATGCATACCTTTATATTCAGATTTACATGCAAGATTCATGAAAGAAGCATTACACGAGTAAACATCTCATCTAAAATTTCCGCAATATTGATGAAGAATACACCAGTGTACTCTGAGAGCTACCCTCAAATACAACCCCATAAAAAAAGTCTATATTAGAATTTTTGTTTGAAAGAGCTAAAATTTACACATATAATATTAATTGTTTAGCATATATACAGTTATAATAATAATAACATATACATTAAACAACCTTATTTATTATTAATTTAAAGTTTAAGCACTCATTAATTATTTTAATTAATAACATTATTAAATGATTACTAATATGATATGAGGGTATTTTAGTCTTAATAAAAAATGTAAATGATTTACTTGGTAACTCATTCATACTTTTATAATAGATATAGATAATATTTTATAAATTTATGTCGTATTCCAATGAATGGACTTTTTAAGTGACTGAAGTGATGCATAGGTTGATTGGTGGTTGGTGTAGTGAAAACTTTTAATATGTAAATCTATAATTATTATAATCTATAATAATAATAATTCTAAAGTTATGAATGTCTCTAGATGATTTATATTTTTGTAATTTTTTGTTAAGATTAAAACTTTTAATATGTACTTGTAATTAGCTTATTAAATGTATATTATTAATACCTTGTTCAATATAATATATGTATAAATAAAATACGACTCACGTGAATTTTAATAGGTGGAGCTACTATATATCATAGCAATAGCCAATAGGCATTGCTTTAAAATATATCTATTTAATCTTGTGGCCTGCATTTTCAAACCAGCTATTTTGAGTGTGAAGTTTTAACTCTTCTTCTTCTACTACTACTCACTCATTATCTTTGAATTTGCTTTTGTTTGTCTAAATTTGTGAAGAATGGACGTGCATGATCAAGTAACTTTATTTTAAATAATTTTAATTATTTTCAGCACAGCCTGAAAACAATATATGTTTGTGATATGGAGATCAAATTAATATAGTTCACACATATTTTATCTCGGTCCTATTCTTTAGTTTATGAATTTCAAAAAATTTATTTCTTAATAACTCGCATGCAATTTATGTTTTTTTTATAGAAACATCGTTTTATAAATTAATTAATTTTTTGAAATAATTTCATAATATTTATTTCATAATTAACTAGAATTTGAACTTACTTCTTTCTTTTATGTATAGAAAGATATTAGTAAAATTATTTCTATAGGTGTGAATGGTTATCTATTCTCCATCAAATTATGACTTGGGATTCTGTCCATTTTGCACACTAAATTTTTTTTTTGGTTACAATTTTGCACACTAAATGGTCTTTATGGATTTGGCCCCTCAATGTATCTTTAAACCCAGGACAATTTTGTTGCCGGAGTATATTTTTTCTATACACTAAAATGGCGGCAAAATGAGCAACCACTCATAGTTGAATAGGATTACATTAGGTTCTCAAAATTTCAATTCAACAACATTTCAAAACTCAAACCTAGATCTTAGTTAAATTAGAATAGCTCATCTATGGAGGTCCAAAACATTTTTAAATTCTACGTATTATATACGGGTCATCGGTCGCAAAGGAGGGCTAACCGTAGTTATATCATTTGAATGTTTGAAAGTTGGAGGGAATAGATTTTGGTAGAGAAAATTACACCAACTTTCATCCATTAATGTGGTTTTTTGGATGTGAAAAAGGGTGAAAAAAGATAGCATAAAAGTGATATTTGGTGTAATTTTCGCAAAGAATTTTAAGTTTTAAGATACTTGGATCGTTGAATTCTCCTTTTCTTTAAGATGGAGAAAGTAGACCCTTTTGGAGCATCAAACTCTGCTAAGCAAAAAATGAATGACATAAATAATCATTATCTATTATTATATATATTAGAATGATTCACCATCATTCTATTAAGTATAAAGATATTAAAATATCTAAATTTATTATATTACTTTTCCATCCCATCACAAGGTACATTTGGTGTGGTCAGGTCATAATAATCACTATACAAAAAATGCATAAAAGGTGGAGATCCATGTATTTCATTCCTATATATGGAGTCATTATTGAATTTAATTTTCACAAGGTACGTTTGGTGTGGTCATAATAAGCACTATACAAAAAATGCATAAAAGGTGGAGGTCCATGTATTTCGTTCCTATATGTCATAATAAGCACATGTATTTCATTCCTATATGTGGAGTCATTGTTGAATTTAATTTGAATCGATGTCATTGTTTTATAGATTTAAGAATAGTTTTTCACTATTAATTTGGCACACAATGTTACCCTATAAAGTAGTTTTTCATAAACCTTATACATTTATTTGTGGATCACAGTAGTTGTTGTGATAATTTAAATCTCTTCAATACAAATTCAAAATGTAAAAGTTTTTAATTAAAATTTTAGTTTGAAGGCCAATATTGGCTATTATTTCTGATATTGAATTTGTCTGGTTCTTCGCTTTGGTGAGAAAAAGGGACACAAAAAAATTATGCATGTTTATGATTATGATGATCTTTGTGGGTTTTTTAACTTTGTTTTTAAATAAAAATAATTATATATTATAAATTTCAAATCTAAACAAATTAATATTAGTTTTATAAATTATATGTAAATTAATATAAATTGTGCATAGCACAAGTTACACGCTAGTTTAATCTAAAGGATTAAATTAAATTTACTTAACTAAACACTTAATTCAAGTTAAATATTATATAGTATTTAATTAAATTAGAAAAACTAACAACTAAATTTTCCAAAATCTCTCCCCTCATTTTCTCCCCTCTAAATCACGTTAGTTACTTAAATACAAAAAATATAAATATCTTTCTTCCTTTTCTAAAATTGAATATATATTTAATTTACTTTAGTGTTATTTACTTTTTCAATTTTATTTTTATTTGTCTATATAAATTAATTATATTTTCTTAGAAAAAATTACAATAGATCATCATAGTATTCTAATTAATATAAAATACTTATCAAGGAAAAAAGGTAGCCCAAAATCAAGAGTTAAAGAATTTGTTGAATATGATGTTGATTTTTTTAAGCAAAAAATGAAAATAGTGGGAATCATTACAAGAAAACAAGGCTTCTGAGACGGAAATTTGAGACCGAAATATATCCGTCTCTATTTTGAGACGGATTCAGAGACCGATAGCATATTTGTCTCAAATTTGAGACCAATTTACTACAGGAACATATTTTCGTCTCTATCTTATTATTGCAACGAAATAGAGATGGAAATAGAGACGGATATAGAGACAGAATAATTACGTCTCTAAATCTGTCTCTAATATTGACTAAAAATTCTGGGACGAAAAAAATCGTCTTAGTTGAGACAATATCTAAGACGGATTTAGAGACATCAAAATCCGTCTTTAAATCCGTCTCTAATATTGACTAAAAATTTTGAGACAAAAAAAAATCGTCTTAGTTGAGACAATATCTAAGACGGATTTAGAGACATCAAAATCCGTCTCTAAATCCGTCTCTAATATTGACTAAAAATTATGAGACCAAAACATCATCTTAGTTGAGATCCATCTCTAATATCGATTAAAAATTTTGAGACAGAATTTGAGACGGAAAATGTCCACCTTTTATGAATCCACGGGCTTCGTCTTTGCTGGATGGCTTTTCCTTTACACCTTTGGTTTGACATTTTTTACATAATGGAAAAATCATAATTAAGATAAGCACAAAGACTCGTAATCGCCCCTATTAATTTTCCATATTTCTAAATCAATATCAGAATATATAATGTGATAAATTAAATTAAAATAAAATAAAACAATATAATAATGATGAGACCTGTAAAACCATCCACAGAGCCCAAGTAACAGTTGAAAGCAGCATTAATTTTAAACAATATATTTGGATCAATAATTTTAAATAGGAAAACGGTAAGGTCTAAATAATATAGTACAAGATTGGATCATTTGAAGTGGAAATTAAGTTGTAAGCCCAAGCCCAAACAACTTTTTCAAGCCCAAACAATATTCAGCTCCCCCATTAACCTCAAAACAAAACAAACACTGTTCTTGTTCTTCTCTCCTTGGTCTACCGTCGTCTACCACCGTTTACTGCCACACCGCCGTCTACCGCCATCTACTGCCACACCGCGGTCTACTGCACACCGCCGTCTCTCAAAACGACGCCAATTTGTCTCTCGCCAGCTCGGAACTAAATCGATCTACGAAACACTAAATCCGACCTTGTTTTGCCCTAGGTAATTAGTTCTTTTCCAGTTGATTGCAGGCTTAATTTGTATAGAGAAAGCTTACCTACTTATGTACTCAAATAAATTAAACATATATGTCTTAAATCTTAGTTTGATTGTTGATATTTATGTTTATGTGATTTTGAATTGTTATGTTTCTTGTCAAAACATCTTCTGTACTTTTGATCAAGGTTTCTTCAGTGTTTTCGGATTCCATGTGTTTTTTATATGAGAATGATTGTGTTTTGAGATTTGCTTTTTTTCAATTTTTCTCTCAACACTTGTGGAGAATAAGGAATTTGTACACTTGTGGAGAATAAACTCATTTGACAAAAATCTAGATTAACGATTTGGCTTCCATTTCAGGTTATCTTGTTTCTGTGGATTCATACATGAACTTGCAGGTAACAATTACATAAGTGAAAGTTATTTGGTTTGCTTTGCAATGTTTTGGTTCTGTTGTTATATTGACATGCCAAGCGCAAAATCACATGGACTTTGGTTGAGTAGGAGTTGTGAGCATCTAAGTTTGCTGCTGGAACAGCTTGAAGAGGAGGTTTAGCTGTTAGCTTTGTCACCCAGGTACAAAAAGAACTCAGTTGTGTATATCTTCTGATGTGCCTAAACCGCAAGCGCACGGCTTCGGTGTAGTACAAAAGATATCGTTCCCACGAGGACCGAATAATCAAGCACTAGTCTATCAATTATCAGTAATCTAAGCCTAACGAAAATATGAAATAAGTTGTAAAGAAAACGGAACAGAACGTATAAAACTGGTTTTGATTATATTGGATTAGTAATTCCAGAATCAGGTTTCACCACGACATACGTTATCAATTAAATCATACAATCAATTCAGTTACAATCACCACTTATGAAGGACATTATCCAATTATACTCATTACCTTCTGTCGAAGCATAACAATTTACCCAAGTTAATTAATCAATTACTGTCGTGATGATTAGACTAAGCTCGAGTTCATTAATCTCTATGATAATGTATCGATTCCTCAAAAGACCTAAAACTACTTTCGTGATTTAGGATCCTAGGTTTGAATTCTAGGGTTCCGATATAGATGTCACCTTTCAGAATTTTCACCTAATATCTATGAACATGCAAATATGTGGCCAGCAAATTCACAAGCATTAATAATCAAGAATTCAAATCATAAGCATATGCGATGTAACGTAAACAATAATATAATTCAAGCTGATAACATATTATCGGGTTATTCCCAATTCCAGAATAGAATGGATTACTCCATAGATGCGAAAGCACAATAAACGATAATCAAGGTAAACATGATAGATAGACAAGAATTAAAAGAGATTAAAAAGATAAACTCGATAAAACCCGTTGTCGAAAGATCTCGTTTACAATCAATTCTCGAATCTTGTTCTTGAATCCCTAATCTTTACAATCAATCCCAGAAAAATCAAGTTCGAACCTAAAATAATGTTTGGAGGGTGTATTTATACCCCGAAGGAAAGAAAAGACCGAAAATAATAAGTCGTAAACGGGCCAAGCGCTTGAGCGCTATTTTCTGTCCGAGGCGCTTAAGCGCTAGCGCTTAAGCGCTAATCTCTGTCCGGGGCGCTTAAGCGCTAGCACTTAAGCGCCTATTTCTGTCCTTCGCGCTTAAGCGCGTCGCGTTTAAGTGTATCTTCCCATTCGAATTTGGCTTTGGAGTCTTCTACAAAGTTGTAGATCTATGTCTTAGCTTCAAAACACAACTGATTTGGATCCAATCCAAGTTGTAGAACTCACGTTATGATCGTTTTACCATGACTGCGCCATTTGGTTCGGAACAAAGCGTATTTATAACTTTTGAGTCTTCAAACGTTTGAACTGGATCTTGTCCTCTTCATAAGACTTTTAGGTAATTGTCTTAGCTTTCTAACCATATAAGGCTTATTAACATTGGAGGTTTGTAGCCCAAGATGTGATTGTATTTCCAAACAGCGCCCATGTATCTCCTTTCATACGTTTTTCGTTACTTTCTCGAAATTAATGATTTTTCCTTACAAACATGTAACAAAACTATTAAACGCATATGAGGTATAAATCATAACATAAAATGATATAGAAATGACTAATCTTAGGCTAGAAAAAACGTATAGTCGAGGTTTATCAACTCCCCCAAACTTGCTTTTGTTCGTCCTCGAACAAACGGTAAAACAAAGAAAACAAAAACAAAAACATAAACTAAAGATAAACTCATTTTCGTAGAGTACACGATTGCACTTAGCATGTGCCACAAGCCTTTAAACCTTTTTGTTCCCCAAAAAGGACGAGTTATAGTCTCGTGAGGGTTTGCAGAAGATGTACCCACAAAATCTATGAAATTTGAGCTATGTCCAGATAATACAACTTATAAAAATTAACAAAAAACTAATGGCATAACCTCATTAACAATTAATCTCAAAAGCATGTACATATCTCTCAATTTTACCACATATTAACACTAAGAGTCGAATTAACTTCCAAAGCGGTGCATTCAATCATAGGCATTATAGTCGAGTGGCATCCTTACCAAATTTTGGATATAATCCCCACTTTTATTAACTTTCAAATTCAAAAGGTACTAAGTTTTATAGGCAAAAATACACACTTCAAAACTAAAGCTTTTCAGATTTTTTTTTTTTTTTTGACTTTCTACACAGCACGTGTGGATTTCAATTTTAACTCATTAGACCATGTGCAATGTTTGTTCCCTTAGGCTTTCTATGACACCCATGTAACGAGTTTTGGGTCAACGACTCCGAATCTAGATAGCTTTAGGGCGTTAAGTGTTGAAACACTCCTTTTGGACTTAATCACTTGAGTGTCAAAGGCCACGAAACAAACTAGGTCTTTATGTGAGTTAGCTTCACATTGTCATAATAATCCGACACATCAATATTTTCAAATTTTAAGCATACATTATGAAGTGTAAATGTGACCATGGAACTCTATACCTTATGAGAATTTTAGTTAATATCTTTGGGAATTACTCCTTACGTGTCTCAAGATGCAACATCCACTCAACTCCTCTCCCATAGATTGTGTGTAAATATCTAAAGAAGCAAATCCTAATCTTAGGTCGACATGAGCAAAAATCGAGATATGCTTATTCCATTAGTCCAGATTATACATTGAAGTCATGCCATCTATCTTAAGTTAATTCTAGCAAATTGTACAAATGACAAGCTAAAACTCATAAAAGAAAAAAAAATTGCATGCCATATGAATAGCTCAAACGCCCCCAAACTTAAGCGAAACAAACTCATATGATATATAAATATGCTAAGTCGAATTCCACCCCCAAATTTAAACTATACATTGTCCTCAATGTTATCACACATAAGTAGTGGGAAAGGAAAACTTAACCTAACGGGATGTTGAAAAACATGCCCGAATACCAAAAGAAAATTTGCGTTCCAAGTAAAGGTGTTCATCATCTTTATCATCCAATGTAATCTACTCATGTACCTTGTATGACAAAACAAAAACAAAGCATGCAAAGATTTTTTTTTTGTGTGTGTTAAAGAAAAAAGAAAAAAAAACATAAAGAAAAAGAACAAAAACAAAAACAAAAAAAAAAGAAAACACTTGGGTTGCCTCCCAAGAAGCGCTTGTTTATAGTCATTAGCTTGACTTTACCATGTTAACTCAGCTTTGTAGATCCCGAATCGGACCCGATGATTTGGCAATTCTCCAATCGACTTTAGAATCTCGATTTATTGGTAAAGAAACCTCTGGTGCTTGTCGAATAGAAGAACTAAATTGCCCCTTTTTGAGTTTTTGTCGAGGAATCTTTTTCTCATACAATACCTTAATGCCGTCCTTTTCAATCCTTGCATTCTCATGCGCATCAAATTTAAACTTATCTGGTTCGCGACGTCGAAACTTTCTCTCCTCTCTAGTTATGTTTGATGTCAACGATGAGTTTCCATCAAACAGTCGAGCAATATCAGCAATGACTTCATCTTCTTCCTCAATCGAGCCACCACTCAACAATCGTGCTTCTAATGGGTCCTTATAGTGGTGACTAGTAAGCTTGCCTGTAGTTATTTGGTTGACCTCATCAATCCTGCAACAATAGTTCTCGAGATATTGGTTAGCAACAGATATATATAGACTAAATTCAACTCTCTCATCCCCAACATTCAAGGAAAACCTTCCATTCTTAACATCGATAATAGTTCCTGCTGTAGCTAGGAATGGCCTACCAAGAATAATGGGGATTTGAGAATCCTCATCCATATCAAGAACAACGAAGTCTGTAGGAATAAAGAACTTACCAACCTTGATAGGTACATCCTCTAACACACCTACCGGATACTTCACAGATCTATCAGCTAATTGCAGAGTAATCGTGGTAGGTTTTAACTCACCCATTTCTAACTTACGTGAAACAGAAAGAGGCATAAGGCTAACGCTAGCACCAAGGTCACACAAGGCATGATCAAAACTTACGTTACCTATTACACATGGAATCGAAATACTACCGGGATCTTTAAGCTTAGGAGGCAATTTATTTTGAATTAATGCACTACACTCTTCAGTTAAAGCCACGGTTTCATAATCCTCTAGTTTACGTTTGTTAGAAAGAACTTCCTTCAAAAATTTAGCATATGAAGGCATCTGTGCAAGTGCATCAGTGAATGGAATGTTAATATAAAGCTTTTTCAAAACATCTAAAAACTTCCCAAACTGCTTATCTAATTTTGCCTTGGCCAATCTTTGAGGAAAAGGTACGGGTGGTTCATATGGTGGTGGAGGTACATAGGCTGGTTCTTTTTCAGTTTCAATCTTTTCGTTTGGTTCACTTTCGATCATCCCATTAGGCATTTTTGGACCTTCATAATTGGTTTCACTCCTTAAAGTAATTGCATTACAATGCTCTTTTGGGTTTATCTCAGGTTGTCCGGGAAAGAAACCTGAAGCCCTATTCGAGTTGCTAGCCTGTTGTGCAATTTGATTTTCTAGCATTTTATTATGAGTTGCTAAAGCGTCGACCTTAGTTGCTAGTTGTTTAATTGCATCATTCACTATCTCGTTTTGTTTAGTCTGGGCTACTACGAAACTCTCAAGAAGGGATTCTAAGTTCGATTTCTGTGGTGGAACAGGATTGTAAGGCTTCTGTTGGAATCCAGGTGGTGGCCTAAAGTTAGTATGTGGAGCTGCGTTTTGGCTTGGGTTATACGAAAAATTAGGGTGATTTCTCCAACCAGGATTAAAAGTATTTGAAAACGGGTCGTTCTTTTGGTTGAAGTTATTCACAAAGTTGGCTTGTTCAATAGAGGGATTGTTAGGTACACTAGCTAGTTGACACTCTAATGCAACATGACCAACCATACCACATATTTCGCACATAGGGGGTGGGGTAGTGACAGAGTTGACATGCATGTTCATGGAATCCAACTTTTTAGACAGAGCCTCTACTTGAGCAGAAAGTAAAGTAATAGCGTCAATATCGTACTTACCTGGTGTTTTCTGTGGAGTCGATCTTTCACTTGACCACTGGTAGTGGTTCAATGCCATATCTTCGATTAAGTCGTAGGCTTCATTGATACCCTTATTCATCAGCGCTCCTCCAGCTGCTGCATCGACTGACATCCTCGTAGTGTAAATCAGTCCGTTATAGAACGTATGAACAATGAGCCATTTTTCCAGCCCGTGATGTGGGCACAGTCGTAAAAGGTCTTTGAATCGTTCCCAGGCTTCATAAAGTGATTCACCATCCCTCTGAGCAAAAGTAGTGATTTGATTCCTCAGTTGTGCAGTCTTGCTCGGGGGAAAGTATCTTGCTAGAAAGCATTGCATCAGTTGATCCCATGTTCTAATCGAACCAGTCGGTAAGGAATGTAGCCAAGCTCTCGCCTTGTCTCTCAGTGAGAACGGAAATAATCGCAGTCTGATGGCGTCCTGGGAAACCCCGTTCATTTTTAGAGTGTCGCAGTACTCTAAGAACATTGACAAGTGGAGATTCGGCTCTTCAGTAGGTGCACCCCCAAACTGATTCTGCTGAACCATTTGCAGAAGGGATGGCTTGAGCTCGAAATTGTTGGCCTCTACAGTAGGCCTAGCAATGCTGGAGTGAAGTGTCTGCGCATTCGGTGCTGCGAAATCCTTAAGACATCTTGCGTTCGCATTCACATTTGCAGCCGGGTTTGCATTCGCGTTAGCGTTTGCATTAACATTCGCATTCACATTCTCTTCAGCCATTGTTACTTGTATAAGCTGAGCTTGTTTCAGTTTTTGTAATTTTCTCCTAGCACGAAAAGTCTTCTCGATTTCCGGATCAGGTTCGAAATCGATCTTACTTCGCATACAAATGAGAAAACCGAAATCCTAAAATAAAACAGAAAATAAAAATTAAAAACTAAAAATAAAATAAAATGGCTTAGTCTCACTAAGATATGATATAAACTAATATTGACTATTCAAGTCCCCGGCAACGGCGCCAAAAACTTGATGTGCCTAAACCGCAAGCGCACGGCTTCGGTGTAGTACAAAAGATATCGTTCCCACGAGGACCGAATAATCAAGCACTAGTCTATCAATTATCAGTAATCTAAGCCTAACGAAAATATGAAATAAGTTGTAAAGAAAACGGAACAGAACGTATAAAACTGGTTTTGATTATATTGGATTAGTAATTCCAGAATCAGGTTTCACCACGACATACGTTATCAATTAAATCATACAATCAATTCAGTTACAATCACCACTTATGAAGGACATTATCCAATTATACTCATTACCTTCTGTCGAAGCATAACAATTTACCCAAGTTAATTAATCAACTACTGTCGTGATGATTAGACTAAGCTCGAGTTCATTAATCTCTATGATAATGTATCGATTCCTCAAAAGACCTAAAACTACTTTCGTGATTTAGGATCCTAGGTTTGAATTCTAGGGTTCCGATATAGATGTCACCTTTCAGAATTTTCACCTAATATCTATGAACATGCAAATATGTGGCCAGCAAATTCACAAGCATTAATAATCAAGAATTCAAATCATAAGCATATGCGATGTAACGTAAACAATAATATAATTCAAGCTGATAACATATTATCGGGCTATTCCCAATTCCAGAATAGAATGGATTACTCCATAGATGCGAAAGCACAATAAACGATAATCAAGGTAAACATGATAGATAGACAAGAATTAAAAGAGATTAAAAAGATAAACTCGATAAAACCCGTTGTCGAAAGATCTCGTTTACAATCAATTCTCGAATCTTGTTCTTGAATCCCTAATCTTTACAATCAATCCCAGAAAAATCAAGTTCGAACCTAAAATAATGTTTGGAGGGTGTATTTATACCCCGAAGGAAAGAAAAGACCGAAAATAATAAGTCGTAAACGGGCCTGAAGCGCCGCGTTCAAGCGCTTGCGCTTGAGCGCTATTTTCTGTCCGAGGCGCTTAAGCGCTAGCGCTTAAGCGCTAATCTCTGTCCGGGGCGCTTAAGCGCTAATCTCTGTCCGGGGCGCTTAAGCGCTAGCGCTTAAGCGCCTATTTCTGTCCTTCGCGCTTAAGCGCAATGCGCTTAAGCGCGTCGCGTTTAAGTGTATCTTCCCATTCGAATTTGGCTTCGGAGTCTTCTACAACGTTGTAGATCTATGTCTTAGCTTCAAAACACAACTGATATGGATCCAATCCAAGTTGTAGAACTCACGTTATGATCGTTTTACCATGACTGCGCCATTTGGTTCGGAACAAAGCGTATTTATAACTTTTGAGTCTTCAAACGTTTGAACTGGATCTTGTCCTCTGTATAAGACTTTTAGGTAATTGTCTTAGCTTTCTAACCATATAAGGCTTATTAACATTGGAGGTTTGTAGCCCAAGATGTGATTGTATTTCCAAACAGCGCCCATGTATCTTCTTTCATACGTTTTTCGTTACTTTCTCGAAATTAATGATTTTTCCTTACAAACATGTAACAAAACTATTAAACGCATATGAGGTATAAATCATAACATAAAATGATATAGAAATGACTAATCTTAGGCTAGAAAAAACGTATAGTCGAGGTTTATCATCTTCCTTATATTTGCCCTATTTGATTACTGTTTATTCTAATATACTAACCATTTGGTGCACTTATGAGACTGTTGTATGATTATGCTTTTTTTTTTAAAGACTTTTACATTCACACAAGGTGCTTATAGAATTGAATTTCCGTTCGAGACTCTCTAACTCACACAGTATACTATATGTTGTAGTTGCTTTTGCTTTTGCTGATTTATCCTTTTTTCTCCAGCTAGCATTATTTCTCGGGTATATATAAAGTTCTCTGTTTGATTTTTTTTCTGTCTAGAATGCTGGTTTATTGATTTGATTAATTGCTGTCTGTAATTGTTGGTGCTTGCTTTGGATTCATTCCAATTTATGTATTTTGTTTTTGTTTGTTCACTTGATTTGATTGAGGTGTTATGGTTTTCTGACATTGACTAATTTGCAAATTTCATGCTTAACAAGGATAAGTTTCTTGTTTCGTTTGTTAAAGAGAACAATAAAATTTCAGTGCCCTGTAGGATTGTTTGTCTTAATTAGTGAATAAATATGTTAATTCATTTGTATTCTTATCATCCGATACATTTGTTAATTAGCTGCTCTGAAGTACTCTATTGGAATCGACCATTTCCTTAAACAAGACGTGTTTAAACAGTTAGAGAAAGAGAACATTGACTTCGAGTTGTTTTTTGATTCAAAAGTATCTCTCTTTACTCGTGGTAATAATATTGATTTGTCACAGTGGAAAGGATTTTGTAGTAGGGTTGTCGTAAGTCGTAACTGGTTAAATGTGTGTCTTTGTCTTGTTCTTGTGACAAAACCAACTCTTTAGTACATTTTTGTGAAAGCTTTTTCGTTAACTCTTGCATTATCAATTTGTCGGGTTGATGGAGTTCTAATATGTTGCTTTTCTCCTAATCATTATATTTGGCAGATTAGGTTGAATCTGAAACTAATGCGTGCTTCTATTCTCATAAAATTTTTGATCTATAAAAGAGTGGGTAATTGAAAAGTATGGTTTTAAAATTTGGTTTGATAGATTATTAACTTCAGTTAATCATTTTAATTGCCAACATTCACTTTGTTTAGCATAAGACATCAGAATTTGTTCATTCACGGGATTGACAGCCCTGAGCTACTATGCAATGCATATAAAATGTAAAAATATGCATTTGTTTAATTACTGATTTAGAGAAGAATCAACATCATGTGATTGCCGTATTATATAAAATTTTATCCAAAACATTGAATGTGGAATTTTTGGATTCATTAGTGGGGATGTTGTAGTTGCTTTTGCTTTTGCTGATTTATCCTTTTTTCTCCAGCTAGCATTATTTCTCGGGTCTACCATTGTGACTTATTAAAATCAAACATAGGTATAGTGGTGTTTTCATAACCATTTAGTACTCTTATATGTGAAATCAAGTATGTTGATTGTGTATGCTTAATCTGTTTATGAGTTTGTATATTAATTTGACACAACAACTAAACTACATATAAATAGCAGGACCACTTCATGAAACAACTCATTATTATTAATATTAATATTAAATGGGCTTCAACAATTCTAAGGTAACTGTTTATAAGTGCAGAACATGAACAACGATCGTAGTTGGATGTGGCGCCGTTTAGATGATAGGGGGTTTCTTTGAGCTCTTTGAACGGTGCCATAAAAGTAATAAAGGATTTGGAGATTTTGTGGATAGAAAATCCAAAATAATCAGTGTAAATACTTCTACTCGAGCTTACCTTTTCATTATTGTTTGATATATTAGATGAATGACTTGTTTATTCTATAATAATTTTTATATTTTATACAGGAGGAGTATAGGGCAAGACATGGTTGGAGTGATGCATCTTCTCCAGTTATGTAGAAACAAACATGGTTGAGAGAGAGAATGCGGAGAGGGATTTTAGGAGATTATTGATTGTTGGTATTCTTTATTTAATTCAATGATATTAATTTTTAACTTGAGATAAGTGTTTAGTTAAGTAAATATAATTTAATCCATTAGATTAAATCATTTATGATGTGCCATCTATCTAAATGGATATTGGACACAATTGATGGAAAAGGTATGGGAGAGAGGGATCGTACCTTAGTGTTTGTTTACATTATCCAAATTGCATGTTATATGTTTAGTTCTTTATTTTCCAACATTTAGCAACTTACCTGCCTGCAAATGTCAAGAATTTTGGGTCCATCTTGTAATTTTCTTCACAATCTTTTCAATTAGAGACTTCCAAACTCTTGTACATTTAGTGCTCGTTTGGTTGGAGTTTATAGGGGTGATATATTAATTATCAATCCTAATTTTAAGTTTTGATTCGACAAGGTCAACCCATGATACGTAATAAGCTCGTAACTTAATCACTCCATTTCTAGGATAGTGGATACCACCTACCGGTATCCACTATTACAAGATAATATCCAACCTATTTTTAAAAGTAGATTTACTAATTTACCCTTTAAATTTAACCTAATCTCTATCTTTTTAGCCCAATCTTACCAAATATATGGAATTAAACTTCAAAATTTGGTATTAAAATCATCTAATAGGCGAAGTAAATATATTAAATATAATAATGTTATTTTATTAAGATACTCAAAATATTTTTATTTGATGTATAATATATATTCCATATTTTTAAATATAATTTTATAGATATGATTTTGATAATTTAACTTCAACAATAGTATAAAAAAAAAGTAAATATATTTTATATAATCTTGTTACTTTATCAAGATACTCAAAATATTTTTATTTGATTATAAAATAAATTTCATAGTTTTAAATATAATTTTATATAAATAATTTTTATAATTTAACATCAATAATGGGGTATTTTAGACTTTTCTATTGTATCAATCCTTATATATAATGGCAACCAAATAACTTGAATATATATCATATAAGATATCACTCTCATTTATAACCCTAATCAAACAAGTTTTTGCCAATGAATCTCTCAATTTCTCCCATAACTATCAAGCGTAATATTATCATGTGCAATGACATGATACTAACCAAACGAGCACTTAGTTTACTAGAGATTACAAAACCAATTTGTCGCAAAATAATTGGCTTTCTCGGTTTAACCAGTTGTTGAAAGTAAATTACATGATATCGTAAAACTAATTTATATATAGTTATTGTTAAATTTGAAGATGTTATTAATCTAAAATTAATACATTAACATAACTAAATTAACTGTTATTTAATAAGTTAATTATTTAGAAAGTTAAATATTGACCGACATAAAAGAATTAATTATATCTTTAAAAAAATTAGTTAACTAAAAAAAATATAAGTAATAATATAACTAAATAAATTTTATGTAAATTTATGCTTGCGTCATTTATGTGAATCAAAGCTTTAATTCAATAACACAGCCGAATATACAAAGTTAAAAAGAAAATTTTACCATGAGAATTTTCTAATAAAATAGCCAAAGTGGCTAGGGTTTTTTGAGAAAAATATATTATTGAAATCGAAACCTATTTTGCAATGCATAAAAATACTTCAAGGGTAAAATAATGAAAATAAAAAATAAAAAATACCCTTTAAAACAATAAAATGCCAATTTCAAGCCTTAAACGATCTCAAATGGTTAAAAAATTACTGCCTGCAAGCATGCCTGTCGATCAAATTGAGCAAGTTAAGCCTTGTCATAGTCACACTCAACTTGATATTATGCGAGATTTTGTTCTCAAGGCTTAAGATTGTAGGAAATCGAGCCAAGGTTCAGGTGCTCGGACTTTATACGAGCTTCGAGTTAAACCCGAATCAGCTCAAATTTATTCTCTTTAACAATTATAATAAAGTAAATTTAAAATATAAATTAATAAAAAATCCAAATATTATTAAAAAAAATTAACATCGTCCATGCTTTGGCAATAAATCATAAAATTTAAATTTGTAAAGTGAAATGTCATCTTCCTCTATATTAAAACAAGGTTATGGTTACTATTCACCAAATAGAATTTTCTCAGAATTTTGAATTTTTTTTAATTAATAATTCATAATTATTCTTTCTCTTTCATAATTAATTCTCAACTATCTCAATTTTCCTATTATCTCAACTTACCTAAAACAATAATAATATATATTATATAGATACACCATATCAAAACTATATATACACTTTTTCTCTCACCTTCAATAAAAGAGCAACAAAAGATTATCCATATCTATTGGGATTAATTACATGCCTTATTTTTAATTAATTACATATTTATTATCTATCTATTATCTATTATCTATTATCTATTATATATATTATAGCAAAGCGGTCCGTTGACCACCTCGCTAATTTTGACTCGAATTCTAATTTTCTGGAATTTTGAATTTTTTTAATGCCATGAAAAATTCTTATTGGTTGTTTTAAATTTAAAAATTGATTATTATTTCCTATTATTGTCACTTGAAAGTTGAAACCGAAATGGAATGGACAAGTTTCATTCCAATTGAGTATTAATTGCAATGAAAATGGAAAGATCAATCATTTAAATAATGGTCAATATTTTATCTTAATTTTGATTGATATTCAAATGTCTAGCAATTAGCAATTAACACTTTTGAAATACAACTATTTTATTCTTATTTAAAGATTTTCACAAGATGTTCATTTATAGAATATTTCAATATTTTCCTAAATTGCAGGTCAGTTTCATTTTTTTTCAAATTTCAAATTCGAAATTATTTTTAAATATACCAATTATGGAGCATTTTATATTAATTGACTGTAATTTATGCCTACATTTTAGCTAAAATAATGGAGATCGTTAACGTGGTTAATATTCATAAGAGAATAAAAAGAATATATGCCTAAGTTAAGTCACTCCTGTCTACTGGTTTTCAATTAGTGTTTTCTTCTTCCGATCATATTGCAATTTGCAAGTAAGTAAAATATAATGTTTATCATGTTTACCTCTGCGATTTGATATTTTGGGTTCTTGACATTTTTGTTTTTGTTTTCATTTTCATTTTCAGTTTGTGTTTTGTTATTTTTTCAATTTTAATTTGTGTCCTCCATATTTCTATTTGTTTTGCTCAAGAGTACATGGCAATACTGAACTCATGTTCCTACTATTTCATTCTCTTCCTTTAATTTTTTTGATGATTTCTAATTCTTTAATATTGATATTGGAATATGATACATTCTTGAACAAATTGTGTAAAAAATTTTGTTCCATTTTTTTATTTTGTTTCAACATATTGAGATTCTTTTCGAATATTCTATATCTTGATTTTTTTGTATATTTTTTTTATATAGTGGCATTATTTTTTATTTCCTTCTCCCGAACTCACAAGTTTTATTTATTGCTGCAGAATTTCTTTTTTCCCTGTTTTAAAAAAAATTATTTTTTATTTTTTGTAAAATGTTTAATATTTTTGGATTGATTGACAAATTTTAGGATTATTTCAACCCTTTGTTTTAGTCCATTTCAACCTTTTTTTTTGGAACTAATTTCTTAACTAAGAGATTTATTTCTTCAAATAAGCTGACAATCGATAAAGTTCCCATCATTCATGCAATTGAAAATCTATAAAAAGAAACTTCCGAAATTCATTAAAAAAATTAATTGATTATTTTTTTATAATTTGAAAATCATAAGCTATTTTGAACTTCTTCCAGTTATATTAATTCATGGATCTATTGAATGCAAAATTTATTTTCATTTTTTTTTTTCTCAATTCATTTCATTTAAAGTTTTAACAACCTATCAAATAGTATGAAAATTATCTTTTACATAATTTTGTATTTATTCGTATTGATATTTGGTTTATTCTTAATCCAGGCCTAAACTAAAATCGGAGGTGGTTGCAACCATAATCAATCGAGTGTTTTTAAGTGGTGAACTTTATAATTTCATCTCTTTATTTTTTTTCTACTAATCTTTTAAGTATATTTCTTCATTGGATTGAGATGAAAAAGGCTTACAAGACTATCAAATGGTATGAATATTATGCTAGATTACTTTCTCATTCTGAATTTATCTTTTATATATTTTTATGTTTATTAGTATCTGGTTTTTTTTCCATATCCGGAATTGATCTAAAATCTGTATGTGGTTTCTTTTGAATACAAGATTAATTCAAAATATGGGGTGGTTGAAACACTCAATCGAGTAAATTTATGTGGTAAGTTGATTAATTTTTTCTACTTCTTTCCTAATTCAAGGACTATATCCATCACATGCGTAATGCTAGCGTGTTAGATAAATTCAGTCACATATTGTTTATATAATCCAAATTTTTGATGCCGAATAATATATGTTTTGCTTAGTTGCAATACTTAATATAAGATATTAATTAATATACAATGCATTTAACTTCTCATTTTTTGATAAGATTACTAATTTGTGAAGTAATTTCAGTGGACTTAAAAATCGTACCTCCATTGAAAATTACGTATTGAGTATTCTCAAAAATGTTGAGTTTTGTGTATACAAAAAAAAATATGTATTTAGTTTTGTCAATACAGTACAATCATTTGCATCACTTAAAAATAGTTTTCATATTCAGTATTTTTAAGAAGTTCTTCTCTTTAATTTTAAATCATAGATTTGATGATTACTGGATACATGCACTTTCAGCAAGAATTTTGTGGAATATGAAATGAATTTCGTAAGTATTTTCATTATAATTAGGAAAAATTGCTAATGTTGATAAAAAAAAATTTGATGGGATTTGTAAACTTTGAAGATCATCAATGTCAAATTTGAAATTACTAAAAAAAATAATCAATAGGATTTGTTTAAGCATTAAAATTACTCAAAATTCTAATCCTACTAAAGTTGCCTTTAAATTTGTCCATTTTGGTGATTCTTTAATTTAAAAAATACATTAATTGGAATACTGAACTCTCATAAGTTTATGTTTTTTTAATTATTTTTAAAAAAAATTATTGGTTGTTTTACATCTTTACTACTTTCAAATAATAGTGCCTATACGCCTAGAAGGAACAAATAATTAAATTTGACTTCCCCTCTTTTTTGCCAACATAAATTACTCCTAATGGTGAATTGCAAAATTACTCCTAATGATGAATAATCAAACATTTAATTTATATAATGTAACTTAAAAAAGAAAAGTTATTAAAATGACCTAGCTGGTAAATCCCACCATTGAATGATAAAGAAGGTAAATGTCAATTTAAATGGTGCAATTAATTTAGTTGAAATCCTATAAGGAAATTGACGTCTATGATTTTAGTATGTCCTTAATTCTATAAGAAAAATTATTAAATAGATTTTCAATAACGATCTTTGCCTTCTTTATTATATGTCATAAGTATAAGTTATTAGAATATATTTACATAATTGTATGCCTATATGAAAATTAGCTTTATTAAGTTAATACTCATATATTCTTTAATCCTAGAATTATAGCAGAAGTTACATGCTATATTTGCGGTTATTGTTTGAGTAATGTCCTAAAACTTAATATTATGTTTTTCTAATCTCTTACGTATATTTCCAAGAAGATTTTCATGACATTTGATTGTATGTTTTCATGTTCTTCAATTGATGAATATATGCTATTCGACTTTTCCATATCCAAAATTTATCGTTTAGATTTATTTTTTATATTTATTCGTATTGATATTTGGTATGTTCTTAATTCAAATCCAAATTTGAGGGTGGTTTTATCTATTGATGACATACTTTTCTTACTTTGCAAAAATTATCACTTTAGAGAAAAGAAGATATGGGTCGTTTTAATTTGACAAGTGTGATTATATTATTTAATAATTTATGAATGTGGTCCTTTTAGATTTTCAAACAATATATTAATTTCTCAATATAAACATTTGAATTGATTATGTTATTTTGTTGATTAGCTTTACTGCAATTGTGATTAATTTGTATCATGATGTTTGCAAAAAAAGATCTTCAATTATATTCTCAAATAAAAAGAATTGCATTAAAATATTTTAATTTAAACAAATAATTATTTTTTATAAATCATATTCAAATTAATATAGGCCGTGCATAGCACGGGTCACATACTAGTATATATTATAGCAAAGCGGTCTGTTGACCACAAAGTTAATTTTGACTTAAATCCTAATTCTAATTTTCTAGAATTTTGAATTATTTTAATACTTTTAAAATCCCTCATTGGTTTATTTGAATTGTATTATATTTTTGACTTCTATCCAATTTAATTTTACCAAATATAGTTATCAATAGAGGGTATCTTTTATGAATTGGAAAATTTATTTTCTTTTTATAGTTATTAATACCTAATAAATTGGATAGGAGACAAAAGAACCGTGAATATGGCAAAAATCAATTGCATTAATCTTGGGATTAGTATATATGGAATGAGAGCAATTTACTCAATTGAAAGAGATAACATAATAGTATTTTCTTTATATAGAAAATGTATTTAATTTTCAGCACTCAAACATCTCAAAAACATCTCAAACGGCTGATGTTTTCAACTCTTTTTTATTCCTAATTGCATTAGTTTTCGAAATTGTCTTTTCACTAAACTTTTCTACTTTAAAGATAAAATATTCAATATCATTTATATGCTGCAATATATTATTTTCTTTTAAGCTATACATTTGAAAAGTTAGTTACTGACTTTTTTTTTGCCATTATATGCATGATTGTTGCAGGAAAATGGGCTAAAAAATGGATAGTGTCGAAGTAAAAACTAAGGTGAATTTTATATATTTATCTTTTTTCTAACTTTTTCTAAAAATTGACACAAATTATATTGGAATTTGCTAATACTCTTGAACATAACCTTTGTTTCTGACGAGATTATATTCCATGGTATTTAGTCTCTGAGTTGCAATTGAAATTCATATATTATGAATATTTCCATGTGTTGCATGAGCAAATGAGAATGTGTCGAAAATCTTGATCTAGCTCTACCAGGCCCAGTGTTGAATCATCTATTATATATTATAGCAAAGCGGTGTGGGAACCACTCACTTTGCTCTCTATCGTTTTTCTAGCAATAATTTTGATCATATTTATTGTTAAGAAAAATTTTATTGGTTGATTTGTCTAACTGAGTAATTTGACAATTTGAATTTAAAAATATTTATTAGGAATATAAAAACACTTATTTGGTAATTAACATAATATTTGGAGAATGTATTTTGCATTTATGATTGATAGCGGTTATAGTAAGTTTTATGATAAGTTTCTGTTAGTAAGCATATAATTAAATAAGATTATAATATTTTGACTAAAGTTTAAATTTTTAAGATTTAATGAAATAGACTTATTGTATTATTGTAAAGAGTATTTCAATTATATCGGGATAACCATATTTATTAGTTCCTTACATCTTGACTTCTAAAATAGTAAATAAAAGATTTTACGGACAATTAGAACAAATAATAAACTTCAATTAGGAATGCAATGAGTAATTGTTTTTTTCCTTCTAATTAATGAAATGAGTAATTGACTATTATTATAAATATTGACGTCCATAATTGGTGCTAATTAAATGAGTAGTCAACTATAATTATAATTTTTAACTTCCACAATTTAAGCTTATGAAATGAGTAATTAATTTTTTTAAAAGTTAAATTGCTACTTTTCTCAATTCTCTATAAATAGGCATTTCATTATAATATCATAATTTTATATGTTCATGGACAAAATAATCTTAAAGTTAGTAAAAGATATGAGATTAGAGAATTTGTAAGTTGGAATAAGCTTGAGTAGAGTTAGAATAATAGAATTTATAAGTTGGCCATAAACTTATTGCATTCTAACTCCATGAGTTTGAGTTTGAGTCACTTTATTCTTAGCTCATAAGATCTGATTTACAAGCCTAGCTTTTATATGATAGATGAAACATATTGAGTATAATCATATTCTAATTATAAGTGATATTTGTTTATTATTATTATATAATTTAGTCCCTTAATATATTTATTTTGATTAATATATATCCATTGATATCACATAATTAGTCACTAAATTCATTGACGTGATTGATCATACTAAATGCTTTTTATCTAAGAAGTTATGGATTTCACCAAAATCCCTTTTTATAATTTTGTTTCAGTTTCTACGTTAAAGTTAAAAAAATAAATTACTCGAGTAACATTCAAATATATATCACTTAAAAATCACTAGAATTAAAGTATTTAAATACTCTTTTAAATATATATCTAGACAATTGATTTAGAAACAAATATGTTCAAAAACAAATTGCATTTCAAATTTAATTTAGTAAACTACTTTAATATTCTTCATAATAATAGTAGGATTATAATAATGTTTAAATAAAAATAAATTGGATTTTTTTTAAGGGAAGGAGCTCTATTGTTTTGTGGCACTCTTTTTGACAACAAATTGTTTATTTATTTATTTATTGTATTAAAGAATGTTCTTAACTTCTTCCATAAAAAAAATTTGTTGAAAAGTATTTTTGAGTTAAATAAATAATTTCACAACTATTTATACTATTCAGTGACACCAAAAGTTTATATTTCTCATGAAACAATAAAGTGTCATAATGTTATGATTTTTTAACATTACTAAGATTTAATCTATTTTTTTGTTCATATACGGCCACTATATATAACATTCAAGTTAACATAATACAAGCAAGTTAAGATAGTACATATATATGGCCTATGGGATGCCATTGAGATTAAGATCAATGTTTAATTTTTTTAATATAGTCATCATATACTTCGGAGTTTCACGATAATGGCCGAAACAAGTTCAATAATTTCCAATTATGATATTTACTACTGTATTGAAAAAATATCAGTAAATAACTGTATAAATCAATAAGCATTTGAATTCTTCACACACATCAACGGGGCGATTTGCAATTGGTTAATTTTTTTTTTCAATTCAGTGAAGGACTATTTTGTACCTTCGCTAACAAGGTTGGATCATATTGTTTTATCAATTGTCGTTAAGTACCTATATTTTAAAATTCTTCATTGTTCTTTTTAATGAATTTTTCAATTGAGTTAATGGATATAAATAGGATATACGTGACTTATCAAAATAGATATTTTAGATCAAACTCCGTGCATAGCACGGGGTACACGCTAGTCTATTATATATATTATAGTAAAGAGGTCATTGACCACAAAGCTAATTTTGACTTAACTCCTAATTCTAATTTTCTAGAATTTTGAGTTTTTTTATTGTATAGAAAATTTCTCATTGGTTGAATCAAATATTTATGGTGAAATATATTCTTAAAATTTGAAATTTGAAAATATAGTTTCCGTCTTTGTCTTCAATTAAGACATTTAATAAGGAGAAAACTTTTCATATGTACTAAAGTAATATAAGAAATCATTGTGGGTAATTAAAAATTTAAGACTACTGCTAAATTCAATTGTTCAGTCCCACTATCAATGCCATAACCCTCTCCATTTTTCAAAGATATACATTGATTTCCATATCAAAATTGATAATTTTAAAAAAAATGTACGTTTTCCATCCCTATATAAAGATAAAATCCTTCCTAGAGGTATTATCTTTCTTCTTCTTTTCACTATTTGTTAATTGAATTGGATGATCAGAGATAGTAGAGACTAGGGAGATTGTATATTTTGTCCGAGTTGACACTATGGAGCAATTTTTCAATTTCTCTTCTCTTTTTTATAATATTTTTATTTTTTGTGATTTTATCATGATTATCATGTGGCATTATATTCCCCAAGATATGACTCAAATGATGTTGTAATTTATAATATTTGTATTGTCTCATGAGTGACATGATTATTATTTTTTTTTTTTTTGTTCATTTTATGAATTTTTTTTTCTTCTATTACCTGACTTGGCCTTCAATTATCATGTAATTATTTTCTACAACTCTCTATTTGCAGGATTTTTTTAGAAAATCAAATGATACATGTTGCATCTTGAAGGGTGACATTTTTGAAAAAAAATATATGCAATGTTTATTAATAGTTTAGTTTATCTCATTTTCATTATTACTTTATCTCAGTTTTCATTTAAATTTGAGTTTCTTCTCCACAAATGGATTTTGATATTCTAACCGTTAAGGTAGAAATAAATTTTAATTTGTTTAGTTCTATAGATTGGATGGATTGTTTAGCTAATTTATTAGTTTTATATGGTGCAATTCGATCTAATTTTATGTTTCCATGTAAACTAATTATTTATGATAAATTTTATTTTATTATGTGAAGTTTTCTTAGATGTAATGAGTGAATGTTTGAGATTGTATTTCTTAAAACGATTTTAGCCTCATGCCACAAACTAATTTTAACAACAAATTCTGAAGTAGCATTTATCGAGGATATCGCTAAGTAAATAGAAACAAAAAAAAAATACAATCAGCATTGTGATAATGGTGTGCCCATTTTAAAATAACATCTCAATCATCAAATTTTTGTTAGAAGTCAAAAAAGATAACTTAATACAATTGGGGATATGATAATTATTTACAGGTCTATTTTCTGGATACAATAATTTTGTTATTTTCTTTTTTGATTAAAGGTTCAATTGCGTATAAAAGAAAAACATTTTTATAAGAAAGCGCATAATGGGATGGCCCTCATGGAACATACACGTAAAAGAATCTCTAAGGCTTCTTTTCTTTTCATGTTATATATTCTCATAATATCATCGATAAATCAATATTTCGTGAATATTTGTTTACCAATGCAATTTGATTAGTACTTTTGATCCTGAATAATTTTTAACTATACTTCAAACCTTTGCAAATCTTACAAGTTTTTAGATGCTTTGTAAAATGGAAAAATTATAATACAGATGAAATAGTATTTGTTAAGATTAGAAATTTTAGAGAGTTCTCAAATTTTTATTTTTTGACCAAAATTTTAAATTTTACTTTTAACTAAATTTAATCATGTCTTTTTTAATTTTTTTATGGTTAAATCTTTACCATGGTGTTTATCCCTTCAGTCATTTTTATATAATTTATCACATATTCTACATTAATTAATATTTTGTAGAATAACTTGATGCAAGCTTCATTGCTCAAACACTCAAGCTGGTCATGCCGTTGTACTTATATCTTAATATTTCATCAACAAATCTGTGTTAATTTTTGAATTTACGTTATGTGTTCATCTTATTGCAGAAGGCAATGGGATTATAAACCAACCAGCTGAATTTATGTTTCACAACAACTTGCTTCTTTCACGTTTTGGGAATAAAAGATATAATTATAATTTTATTTGGGACTAAAGTAATGTATCAAAGATATTAAATGTTCTAACATAATAAATAATATTTCTCAAAAATAGATAAAAGGTTAGTACAAGACCACATTAACCTATTAAATTATCACGCTTTTAAATTTCTCATTCATGCACCACCAAGCTTTATGAAGCCAAATATTCGTTACACTGTAAAAAAAAATTATTTTACCAGTGGATTGGTCTAGAATATTTACACCTTCCAGAATGATTGTATCAACGTGCATAAACAATAAATAATTTTCATTTGCAGTCTTTATCACTTTGAGGCAAGAAATTTGATTTGCTTTACTTTGATAAGTGTGATTATATTGTTTAAAATTTATAAATTTAATCATTTTAGATCTTCATACATGATATTAAGTTTTCAATATAATTAAACTCTTTTTTATGTACTTTTGTCCAAATAATGAGAATGTTAAATTTTTATTTTATCGTTTAAATATTAACTATCCAGTATCAGATTTATGAATTTTGTTAATTAGTTTGTACTCACAAAGTTTGAGAAGATGATCTTCACTTTTATTCTGAAATAAAAATAATTATTTACAAATATTTCAAATCTGAACAAATTAAAATAATATAAACTTTTATAAGTTATATTTAAATTAATATAAATCGTGCATAGCACTAGTTACACGTTAGTTAATAAATAAAATAAATTGTATCGTCTCTTTTTAGTTTTCCAATCCATTTATCTTGCACTTAAGCCCAGTACGAGCAACTACGACTTTCAATCACATTTAGGTACATAATTTGTATTGAAGGACTTAAAACACTTAGGCTCCGTTTGTTTGACAGGGAATGGAATCTAAAATGGGAATAAGATTTCTGGTAATTTGATTACTAGAAATCTGATTCCATTAATAGTGTTTGGTTTCTACAAAAAAATTGGGTAAGGATATATATATTTTTTTCTTTTTTATATTTTGTTCAAATACATATAATAAAGAATGGAATCTAAAATTAAAGACTTTGACATAAATACCCTTATTTTAAATCATATTTGTATAATCTAATTATAAATTTTATGACAAAGAAGAATATTTGATATTATATATATATATACATAAGTGTAAATACATACATATATATATATATTTAATTTGGTTAAATAATAAAGAATAAATAAGTTACAATTTGGTTCAATTGCATTATCCTCTTTTATAAAAATGATAATTAAATTGAACATGCTTATTTTTTACTTACATATTGTTCGACTTTTAAAAAAAAATACATATATGCATTTTTCATATACCAATGCATTGATAATTATTTTAAGTAGGAAACATATTATTGTTAATAAATAAAATATATTAATCATATGTGACCAACAACCATTTCAAAAGTACTATCGGAAAAACAACATAGCAATTTTTCAATTTCATTCAATAAATAAATATCAAATAAAATGAAATTACGATCTATTTTGACAATGAAAATATTCTAAATAAATTAAAAATACGAAACTATTTCTTCATAAATAATAACTTAAATGAAATTAAAAAATAAATAATTATTTTGTTGATTTTGTATTATATTTGATATAAGGGTAGTAATGACATTAAAATAGTGCATTTATGATTACCTTGATATGGTAATCACATTACCTCCATAAAACAAGGTAGGCTCCGTTTGTTTGTCAAGGGAATGGAATCAAAATGGGGAATATGATTCCCAAAAATCAAATAACCTTGTTTGGTATTTTTTATTTGATATTATGGAATGCAATCTAATTCCCAAAATATGGGAATTATCATCTCAAATAAGGGAATTACATTACCTTGTTTTATGGAGGTAATGTGATTACCATATCAAGGTAATCATAAATGCACTATTTTAATGTCATTACTACCCTTATATCAAATATAATACAAAATCAACAAAATAATTATTTATTTTTTAATTTCATTTAAGTTATTATTTATGAAGAAATAGTTTCGTATTTTTAATTTATTTAGAATATTTTCATTGTCAAAATAGATCGTAATTTCATTTTATTTGATATTTATTTATTGAATGAAATTGAAAAATTGCTATGTTGTTTTTCCGATAGTACTTTTGAAATGGTTGTTGGTCACATATGATTAATATATTTTATTTATTAACAATAATATGTTTCCTACTTAAAATAATTATCAATGCATTGGTATATGAAAAATGCATATATGTATTTTTTTTTAAAAGTCGAACAATATGTAAATAAAAAATAAGCATGTTCAATTTAATTATCATTTTTATAAAAGAGGATAATGCAATTGAACCAAATTGTAACTTATTTATTCTTTATTATTTAACCAAATTAAATATATATATATGTATGTATTTACACTTATGTATATATATATATAATATCAAATATTCTTCTTTGTCATAAAATTTATAATTAGATTATACAAATATGATTTAAAATAAGGGTATTTATGTCAAAGTCTTTAATTTTAGATTCCATTCTTTATTATATGTATTTGAACAAAATATAAAAAAGAAAAATATATATATATCCTTACCCAATTTTTTTGTAGAAACCAAACACTATTAATGGAATCAGATTTCTAGTAATCAAATTACCAGAAATCTTATTCCCATTTTAGATTCCATTCCCTGTCAAACAAACGGAGCCGTAATGTAATTCCCTTATTTGAGATGATAATTCCCATATTTTGGGAATTAGATTGCATTCCATAATATCAAATAAAAAATACCAAACAAGGTTATTTGATTTTTGGGAATCATATTCCCCATTTTGATTCCATTCCCTTGACAAACAAACGGAGCCTTAAAGTTAGTAGTTAGATGTGGAGATTTTTTACTTGTTTTAATTATTTATAGACAAGTGCGAGGAAAATTTTGGGATTAGATTGTGATTGATACTTTAAAGATTATTTTTCCTATATAATTAGAAAATTTGAAAATATCCATAAAATTTGGAATTATTTACATATTATCAAATATTATATATATAAAATATTTCTATGAAAACTTATGAGATCCAGTGTCACACCCCACTTCACCTATTTGGTTATCAAATTATAAAAACTATTATGTAATTCACTAATGTTATTCAGAACTCTACAAAAAATGGAAATTACAAAATCTCATCATAATTGAATACACATTCAAATTATTTAATACCTCTAATTATGACATTTTACATACTAACTTCGTGGCTTTGGTACTTCAACAGTCTTCATCATTGTTTGTGAAGGGAAAACACGAGTAGTGAGCTACTAAACCTGATATAAATAAGAATGGATCGTATCACAAAAGGATCCTACGACCCATATGACTTAAGACCCATATGGACATACAACCCATATGGCTTAAGACCCATATGAACATACGGCCCATATGACTTAAGACCCATATGGACATACGACACATATAGCTTAAGACCCATATGGCTTAATTTACAGTCAGGGTCCTTACTAGCCAACTAATTGCAAAACACTACAAGACCCGCGTGTTTTTATTATATGGGTCAAGTACAAAAAGAACCCGACATATCCCGACCGTATATCAAGGACACGTGTACGACACATGTTCGTACATATGTATCATCCGTACAAGGTGGATCTCCTATAAATAGCTGCACTGTTCATTGGGAAAGGGGGAGATTTGCTAGTACTTATCCTCTCTACTACCGAGCTATCATTACGAACCTCATTATTATATTTGAACTACGTTAGACTTGATCCTTAAGAAAGGTACGTAGGCAGCTTGGGTCGAACCCCGAGTGCAGTCTATAATCTATCTTACGGCTGGGTCGTACTTAGTGGCTCGGCTTGACCTAGCTCGTTTATTTCGACTTAGATCAGGTGGCGCCGTCTGTGGAAACTACTAGTCAATCGCTGAAATTTTCGCAACACTTTTATGGAGAATCAAGAAGCCAATTTGGAAGAAATGCCCTTAGCCAGGAACTTGGGGGCTAGCTCAAGCACACTGATAACGATGACACAGGAGGAGTTGGATCGTAGAGTCCAAGCTCAAGTAGAAGAGATGATGAGAGCTAGAGCAGAGAAAGCAGCTGTACTCCCAAGAAGGCTGTTTGAAGAAATAGAAGAAACAGATGATGGATCAACTAGACCTAAAGAACGAGAGGAGATGCCACGGATGCCGGAGGAGAACCCTCGGAGAGCTAAGCATATGACGACGCTGATGGGCCGGAATGCTCCATTTTCTGAAAATATAATGATGGAGCTCCCGGATAAGAATTTTGTAATTCCGACCCTACCTAAATTTGACGGAACAGGAGATCCTACGCCACACATTACATCTTTTGAGTTGCTAATGTCCTTCCAGGATCAATCTGAGGCGGTAAATGCCAGAATATTTATTTCTACCTTGACATGAAAGGCACATGAGTGGTTTACGAGCCAACCGAATGGGAGTATAATCTCGTATGCTCAATTAATTAAAAAGTTTGAGAATCATTTCGCTATTAATAAGCGAACCAAAAAATATGTTTCGATGTTGATGGGGATAAAACAAAACGCGAACGAATCATTAAGAGACTTTATGCATCGTTTTAACCAAGAAATGCTTGATTTTCCAGATGTGACTAGTGAACTGATGATTGGAATTCTAGTGCGAGGTTTGAACACCGGATCATTCATGAATGCCATAGACAGACAACCACCTCAATCTCATGAGAAAATGATGGAATTGGCGGGACAGTACATTAATGAGGAGGAAATGAACCTGACGAAAAATTCCGAAAGTGTACATTCCCCTAACGATTCGTACAGGAATCGGGAGGATAAAACAACGGTAAAAATGAGAAACTGATAAACCTCATTTTTACGCAACTTTCATCATTCATTCGACACGTTTGTTTATGTACTTGCATCATATTTTTATCCCGCAAATGCGTTTAATGTCACTTTTGAGTGCCGTAGGGAGTTTCTATGTTGCAAACGGAAAACACCAATTGTAGGTCTCAAGAACAATTTGATCGAGAGTTGCAAATAAAGCGGCGTACAAGCGCCGCTATAAACCGCGCACGAGCGCCGTGTTAATTCGCGCCCGAACAACGAAGGCAGAGATTTTAGGTCATCCCGCGTACATACGACAAAATGCGCGGCGTACAAGCGCCGAGCAAAGCGGCGTACAGGCGCCGTTCATAGTGGCGTACAGGCGCGCACTATTCTGATTAGATACGCGTAAAGCCCATGATCGGCCCAATTTCGGTTTTATGTTCTAGATTAGGTATAAATACCCCCTCCAAATATTGTATTAGGGTTCGACTTTTATTTTCTGGAATTAAGTTGGAAAGATTGGAGATCGAGAGACGAGATTCAAGATTATTGTAAACGGATTATTCGACAACGGGTTTAATCGAAATTATTTTCTTTAATCTCTTTTAATTCTTGTCGTTTTATCATGTTTACTTTATTAATTGTTTATTGTGCTTTCATATCTATGGAGTAATCCATCTTATTCTGGAACCGGGAATAGCCCGATAATATGTTATTGATATAGATTATAGAACCGTTGATATTACTTCGCGTATGCTTATGATTTGATTTTTTTGTTTTTAATGCTTGCGAATTTGCTGGCCACATATTTGCATGTTCATAGATATTAGGTGAAAATTCTGAAAGGTGACATCTATATCAGAACCCTAGAATTCAAACCTAAGATCCTAAATCACGAAAGTAGTTTTAGGTCTTTTGAGGAATCGATACATTATCATAGAGATTAATGAACTCGAGCTTAGTCTAATCATCACGAAAGTAGTTGATTAATTATCTTGGGTAATTTATTATACTTCGACAGAAGATAGTGAGTACAATTGGATAGTGTCCTTCATAAGTAGCGATAGTAATTTCATTGGTAATATAATTGAGTCGATAATGTTTATCGTGGTGAACCCTGAGTTCGGAATTTCCAATCATATATAACTCAAATCCGTTTTCTTGCGTTCTGTTTAGTTTTCTTTACAATTTATCTCGTGCTTTTGATTAGGCTTAGATTACTGATAAGTGATAGATTAGTACTTGATTATTCGGTCTTCGTGGGAACGATATCTTTTGTACTGCACCGAAGCCGTGCGCTTGCGGTTTAGGCACATCAGAAACCCCCAGGAAACGACCCATATAGGGGTCGTAGGGGAGAAACAGATGTACGACACTCGGGGTCGGGGTCTAAAAAGGACCATGAACGACCCCGACGGTTTCAGAAATATGAAAATTATGCACCATTGAATACTTCTATAAAAGAAGCCTTCCTGGCCATCCAACAGTCCAGATTTGCTGAGAATATAATACCGCCAAAACCGCTGAAAACATTTAACAAGTATACGCAGCACAAATACTGCGAATATCACCGAGAGCGTGGGCATGACACAAACGACTGTTATCAGCTCAAAGATGAAATCGAGCGTTTGATAAGGGAAGGATACTTGCGTCATTTCGTAGACAGGTCTGAATTCGATGAGGGTCATCGCCCTAGGAGCAGATCATCTGAGAGACGGTCGTATCCACCACAGGATAATTCATATAATACCAACCGCTACTGTCGGGATGACAGAGGTGAAGGAGACAGAAACGAAGGAGGTAGAAATCCGGCGGAAATGGATAGACCGAACCTACCCAACAGAGGGAACATATTCGTGATTTCTGGAGGTCCCTCATTAGGTGATACTTCGAGTGCGAGAAAGAAACATTTGAGGGAATTGTCTTCAGAATCTCGTAGGGGGAGATCAGAAATGGTCTTGACTTTGGGAACCAGAGAGGAACCTATTACTTTTACTGAAAAAGATTTAGAGGGGATGTTAGTTCCACATAACGACCCGATGGTGATTACTATGGATGTGGCGAATTTTGCGGTACACAAAGTACTGGTGGATACGGGAAGTTCGGCCGATATAATTTTTTGGGGGGTGTTGCAAAAAATGGAGCTGGAGTTGACAGATTTACGACCGGTGAACACTCCTCTGATGGGTTTCACTGGATCTCAAATTATGCCCAAGGGATCAATTGACTTAGATGTATCGGGGACAATACCCTCGGAGAAAAACGATGCGACTAACCTTTCTCGTAATTGATTCGCCATTCGCATACAATATGATTGTAGGCCGACCCATGTTGAATAAATTCGAAGCAATAGTGTCGACGGTACACCTAAAAATGAAATTCAAAACTAAGGCCGGTATTGGCGAAGTGCGTGGGAATCAATTGGAAGCCAGGCAATGCTATGTTACATCGTTGGAACAGCCCAAGCGGGAAGAAAGAAAACGGAAGAGGGAGATTCCTGAAATAAATTTGGTCCGTATAGCGGTTTCGGAATTGATCGGGAAAATTACTCTTGAAGAGTTGGAAGCAATGAAGGAAAAGAAAAAAAAGAAAGAGCGTGGGAAGTACAAGCCTGAAGCACCTGACACTTCCATTAAACCGATGCAGAGTAAAACTATCAAGCAATATGAGGACGACCCGGCAAAAGTGACAAAAATTGGTACAGAGTTAACCCCAGAGATGGAAGAGAAACTGGTGACCTTCTTGCGAGAAAACAGAGACATATTCGCTTGGACTGCCGCAGATTTCAAAGGCATTGATCCTTCAATTATTGAGCATCGTCTGAACATCGACCCAACGGCGAAACCTGTCAGGCAGAAGCGTCGTAATTTTGGCCTGGAGAATAATGCAATCATCGAAGCTGAAGTTAAAAAATTGTTAGATGTAGGCTATATCAATGAAATTCATTTTACTGATTGGTTAGCCAATGTTGTTATAGTGCCAAAGACTGATGGCAAGTGGAGAATGTGTACTGATTTCACCGATTTAAACAAAGTTTTTCCTCGTGACCCTTATCCCTTGCCTCGTATTGATTTACTCGTAGATTCTACTACTGAAAGTGCATTGTTAAGTATGATGGACGCCTATCAGGGTTTCAACCAAATAATGATGGCTAAAGAAGATCGTGATAAAACATCTTTTATAACTTCCAAAGGGGTATATTGTTACAATGTGATGCCATTTGGGCTACGTAATTCCGGGGCAACGTACCAAAGACTCGTAAATATGATGTTTAAAAACGAGATAGGTCGAACCATGGAAGTATACATTGACGATATGTTAGTAAAAAGTAAAAAAGAGATAGACCATTTAGATCACTTAAAACGATCTTTTAAAATTATGAATGCATATGGCATGAAATTAAACCCTAGCAAATGTACCTTTGGAGTACGAGGTGGAAAATTCCTCGGATATTTAATATCAGAACGGGGTATCGAAGCAAATCCAGACAAAATCGATGCTATTTTAAAAATGCAATCACCACAATCAATTAAAGATGTCCAAAAACTGACAGGTCGTATGGCAAGCCTGAATCGTTTTATATCAAGATCTGCAGATAAAGGACTTCACTTTTTTAAAGTCCTGCGCCATTTAAAGAACTTCGAATGGACCGACAAGTGTGAGGAAGCATTTCAAGATCTGAAAAGTTATTTAATGCCACCTCCGTTGCTCACCAAACCTATACCCGATGAACCATTATATCTATACTTGGCTGTTTCGTCGGTGGCTATCAGTGCTGTTTTGGTTCTAGACTTGCAAGGAGAACACAAACCAGTGTATTATGTCAGTAAACTCATGCAAGGGGCGGAACAAAAATATGTGGGAATTGAAAAATGGGGCCTAGCAATGGTAACTGCCGCTCGTAAGTTACGACCGTACTTTCACTCGCATCATATAATTGTATCAACAAATTAACCACTAAGACAAACATTGGGCAAACCCGACGCCTCGGGCAGAATGATAAAATGGGCTATTGAATTGGGGGAGTTCAGTATTGAATACAAACCGAGGGCAGCAGTTAAGGCTCAGGTAATGGCAGACTTCCTGGTAGAAAATACGATCCCCACCATAAATTCGATAACAGCAGAGGGACAAGAGCCTTGGTTATTACATGTGGATGGATCCTCAATGGCAAAACGAGGTGGAGCGGGCCTTTGGTTTCATTCTCCGCAAAAGGAAGACTTAGAATTCGCGATCAAATTTAATTTTGACGTTACTAACAATGAGGCAGAGTATGAGGCATTGCTTTCCGGTTTGAAACTGGCGGAATCACTGAGCAGTAAGAGATTATGTGCATTTACGGACTCCCAATTGGTAGCAAAACAAGTGAATGGTACATATGATGCGAGGAAAAAAGCGATGGTAAAGTATCTGGCCGTAGTAAAGGAATTTACTTCGCGTCTTGAGCATTTTGAGCTCTTAAAAATCCCACGTGAGGAGAACGATCGAGCTGATGCCTTGGCCAAATTTGCGAATCAGATTGTAGGGTGTACAAATAGACAAATTACTTTGTTAACTACACAGCAGTCCGAACTTCAGATCCCTATCTCAGTGGCTGCCATTGATGATGTAGTAAACTGGAAAGCTCCTATTGTGCGTTTTTTGACGGAGCACTATTTGCCAGAGGATAGAATCGAGGCTCGTCGGCTTTTACATCGGGCACTTCGTTTTACGATGTTAAATGGAGAATTATATAAAAAATCAGCATCAGGGATCTTGTTACGATGTTTAAACAAAGACGAGGCAGACTATGTAATGAAAGAAATTCATGAGGGTAGTTGCGGAAATCATTCCGCTGGTAGATCATTAGCCCAAAAAATTACGAGGCAAGGTTATTTTTGGCCGACTTTAACGCAAGATGCGATTGAATTTGTACGACACTGCAAGGAATGTCAAATGCATGCAAATCTGATTCATCAACCAGGACACACCATGGAATTGATCAAAATAGCTTATCCATTCGATCAGTGGGGTATTGATATACTAGGTCATTTTCCTCCGACCCAAGGTCAAAAGAAATTCATTATCCTTGCTATTGAACACTTCGCAAAGTGGATCGAAGCTGAAGCCGTGGCTCGTATAACTGAAAATGCTGTAATTGATTTCATCTGGAAAAATATAACCTACAGGTGCATGTTGTCTTGCCATTACGAATTAAAACTTGTTCTGCTTAACATAGGAAAATACGGGTGCCAAAAATATTGATTTGCAATTACGACTTCATATTAGTTTTGCTTAACCTGGAAAAATATAATGATATAGATAAGAATGGATCGTATCACAAAAGGATCCTACGACCCATATGACTTAAGACCCATATGGACATACAACCCATATGGCTTAAGACCATATGAACATATGACCCATATGACTTAAGACCCATATGGACATACGACACATATAGCTTAAGACCCATATGGCTTAATTTACAGTCAGGGTCCTTACTAGCCAACTAATTGCAAAACACTACAAGACCCGCGTGTTTTTATTATACGGGTCAAGTACAAAAAGAACCCGACATATCCCGACCGTGTATCAAGGACACGTGTACGACACATGTTCGTACATCTGTATCATCCGTACAAGGTGGATCTCCTATAAATAGCTGCACTGTTCATTGGGAATGGGGGAGATTTGCTAGTACTTATCCTCTCTACTACCGAGCTATCATTACGAACCTCATTATTATATTTGAACTACGTTAGACTTGATCCTTAAGAAAGGTACGTAGGCAGCTTGGGTCGAACCCCGAGTGCAGTCTATAATCTATCTTACGGCTGGGTCGTACTTAGTGGCTCGGCTTGACCTAGCTCGTTTATTTCGACTTAGATCAAAACCTAATAAGTGCAGTGTATGTAAGTACGGGATAATACATCAACATAGTATATGCATGATCATGATAATCATCAAACATCAAACAATAAACTAATCATCATTATATGAGGTGAAGAGCTGATAATACATAACACTCATGTGTTGGTGATTGGTGATGGACTCTAAAGGTGGGTCCCATCGAATTTGTAGCGGTCGAATTATTGGAGTTGTTGATAGCAATCCTTGAGATTGTGTCACGTTACAACAATTAGGTCTAACAGTTCCAATTAAGCTTATCAAAAATTATGAGTACGATTTTGTTGACAACCTCTTTATATCTCTCGTTGCAAAGTAACTTACTTATTCACCAAAAGAACTTCTTTCAAGAAAAATTATAAATTTAACTACAAAGTATATTAAATAATTGATAATGAATTGGATAAAGGGAGACATAACAATGACATAGACAACGACTCAAGTGGATAGGAAACTCCCCAATTTATTTGGACTTCTTAAAAGAAACACACATTTCATTCCTTAATTTACATTTAAAAATTCAATCATTGTGAATGGGATTTAACTTGATCATCAAAATACTTCACATTTCCTCTACAATTCCCTTCAAACCTCGAAACCCTAAAGCGCGTGATATCCACGCCTTCCGCTCTTCCATCCACCACTAGCTCCGCCGCAATCCTCCCCACCACCGGCGCCATCTTAAACCCGTGCCCCGAAAAACCACCACAAACCACCACATCTTCCCCAAACTCCCCTCCCAAAAAATCAATCACGAAGTCCTCATCTGGTGTCATCGAATACATGCACGATTGAGTCAGCACTGGCTTATCATAATCAACCAAATCCCTAAATCGGCCCTTAATCCATTCCCTCAACGAGTCAATTAGTGTTGTCGACGCCACATACGTCCGATCCTCTGGGTCGCACGCGCGGCCCGCATGCACCGGGATTTTAATGAGCCCTGGAAACTCAAGGGACGGCGTTCCGTATATATAGGGCTCCCCGTAGCTCGCGAATGTCGGAAAACCATCTTCGATTGTGAATTTACCTATGGGAAATAGTTTGTGATTCGTATGTGTAAAAAAAAATCTCAGTAATATATTTTATAATCATCGCAACTTCATAATATATATTAGCATATAAATCAAATTATATTGGATTTGGTAAATATTTATCTATAGTGTCACTGTCTTAAAGTTACGATTGTCTCCCTATATGCAAGTACTAACAACTAATCACTACTCCAAATAAAACTCATTAGCTCACAGTCGTATCTCATCTCATGTGCATATCTACACATGTGCATATCTACAAGGAGATGAGACTAAGACCTCTTTGTATAAAATAATAAAATAATCTCAACAATATATTTAATAAGTATTGCAACATCATAATATATAATCTTTAAAATATAAAGCATATAAAAGCAAATTATATTGAATTCGGTAAATATCAATAATGATTCGCTATAGTGTTATTGTCCTAAATTCACTATTGTCTCCCTACATGCAAGTACTAACAACTTAATCACTACTCTAAATAATGACTCATTAGCTCACAATCGTATCTCATTTCGTATGCGTAGAGACTAAGACATCTTTATATAGAAGACCAAAATCAACTTAAGACCTCTTTATATACGTGACAAAATCGACGTGATAAAAAATTTAATGGGCCATTAACATAAAAATAAAATCATCATCATCTCAATATAAATAAACCCACTGACCATGAAATTAAAACGATCAAATATATCTCATCACTATTGAAGCCATAGGCAACAAAAAATAATAAACAAAATTAATAACAATAATAATAATTTTAAAAAAAAAAATTAAAACTTATTTCCATCAAATTACCTTCATGCCCTTCATTGATCTTCCAATACTGAACCGTCGTTTCCAATGGCTGAATCGGAAGATCCAAACCTCTCACCTTTCTAACCAACTTTTGCGTCCAAGCTCCCGCCGTAATCACACATTTCTTGGCCCGAAACGCCTTATCCTCTGCCGTAACCACTACTATTTCATCACTCACCCTATCCTTCTCGATGTTAACAACCTCCATATTATCCCTCAGCACTGCGCCATTGCGTAGCGCAAGCGCCTGAAACATCGACACAGCTTTCGTCGGCTTGATAACGCCGCCGTCCGGGGTCACAACGCCGATCCAATCTGCCGGAACCTGGAATTTCCCGGAAAACTCGTCGGAAACCTGATCACTGTCGAGAACCCGGAAGGGTATCGAGTTTTTCCGGCAGCTGTTGATTACGGATTTGAGTGATTCATTTTCCGACGGCCCCATGTCGAGCTGTGTGGTTTTGTAGTAGACTTTGTAGCCGATCTCGGCCTCGGCCTGTTGCCAGAGGCGCGTGGACTGCATGACCATGTCGGAGTAGTAGTCCTCCGGGTAGGTGGCGCGTGTGGTTCTGGACTCGCCGTGGGAGGAGCCGCGGTGGTGGAGGAAATCGAATTGCTCGAGGAGGAGGGTTTTAAGGCCGCGTTTGGATGTCTGGTAAGCTGTGGAGCTGCCCATAACGCCTGCTCCGATTACTATTACATCGAAAACTTGGATTTGATTCTCCATTTTCTTTTGTCTCTTTGTGTTGGTTGAGGAAATGAGAAGGGAATAAAAATGTGATCTTTATAATTGTGGTGTACAAAAGTTTGTGTAGTTTGGATCCACTCACTTACCACCAAGTCATTAGTTGTTATAAATACATAATTATTTATTAATTACTCGTTAACACGAATTTCACATTGACGAAGAGTATTGAATTCACAACATTGTCATAAAAAATGGTTGTTTCTTACTAATTAAGTTTATCGATAGTGACACTAAAAGTGTAAATGATTCGAGTCGAGCAGAATAAATGATTGTTCAAGTTTGTTTGAATTACAGTCGAGTTTTAAAAATTGTGTTTAAACTCAGTTTAATTATTAATCAAGCCGAACTCAAACAAATTTTAATCGACCCGAATACGAGTCGAGCTCGAGTAGATTGAATGTTTTTTAATATATTTTTATTATTTTTGACTAATCGAGATGAGTTCATGTCCGATTGATAGGTTATCGAACCGAAATTTTATTGATCGATCTCGAGTTAAATATCAAATAGTTGAGTTTGACTTTTACACGATTTATTGTTATGTACAATAGATTCCAAATATCTACCACATATTAAAGTATGATAAATTACTTATAATTTGAAAATGAGGATTTAATTCACAACTTTCTCAATAATAAAATAGTATATTTTTTAACTAGAAGAGAGTGTGAGGCACGAGGAAATATCACGTGCACAAGTGTAATGAATACTGGTCAAGAAATGGTGCAAGATCATGATAGCAATGGGACAGTGGGGGAAATTCTATCCTGATCCATATCAATGGGGCCGATTCTTCTCCATAACACAATTGTGGTGGTTGGGTGGTATTTGTATGGGTGGTGGAGGTAAAATACCACCCACCTCACCACAATTGTGTGGTGGAAAAAGACCGACCCCATTAGTATGGGTCCGGGATAGAATTTTCCGGGATGTATTTCTATTGACAATATTAAAAGTAGATTTCTTTTGTACTTATCTTTTGCTTATGTAATTGAGCACTAAATGCAACCAAAATGATGATGTTTTTGTATGTACTTTGCATTTAATGAAAATAATATGTACATGATTAAAATATGGGTATTCTAGATTTCATAAGCCTATCTGATTGGTAAGTGAATTTTATATTGTAAAGAGATAGATTCAAATATGTGATTAGTTGGATTCCAAGTTAATGCCAATAGATCTTTTCAGATAAATAGCACTATGCACAATGACAAAGAAAATAGAAACAAATATTATTAGATTAATTCTCAGTCCATTCAACTCATTCCCCACGTCATGTATTTTATTTTCAATGCATAACAAATTGAACAAATTAATGAATAAGGTTTTGGTTCTAAACCAGTCGATTGGTCAGAACGGTTTGACAATCTTCTCAGTTGAATTTTTCTATATGATTCTTTTGTTTTTAAATCGATCTGATCATAATTTTATTGTAAAATTTTGATCTCTATATCTATTTACCAATTGATCAATTTAGTAGTCAGCCCAATGCAATTTATTCGATACAATTTGTTTATCAATATTTTGATCTCTGCATTAGCCAACTGGCTAGACAGATCTACCGATTGGCCTGGATCGATTTTTATCTATATGTTCATTTGGTATGGATCAATTGACCAGTCAAATTGGTCTACTCGTCCAATTTTATTGTAGAATATTCGGCCCCAATTAAATTATTCGTTTTTTTTTTCTTCCTAACTACTCATTAATTCATCCACAAAATACAAAAGCACAACAAAAGTCAAGAATTGGAACAAAAATGGATCCCAAAATGTGCAACAAATCAATATGTAGTTAAACACATCAATTATTCAAAATATGAGCTCCATGTATAAAAATAATGCAAATAGTAAAACTTCTAATATCATAAACCCTTGACCTTGACTCTTCCATATAGACGTTGAAATATCCATCTCGACAAGTTCCATCATTTCCTTTGTGATACATTTCATCAACCACAATTTCAAAAAACCCCTTTATAATACCCTATCTCAAGTTCCGTATTTTTGATAAGCTCAATATACAAAATGCTTATACATTTCGATATATTACAACGTCCAAAAATAACACTTATTGTCAAAAATCATCATGATATGTATAAAACTCTAACACTTTATCGATCTAATAATATATTTTTAAATTACTTTTGGTGCATAGAGGCATAAGCTAGTTTAATAATATATGATTGAATTAGTTGTATTTATCAAACAAATTTAGGGGCACGCCAAATTGTCAAAGGAGCCAAATTGAGAAACAAAAATAATAATTAGTCGTAGCTAATTAATTAGTCTGATTTCATAATTTTATAGACTGAAAGTAACAGCCCAATAAGCATACTAAAGCTACAAAGTCATAGAAAATTAGAAATCAAAGAGAAAGATTAATTACATGGAATATACCTGCTTTGACTTTTTATGTTCAATTAAAATAAAATCGAGATAAAAAAAATAATTTAAAAAGTCAATAATTTCATAGCACAAAAGTCAATCTTTCTTAATGGCTCCAAAAATGCACCAGCCGGGAATCGAACCCGGGTCTGTACCGTGGCAGGGTACTATTCTACCACTAGACCACTGGTGCTGGATGTTCACATATTTTAATAATTAACTCCTTGAAGATTTGGTAAAATGCATAATCCTTTTAGAGAAGATATAATTCCCCGTGGTTGTAGCACATTGTTGTGAGAAGTTTAAAACTTGAACATAAAAGATTTGATTTAGTAAAAAAAAAAATGTCTTTATAATACATTCAAATAATATTATTACAATTTGAGATAATGTTATTTAAACTCAACTATCTCTTCATTATAAATTTCTTGAGAAACTTTGATATGAATAAAATTATTTGTAACGCTCAAATACCAAAATAATGCTACGTGAAACTAAGATATAGCTCTACGTTCCCCAACTTTAGATAAGAAACCTCGGCCTAATTTGGCCTCCAACAAGATAAAATATCATGATTCTATTAACGTTGTGTTGAAATCTTTTGTCAGTTATATTATATTATATATGTTTTTAATTTCAATTTCAAATTAAACTTTTTTTATCGCGTTTTATGCTCAAATCAACTTTTTACTTACAAAGCACAATAAAATACAAAACAGAGCAAATATAGATGTAAAAAGTGATCAAAGTACCCACAAACATAATGAAATGTAGTATAATATTGTGTAAAATGCAACCTTAATAATTTAACTGAAAGTGAATAAGTAATAGTTATACTGAAATAGGTATTAGGACAAATCACAAATTTTTTTTCTCTTTGCCTGAAAATCTGCTGCCAGATGACAAACTTTTAAAATATTATTTGATTTGGAATATCAACCTAAAAATGATCAAAATTCAATCATAATTTTAAAAGGACTTAAATACCCTTCAAATTGAAAAAGTAGCAAAAGTACCAAATGGCAAAGGGCCCGCATTCATTCAAAGGTCGAGTCGGGTTAACCTGATTATGAGACCAAACGACCCAGATCATTAAATTGAGTTTGAGTTTGATTTCGATCTCTTAGGCCTTGTTTATTTATGTTTTCAGATTGCATTTTCAAATTTTCAAATCACAAAATCCTAAATAAGCTTAACAAAACAAATTTTCAACCAAATTTTCCGTTTTTCAACTCTACTTTTCAATCTCAACTTCTTATAATATATATATATATATCATTTCACATATTTATCTATCAAAATATTTATTATAATCATTATTTCACTTTCATTTTTATACTTTACAACTTTTTATTTATATTTTTTTATGTTTTTATTCACATAGTTATTATATACACACCTAACTCAAATATTCTACACCTCATTTATCGACCTATCACTATTTATTTAACATATTTTACAACTTTAAAATATTATTAATAATACTAAAATATTATAAAGAAAATAATCATAAATATGTATAATATGTTTCCTTGGTTACGAAAATAAAATTTTATTCAAGTAAATAAAAATAAGTGTTCAAACAAGATAATTAATTTTTTTCACCAAATAAAAGTAAAAATATGTAATATAATATGAATAAAATTATCGTTGCTAGAAAATATATATCTATGTATTATTTCAAAAAACTTGTTGATAATCTTTATAATATCATTTATATGTATTATATATAACTAGCAGTCGGGTTGCAGTTTAGGCGGGTTGCAAATTCTAAACCCACCACCAGACCCAAAAGTAGCGGGTGATAAGAATATCAAATCGTCATTATTATTTAAAAATTTAAAACCGACGATTTACGGACGGGTTGGGTCGGTTTGAGCCGTTCGAGCGAGTTTATGTATATCCCTACTATGAGTTAGTCCACAACTCGAAATAAATAAATTATGGCATTAGGACAAATGACAATTTTTTGTCTTAGCCCTGAAAATCTGCTGCCACAAAAATCTCATTGAGACTTAAAAAATCAAACATTAATGTAGTGTTTATGACTTCACGCCCCCTCTCTGTACACTATCTCCAAGCTGCATAACAACCAATTAAATAACCGAAATAAATTAAATAATAGCTGTTTTAATTTTAATTTTCAATTTTACAGCTACGTTCTTCAATGAACTTTAATAGACAAGTCAACCACATACAAAATTTGTTCCTCAAAAAGACAATTTTTTTGATTTGGGCTCCATTTTTTTTTCTCATTTCAGCATGATTGTTTGAAGGGCTTTAAGCACTGAAATTTAATGAGTATCTTTGGGCAAGTTTAAAAAGCATGGATTTCAGAAAGGAGAAGCAAGTTAGGTAAAAAAAAAAATCATCCCCTTTTCATTTTTAGTCCATGAGGATTTGATTATTTCACTAAAGTTAGAGTCTTTATTTGTTTTCAGGTTTCAAAATGAAGAAAGACAGAATCTTGACTCATTTTGGGAGATTAATGGGTCTAAACGCCACGAAAAACAATTGCCCATGTACAAAAATTCAGACCAGGTTCCTAAATTTGGAAGGTCAAAGGTATTTCCAGAGGGTCAGGAGCCTGAGATTAAGACAGTTCTAGATCCTGGAAGTGATAAAGTGTTGAAATGGAATAGAATTTTTTTGTTTTCTTGTTTTTTGGCACTTTTTGTAGATCCCTTGTTTTTCTATTTGCCTTCAGTTAGAAATCAGAATAAATCTTCATGTATGAGAACAGATTTGAATTTGGGGATAATTGTGACATGTTTTAGGACAATTGCAGATGTGTTTTATGTTTTGCATATAGTTATGAAGTTTAGGACAGCTTATGTTTCTCCTAGTTCAAGGGTGTTTGGGAAAGGTGAACTTGTAATGGATCTGAATAAGATAGCTATGAGGTATTTGAAGTCTGAGTTCTTCATTGATGTCATTGCAGCTTTGCCCCTTCCTCAGGTAATTTCGATTTTCGTTTTGCGGTGATTTCTGGAAAATCATTACAATTTTTGAGGTATTTTGATGCTGTAATATGTTGTGATTGTTGTATTACTGTTTCTTCTTACAAAGCTATGAAAAATCTGTTAGGAATATGATGCCAATGATGAAAATAATCACTCGAAAGAAAAGGCAATAAAAGAATAAAAATTGTTGACGGGCGTTGCCAAGCCAGGATATTTACTTTATTTTTCGTAACATTGTTACAATGATATTGGGGCTATAAATACAAGATACGTAATCCTGATACGAGAATGATTATGTAAAGACTAAAATACCCCTCAGAATGTTTTGAGAAAGCTGTGTCCCTGTTTACAGTCTTCAGGCTCCATAACTCAACAAAATCTTAACAAAAGTATTGAGGTGTTTGGTTTTGATTATCGAATCACATTAATCTCTTGTCCTAAGCTAAATTGGAGATTCAAGTTCTTATCTAAATTCATACCCTTTATGAATTAGTTGAATTTTTCGATTTTTGAATCATTTGTTCAACTTTTGCAGATTGTAATATGGTCCATATTACCAGCAATTAGAAGCTCACATGCCGATCATACCAATAACGCCCTTGTACTAATCGTCCTCATACAATATATCCCTCGATTATATCTCATTTTTCCATTGAGTTCTCAAATCATCAAAGCTACAGGACTTGTCACCAAAACTGCCTGGGCCGGGGCTGTATACAATTTGCTACTCTACATGCTAGCAAGCCATGTATGTCAATACTAAAAAAAAAAAAAACCGATTCCATTTTTCACTTTTTTATTACAAAACTCAGTTTATAACGATTTTTATGTAAATTTTTAAGGTTCTTGGGGCTTCATGGTACTTACTGTCTATAGAGAGACATGCAACGTGTTGGAAATCAGCTTGCAAGGCTGAGTTTAACACTACTCAATGCTCTCTTAGTTTTCTCGATTGTGGAACTTTGACACATAGTGAAAGGGCAAATTGGTCAAACACCACACTCGTATTCACAAACTGCAGTCCTAATGATACTACTTTTTTCAATTATGGAATATTTGGAGACGCTGTTTTGAAAAACGTCGTATCGTCTAATTTTATCGAGAAATATTTCTACTGTTTATGGTGGGGTTTACAGAACTTAAGGTACCGATTTTTCAGACTCGTTAACTTTCGGGAGCAAATTTGTTCTTACACACTTTCGATATTTGTCAGATTTTCAGACAAGACATTTGAGTTTACGTTCATGTTTCATTTGACAGTTCTTATGGTCAAACACTATCGACAAGCACGTTTATTGGTGAAACTATGTTTGCCATACTTATTGCCATCTTGGGGCTTGTTCTTTTTGCCCATTTGATTGGAAATATGCAGGTGTCTTAAAAGTCTTTATCCAATCTTATATATATATATATTATATATATTTCAAATTATTTTGCTTGCTTGATCTTAAAGTTCGATTTTTTACCCAATATTTTGTATATGAATATAGACATATTTGCAATCTATCACCGTGAGGCTCGAAGAATGGAGACTTAAGCGTCGAGACACTGAGGAATGGATGAGGCATCGTCAGTTGCCAGACGATCTACAACAACGTGTGAGGCGTTTTACTCAGTACAAATGGCTAACGACAAGAGGAGTTGATGAAGAATCTATCCTCCGTGCCTTGCCTGCAGATCTTCGTCGTGATATTCAGCGCCACCTTTGTTTAGACCTCGTTCGTCGTGTAAGATTTCAAATACTTGATCTCATAGTTATTAATGGCAAATGGCGCCTTTTCGAAGCAGAAATTATAAAAATAAAATAATTATATATACTAATGCAATCAATAATCTGCTAGCTTATTAACAATAATATTCATTACTGTGTTAGATAAACCATAAATAATTGGTTTCCAAGAAACAAACAAAAAATAAGACGAACTCATCTCAAGCATTTTGATGCAACAATAAAGAAACAATCTAATTTTAGTGATAATACTCTGATTATCTAAATGTAAATCGGTTAACTCGATTTTGACTGTTAAGAGGTTAGGGTTGATTCTAATTTGGTTAGAGTTTATCCTAATTTGGAGTTCAAAATAGGTTTAAGAGGTTAGAATTTTTTCAATTTGGTGCCTAATTTTGAAGGATTAAAAGTTGTGTATCCCAAATTTATCCTGACTAGTTGACCATCGATTTTTTACTCAAGAAAACTTTTTAATTTTGAACTTCGAAGTGGCGCGCTATTTCGGGCCTTCAATGCTCGCCATGGCGTGCACCATATCGAAGATAGGTGCCTTGCCATGATTCGTGGCGATGAGGGTGCGCCATTCGCAACTATGCTTGGTCTCTTTTTCCCGTGTAAGATTTGGCACGCATGAGTTGTTTAAGCAATTTACCAAATTTCTTTTTTCCGATTTTAGGTCCCATTTTTCTCACAAATGGACGATCAACTTCTCGACGCCATATGCGAGCGCCTAGTGTCCTCCTTAAGCACTCAAGGCACTTACATTGTTCGTGAAGGCGATCCCGTCACCGAGATGCTCTTCATCATAAGGGGCGCTTTAGAGAGCTCGACCACAAACGGCGGCCGGACGGGATTTTTCAACTCAACGACATTAAGACCGGGCGACTTTTGCGGCGAGGAACTTCTCGCTTGGGCTTTGCTCCCAAAATCTACCTCAAACTTGCCTTCTTCAACGAGAACCGTTAGAGCACTTAACGAAGTGGAAGCATTTGCGCTAAGTTCCGAAGACCTCAAGTTTGTGGCGAATCAATTTAGACGTCTCCATAGCAAGAAATTGCAACACACGTTTCGATACTATTCCCATCATTGGAGGACATGGGCCGCGTGTTTCATTCAAGCCGCTTGGCGGAGACATAAGAAGAGAATGATGGCGAAAAGTTTGAGTTTGACGGAGTCGTTTAATTCGTATCGACTATCGACGGATGAGAATGGTCGAGGGGATGAAAATGTAATAGCAAATTCTTCACACACAATACAAAACCTTGGAGTTACAATATTGGCTTCAAGATTTGCTGCTAATACAAGGAGGGGGGCTCAAAAGATGAAGAATGTTGACATGCCTAAGTTGCGAAAACCCGAAGAGCCCGATTTCTCGGCCGATCATGATGACGACTAGTTTGAAATGAGTAAGATTTTGAGTATTCTATGAAAAAATATCGTCGGTTTTGAATTTGTACAGGAAACTATTGGAGCTTACATTTCGGGTTTATTGCTATGCAACGTGTAATTTGTCGCGTTTGATGAGGATTATTGTCTTAGTGAGTTTAGTATTTTCTTATTTGAATCATGTAATAGTTCATAGGTGTTTGTTAGAGGTATGTTAGGGGAAGAATAGATTGAATAGAAGATGAAATGTAATATTGAAATAGAAGATTTGGAGCTATTTTATGTCAATGCTGTGATTATGTATTGTTATAATTTAGATTCATTTTAGAGGGTCTTGCTTTTTGTTGCCTATTTATCTTTCATTTGTGTGCTACATATTTAGCTTTATTGGTCTTTTTTTTTTGGGGGGGTATTTTTAATTTAGAGAACGAACTTTTGGGATAACAAGTTGTGTGCCGATGAGAGATCTGGTTCTACTCACGAAGCTAATGTCAAGGGACTAGGATTTTGGATTCGACTTTCACTTGTGTGTGGGGTGGTTTTTCCTAATTTCATTGTAGTGATTAACTGATAATAACTATATTTTATTCATAATATGTATTATGTAATTGATTTATTGAATAAAAAAATGTTGTGTAATCACACAAATAGTTTAGAAATGGCCCAAGAACATGTGATTAAGTTCATTTTATAGTTGAAAGATAGTCGAAAAAAAAATATTTTTAAATTGATGGTGTTGACAATTAAATAATTAATAATTTTTTTTCTTTTTTTTTTTCAAGAATTTTATTAAAAATTCGAAAGATTTTATTAATATATTATTGTGAAACACCAGTTAAACTATTTTTCTATTTTTATTGTACTCCAATTAATTGGGGCTAAATATCTTATCAAATTGCCAAGAGATATGATTGTGGCCTAATTTGTATCACTATTTATGAAATGAAAAGATATTTTTCACATGTGATAAGCCAAATGTCGCCAACGCATCCATTAATGAACTTTGAGAATAATTAAATTAAGACAGTTCATAATCTACAAATCTAATTGGCAGAAGAGCTGGAGTTTGTGGGTTGAAAATGATGTATTCTTTTTATTGAATTAATTATGCATCAATTTCCTGTGTGGTAGATAATAACACTATTAATATTTCCAATCTCCACAATTAAATTTAAAATTGTTAAATAAGTATATATATATATATATATATATATATATATATATATATATATATATATATATATATATATATATAACATTGGACATGTTATTGAGAAATAGCTCAAGCTTTGATGTGAATTTTTTATATGTTATTTTTACCTTTAAATGGAAAAATGAGGAAAGACAGAATATATATGTAAATTTATTTAAAGTTTAGATTTATTTAATTTGTATATTAATTTAAATTTGCTAATGATACATGCTGAATGTTTGTTAAAAACCTTCAGTAGAGTCATAAACTCAACTATCTATTTAAAATTAAAAATGGACTTTTTATAGAATATTTTTTTCCGATTTCTCGTTTATACTGATTTTATATCTTGTACTTTTTCTAAACATTTTTATAAGTTGTGGATTCAATTATGATTTTCAAACAAATTGTTGACACACTAATTAATATATACAATATTTTCTTAAATATAACATAAGCTCATTTGATTTTTGAAAATATAATTTATAATGTCATGCATAAACAAATAATTCGTATATTTTATTAGTTCACAAAATTTTAAAGCATGGACAATACAAATCGAATAAAATAACTTATTCACCAAAATAATAATAAAAAATTAATTACTTGGATCTTCACCCCCAATTCTAGCCACAAATTCTTTATTAGCTCATAATAATAAACTGCCCATTAGAAAAGCTCTAGGTGTTGAATTTTTTTTTTACTATTTCCCCAATTTCAACCGTCACCATAAATGAACCATAGAATTTAATTAATCAATTTAATAAATTTATATATACTAATCAATTTCCATCACTTTCTAGTATAAATAATGATAATAATTATGAGTGCAATTTCTGTCCCATTTAATAATTCAAACCCTTCCTAAAAATTGTTGTAAAGTGTAATAAAATCTTTAAAAGCCCACAAAAATATTTTGTGATCCAATAATCACTTAAGCTTAGAGGCTATGTATAAAAAATTTGTTTAATATATGACATCTTCCCTCATGTCATGTGACTTCGAAAAGATTTAGTAGCCTTTTTAATAACAATGTTTAAAGAGTGGCATTAATAATTGTTTAAAATATCACTACGAATATGATTTTCACATGTAGGTTTAGATCAAAGAAACTTACCTTGATCCATTATAAGATTCGTAATAGCAGAAACCATTTATCTACGGAATTGTGTTTCTCCCTCTTGACCACCTTTAGACTTGAATGACTTTCTTGATGGAGAGAAAATACGTAATGGGTTGAGAGATGACCAATTCCTAGGGTTTCTTTATATAGACCCGCCATCATGGTATTTTAGGAATTTACATTTTCTATTCCTTAACCAATTAGAATTATCCTTATATTATTAAACTACATAATGTATATAAAACGTAGGCCACATAATAAAAAAATAACTACCCACTTCTAATAGAAGTAGGATACGTGGGTTTACATTCTCCCACTTGGCCCATGTGCCATTATACATAACATAAAGTTTAATAATAAACGTAATTGTGCATAGTATATGATAACTCATCATTATATTGGTTAAATCATAAAGTCACTATTAAGCATGACAACCAATAAGGATCATAGCGGTTGTACATCAATTTGTCGACATAGTCCCTTCTATGTATCACAATACTAGTTTCATACTCAACATGACATGTAATAAGGTATTCAATAACGATCCAACATAATGTCTTTGTCAGAGACAATATCTTGTTTAGTTCGTATAATGCATTAATGTATATACCAATCATAAGAAACAAGATCCATAAATCCATAACAGAAACAAAATAAACGAGCTCGGAGTGTCAATCACATGATAATATAAAACATAAACAACTTTAATGATGACATTCAATAATCCCATCCTTTCGACATGTTCAATAAATGCCTTAGGGGGCAATCCTTTTGTCAACGGATCTGCAACCATAAGACTTGTGCTAATGTGTTCGATTGACACTCTTTGTTTTTGAACTTCTTCTTTAACGGCAAAGTATTTCAATTCCATATGTTTAGCACCCTTCGAATACTTGTCGTTTTTAAAAAAGAAGACTGCTGCGGAGTTATCACAATAAATTTTCAGCTGCTTGGCAATAGTGTCAACTATTCCAAGTCTCGAAATCAAGTTCCGCAGCCACAAACCATGAACTGTAGCCTCGAAGCATGCTACAAACTCAGCTTCCATAGTGGATGCAACAATGACAGTCTGCTTCGCACTTTTCCATGAAATTGCTCCTCCAGCCAAGAGGAACAAATAGCCGAATGTGGATTTTCTTGTGTCCACACATCCGGCAAAATCTGAATCTGAATATCCAATCACCTCGAGGTGATCAGATCTCCTATAAGTGAGCATATGATCTTTCGTTCCTTGCAGATACCTTAACACTTTCTTTGCAGCTTTCCAGTGATCTATTCCCGGATTACTTTGATACCTACCCAGCATTCCGACAACAAAACTGATGTCTGGTCTGGTACAAGTCTATGCATACATCAAGCTTCCAACAATAGATGCATAAGGAATTTGTTCCATCTGATTACGTTCCAATTCATTCTTTAGACATTGATTGAGACTAAATTTATCTCCCTTCTGAATTGGAACGACACTTTTAGAGCATGTGTTCATTTGAACCTCTCTACAACTTTAGTAATATATGCTTTCTGAGACAATCCCAACAATCCTTGTGACCTATCATGGAATATTTATATTCCTATCACATAGGATGCCTCACCCATATCTTTCATTTCAAAGTTCTTAGAGAGAAATTCCTTAGTTTGACGTAATAAACCAAGATCATTAGTAGCAAGCAAGATATCGTCAACATACAAAACCAAAATTATAAACTTACTCCCACTGATGAGTTACTTAACATGCTCCTAACCATTTCCATCAAAGTACGGTTACGCCTTTCTGCAACACCATTTTGTTGCGGTGTTCCTGGCATTGTGTATTGAGCACAAATACCACGACTTTCTAGAAATTTAGCAAATGGACCAGGGCACTGTCCACTTTCATCATATCTACCATAATATTCACCACCTCTATCAGATCTAACAATTTTCACCTTTATGTCTAATTGTCTTTCAACTTCATTGATAAATATCTCTAAGGTATGTACCGATTGAGATTTATCATGCAACAAATAGACATATCCATAACGTGAAAAATCATCAATAAAGGTGATAAAATACTTTTCTCCACCAAAAGATGGAATATCAAAAGGCCCACAATTATCAGTGTGTATTATTTCAAGAAGCTGTGAGCTTCTTATGGCTGTTTTCTTAAGTGTATTGTGTGCTTACCCTTAATGCACTCAACACAAATTCCGAGATCAGTAAAATCTAAATTAGGAAGGATTTCATTCTTTACCAATCTCTCGATTCTTTCTTTGGATATATGACCAAAATGTTTATGCCACAAGTAAGCAGATGATTCATTAGATAAACCACGTTTAGTTCCAACATTATGATGCAAGGTCAATAGAGTCTCAGCGAAAAAGGGATCAAGTTTTAGATTGTATAAACCATCACAAAGAAAGCCAGAACAAATAAAAAGATTTTGTTTAAATAAAATAAAACATCCATTACCAAATTTAAATGAGTATCCAACTGAATCGAGTTTAGACAACGAAATTAAATTGCGAGAAACAGAAGGAACATAAAAGGTCTGAAAAAGGTCTAAATAATGCCCAGTATCTAAAGTTAAACGATAAGTCCCAATAGCTTTAACTGGAGCTTTGACTCGATTCCCCATGAAGATGAATTTTTTACTTTGGCTTATGATTTGGGTCGTAAGAAATCCTTGCATCGTATTTGAAACATGAGTGGTACAACCAGAATCAATCCACCAAGTATTATAAGGAACTTCAACTAAATTTGATTCAAAACATACTAAAGCACTAGGATTACCTTTCTTTTCAAACCATGCCTTACGTTTCAGGCAATCTTTCTGATAGTGTCCGGTCTTTCTACAGAACCGGCATGTATCATTGTTTATTTCCTTCTTGTGGATTTGGGCAAATGACTGATTAAGTTTTGACAGTCCTTGCTTGCCTTTTACATACTTCTTTCCTGGTTTCTTCCCAGCTCCTTTATGACCAACGAGATTAGCTGAATGAATTCCCGATTTCTTAAGCCTTGCTTCCTCTTGAATGAGCATGCTTTGTAATTCATGCACATTCCATTTATCCTTCAGAGTATTATAGTTCATATGAAATGGACCATACTACGGAGGTAAGGAATTAAGGATGAACGTTACTAGGAAATTTTCATTCACTTTCATTCCCACGGTCTTCAGTCTTGCTGCAATATTCGTCATTTCAACGATATGCTCAGGCATGGTACGAGAACCATCGAACTTCATGGTGGTTGACGTACCTATTAGTGTTCCAGCAAGCGACTTATCAGCCGACTCAGACTGGGAGCTTTCTTCCACAGACTTCATAAATTCCTTAGCAATTTCATTTTTCTTAATTGTGGACTTGATGTTGTTTGCTACAGTCATTCGCATGAACATAAGGCTCAGTCTGTTAGATCTTTCCCAAGCTTTATAAAAAGATCGATCCTCAGTGTTGCTAGAATCAGTAAGAGCAGCGGGTTTCTCACTTAAGAGTGCTAAATCAAGATCCAGAACACCGAGGTGAAACTGAACTTGTTCGCACCATTCAGAGAAATTATGCCCATTAAACTTAATAACAAACGCAGCTTGCGAATGAAGAGAAACAGGGCAGATGCTGCAAAACATAATATATGCTTACACTTTAATGCTTCGAGTAATAAACTTAATTTATAATACAGAATCAGAAACATAATTAAACATGAGTGTATATTGTAGATCACCTTTGGGTGAAACGATAATATACGGTAATCAAGCGTAATTGTAGTTCACCTTTGGGTGAAACAACAATGTTCGGTAACTTAAACATAATTGATGCTCAAATAATTTCACATAATTGGTAATTAACATTCATATGTAGGTTTAGATCAAAGAAACTTACCTTGATCCATAATAAGATTCGTAATAGCGGAAACCATTTATCTACGGAATTGTGTTTCTCCCTCTTGACCCCTTTAAACTTGAATGACTTTCTTGATGGAGAGAAAATACGTAATGGGTTGAGAGAGGACCAAGTCCTAGGATTTCTTTATATAGACCCACCATCAGGGTATTAGGAATTTACCTTTGCTATTCCTTAACCAATTAGAATTATCCTTATATTATTAAACTACATAATGTATATAAAACGTAGGCTACATAATAAAAAAATAACTACCCACTTCTAATAGAAGTAGGATATGTGGGTTTACATATATATATATATATATAACATTGGACATGTTAATAGAGAAATAATTCAAGCTTTGATGGGAAAATTTTATATGGTATTTTTACCTTTAAATGGAAACATGAGGAAAGACGGAATATATATGTAAATTTATTTAGAGTTTAGATTTATTTAATTTGTATATTAATTTAAATTTGCTAATGATACATGCTGAATGTTTGTTAAAAACCTTCAGTAGAGTCATAAACTCAATTATCTATTTAAAATTAAAAATGAACTTTTTATAGAATATTTTTTTTCCAATTTCTTGTTTATACTGATTTTATATCTTGTTTAAATTTTATATTCAATGTTTACTTTTTCTAAACATTTTTATAAGCTGTGGATTCAATTATGATTTTCAAACAAATTGTTGATACACTAATCAATATATACAATATTTTCTTGAATATAACATAAGCTCATTTGATTTTGAAAATATAATTTATAATGTCATGCATAAACAAATAATTCGTATATTTTATTAGTTCACAAAATTTTAAAGCATGGACAATACAAATTGAATAAAATAACTTATTCACCAAAATAATAATAAAAAATTAATTACTTGGATCTTCACCCCCAATTCTAGCCACAAATTATTTATTAGCTCATAGTAATAAACTGCCCATTAGAAAAGCTCTAGGTGTTGAATTTTTTTATTTTTTACTATTTCCCCAATTTCAACCGTCACCATAAATGAACCATAGAATTTAATTAATCAATTTAATAAATTTATATTATACTAATCAATTTCCATCACTTTCTAGTATAAATAATGATAATAATTATGAGTGCAATTTCTGTCCCATTTAATAATTCAAACCCTTCCTAAAATTTGTTGTAAAGTGTAATAAAATCTTTAAAAGCCCACAAAAAATATTTTGTGACCCCTTAATCACTTAAGCTTAGAGGCTATGTATAAAAAATTTGTTTAATATATGACATCTTCCCTCATGTCATGTGACTTCGAAAAGATTTAGTAGCCTTTTTAATAACAATGTTTAAAGAGTGGCATTAATAATTGTTTAAAATATCACTACGAATTAGGACGAGCCTTGTTTAAAATAACGAGCACGATTAGGCCCATTCTTCTGCAGTATCAGCAATATTAGGTCATAGTGATGTTGGGTTAAAATTCAAGCCCAACCCAGCTAACTAGGGTCTTGGTACAATAGTAAGATTTATTCACAAAATCGTCCAAATTATAATAAACTTGACTAACATTAGTCTGGTGTATTGAGTTTGAGTTGGTTCTAATGGGTTAGTTTTTAAATGAGTTGGATTCTTGATGGATTTAAGGTGAAATCAAACTCAAACTAAAAGGGAACCAAATTCAATCCAAAAAAGAACCAAGTCCAACCTAGCTTAATACATTGCATTTTGTTCTTAATAGTTTAGATTATTTAGTAAGCAATTTGGGCCTAACTTAAGATTTAATTTGGCTCAACTTTGAACTAAGTTGGAAACAATTAGGAACCAAATAGAATTTCTTAAGAACCAGGAATATTAGTAAAGGCTTTAAGGTGCTAAAGAAAGAAGATCTGGCCACCCAACCTAAACTAGTTTAATTGAGTTGTAACCATAATTTTGAACCCATTTTATCACCTCTTATTGAAAACGTAGAGCTAGTCAGTTTATGTGTATCCATTATGAGTGGACAATAACTATCTAATAACGATCGTTCTAGTCAAAACTTGAATTTGTTTCTTAGTTTGGAGGTGGATTTCTAATAAAAAAATTGGACTATATATTCAAGCAAAAATTCATGAAATAAAAATTTCATGGTGAGTTTCTTTTCATCAAGGTAATCACTTTATATCCATCCTAATCTTTTAATATGGAAAAAGACTCACTTTTTGTCCAACACTATTTTGATCACTCTATAATAAAATATATATTATATATATTGGCCTAGGTTCAAGCAATATATATATATATATATCATTGGTGCGTACTGTTAAATTATAAATAATAAAATTTAAATTATTTTTTTTCAAAACTTTCTTCCAATCTGCCATTGAAAGATTCATTTTTTTAAAAATAAGATAATGCACCAACGCGTAGTTTAACTATGAAATAAGTACCATTTTCTGGGCAACCAATTAGGTGCATATTATATAAACCCAGAAATCTTAAGAACAGAGCTAAAAATTCCACCGCCTGTTTGAATTGCCAGCAAATCCCACAAAGTGACAGATGTTCATCCCAGCTAAAAAAACCACCACACTTGTCTTTCAATTACACAAATAGCAAATGGTTTCTTAATATGATGAATATATATACATATATATATGTATATATATCACCCCCAATCTTCAATTCTTCACACACACACAGTCAAGGGTTCGTTCCCCTTCAGATGTTGTGAAGCTCAAATACAAACACAGCAAATACTCAAAACACTAAAGACAAATAGCAAATGGTTACTTAATATGATGAATATATATACATATATGTATATATATCACCCCCAACCTTCAATTCTTCACACACACAGAGTCGAGGGTTCCCCTTCAGATGTTGTGAAGCTCAAATACAAACACAGCAAATACCCAAAAACACCAAAAACAGGTACAAAAATACAATCTCAGTCCAAAGATTGACACCAATCAGAATATGGGAAAAAAAGGGCCAGTTCCATTTTCATTATCAGCATCAGGTACACTAGTGTAGCAGTAAAGATGGTTAGATAATTCCCAACTCCAATCTTCTTTTCTATGCACTCTCAATTCAGGCCATCTGTTTATTCTCACATAGTGATCCCTTATCTTACCATCAGGCAGTAAACCAGTGACCACAGTGTAGCTTGATTCGTGGCCACCCCACACCTGGTCGTGTGGGTCTGCAGTTATACTGCCGTCTTGGTGAAAGTATCTGCGCATGATATGGCCTGTGCCAGTCCAGTATGGGTCAAGGTTTTTGAAGTATTCTGGAGCTGTCTACATAAACAACCAATCACCAGGTTTTAGTTTCATTTGAGTCCTGCTTGGATGATGATGAGGTAAGGTAAAGTTTTAGCTTGATTGATGGATGTTAGATGTCATGTTATGGAGCATTTTAGGAAGATTTGGGACAGATTCTAGAAGATATATTTATTTAAATTTTATTATTTAGGATTTTAGTTATTTACTTTCTTACTTAGGAGCCTTTTATTTTTGGTAATTATGGTTAGTACTATTATAAATAGGCTAGCTAGGGTTTTATTATTCCTTATCAAATAATTGATCATAGAATTGGGAGCCTCCTTTGGCTTTGGGATCGATCAAGAATGTCAGTTCTTGATATTTCGGGGCAAGAACATTTAGTTCTTGTTTATTTATGTATTTCTCGTAAATAATACTGGAAAAGAATATAAATCTCCTTATACATATAGGATGTCATATATTATATATATATATATATATATATATATATTATACTATATACACACATATAAGCTATAATAATGGATGAAGATGACAAGAGTGTTTGGTCTTAAATTTGCACATCTTATATCAATTGAGATCCCACATCAAATTAGGTAAGATTCTATACTAAAACACTCAAATGAAGTATGGTTTGTTGATCTCTTCCAAAAAACAAAATGAATGATAGAGCAAGTACAATTTGTAATTATATATAAAGAATCACAAAAGAGAAAGTAACTCCAAAAATAAATAATATTAGACCCAACAAAACAAGTTATAATGCTAAAATATTCGAAAATGAAAAATATTTTAAAGAAAAGCTCGATTAAGTTCTGAACTACCCCTTTTTCGAAAATTTTCAATTGAACTCTTCATTGAAAGAATATATGCAGAAATATTTTTATCAATCATTAATATTCCCAAAAAAGAATACAGAACATTTTCTTGAATATCAAGAAATAATTAATAAAAAAGAAAAATTCAATTTCCTTTATTTCAACTATAAAACAATACTTCATAATTTTTCCAAGAAAAGGCTCTACGTTCAGCGACCAATATTAAAAAATAAAAGAGAACAATATTAAAAAATAAAAGAGATCCAATCCAATGTAAGGTGCAACTGAGATTTTTTTTCTCTTTTGAAAGTTAACAAGTAATTGAATTTGTCAACTCTCTTAAATTAATAATATATTTCTCTGTTAAATTGATAGATTTTGTAGTTAGTTAATCTGAGACTACTTATGTGTTCGTTTTATATTTTTTCAATTATGAAATAAATATAATCACAATTTATACACTTACTAATTGTTGGTTGTATACATACGTTTTAGGTGGAAGATGTGTCAGTTTAATGATGAATCTAGTTTAATGATGAGTCTGTTGAGATTGGTGATGATAAGATAGTAATATCGACAAAATCAATACCAATTCCTCCTTGTGTAAGTATGGAATTTGAGTGCTATGATAATGCTATGATTTTTATAACACCTCTATGAAAAATTTAGGATTTGGTGTTGAGTTTGAAAAGTTTTCATGGAGGAAAAAATAGAGAGGAAAAACAAGGTGATGTGATTCTTTGTGTTCACGAAGGATTTAAGGAAGACAATGAAATGAGGGCATTGTAACCCTAAACCAGGAAAAAGAATTGGTTGTCAAGTAATTACGAGGATCAGGTTAAGTAAGCTTCGAAAGTTGAAGAAATGTTTTCATGTAACCTAAGAAAAATCCGAAAAGGAATAGTTTGATTAGTTAAACGAAGGTGTCCCTTTTGAAGCTTTCTTTATACGTGGACATCTAGACATCGATGTATTGCCGATTTTTAAATAATGTACCTAGTGGAGGACGTGTTTATTCGTCACCCCACCAAATCATCTCGGTGAGGTGAGAAAAGAGCTTTGTTTCCAAATAGAACTAGCGTATGGGAAAGATTGTCATCTTCGTGACAAGCTTCAATAGAAGGCGCTTGCCACAAGAATATTGAATTTGGACTTACAAGAGCGCGAATAAATAGGATAGAAGAAACTTAGTGAAAATGATGCGATTGAGTTTGTATGAAAGGGCAAGAATTTACAAAGAAGGGACTAAAAGATGCCATGACACATTCAACTAAAGAATTTCATGTGGGACAAAATACTGCTTAATTTCTCGTCTTCAACTCTTTTCCAAGAAAACTCAAGTCACCATGGTCGGGTCCATTTGAAGTTGTCAAGGTGTATCCTCATGGATCCATTCATATTACACGAGATAGATCAGCGATGTTCACAGTGAACGAGCAAAGATTGGAACTTTACAATGAGTGGGATGTTATCGAGAGGGCAGATACTTTCCCTTTGTGGTGCTTCACAATTGTTTCATCGAAGTCTGAACTAATAGATCGAGGGATAAGTAATTCGACTCATTCACATCCAGATCATGAATGTTTGGAATCCATATTATGCAAGGAGACATTGCTTTTGCTAATTCGAATTGAAGGGTGAGAAAAGAGCTTTGTTTCCAAATAGAACTAGCCTATGGGAAAGATTGTCATCTTCGTGACAAGCTTCAATAGAAGGCGCTTGCCACAAGAATATTGAATTTGGACTTACAAGAGCGCGAATAAATAGGATAGAAGAAACTTAGTGAAAATGATGCGATTGAGTTTGTATGAAAGGGCAAGAATTTACAAAGAAGGGACTAAAAGATGCCATGACACACACAACTAAAGAATTTCATGTGGGACAAAATACTGCTTAATTTCTCGTCTTCAACTCTTTTCCAAGAAAACTCAAGTCACCATGGTCGGGTCCATTTGAAGTTGTCAAGGTGTATCCTCATGGATCTATTCATATTACACGAGATAGAATTCAAAGGAAAGAAGGCGTGGAACTTAAATAATTCAACCAGAACGCTTTTTAAAGGATTACGTGGTACGATTAGGTCGAATAAGCCCTTCTGGAATAAATATTCAGCCGCTTGTGAACCTTCGGGTACTGTTTTATTCAATGTTTGTTCAATTACTCTTTTACCCGCAAATGCAATGTAGGAATTGGGTTCCGCAATAATGATATCTCCCAACATACCAAAACTAGCTGTTACCCCACCAGTAGTAGGAGATGTAAGGATTGATACATAAAATAACTTTTTATTTGATTGATAATCATATAAGGCAGACGATATTTTAGCCATTTGCATCAAGCTCAAACTTCCTTCTTGCATGCGCGCCCCTCCCGAAGCGCACACTATAATAAGAGGTAGAGGTGTTCACAGTGAACGAGCAAAGATTGGAACTTTACAATGAGTGGGATGTTATCGAGAGGGCAGATACTTTCCCTTTGTGGTGCTTCACAATTGTTTCATCGAAGTCTGAACTAATAGACCGAGGGATAAGTAATTCGACTCATTCACATCCAGATCATGAATGTTTGGAATCCATATTATGCAAGGAGACATTGCTTTTGCTAATTCGAATTGAAGGGTGAGAAAAGAGCTTTGTTTCCAAATAGAACTAGCCTATGGGAAAGATTGTCATCTTCGTGACAAGCATCAATAGAAGGCGCTTGCCACAAGAATATTGAATTTGGACTTACAAGAGCGCGAATAAATAGGATAGAAGAAACTTAGTGCAAATGATGCGATTGAGTTTGTATGAAAGGGCAAGAATTTACAAAGAAGGGACTAAAAGATGCCATGACACACACAACTAAAGAATTTCATGTGGGACAAAATACTGCTTAATTTCTCGTCTTCAACTCTTTTCCAAGAAAACTCAAGTCACCATGGTCGGGTCCATTTGAAGTTGTCAAGGTGTATCCTCATAGATCTATTCATATTACACGAGATAGATCAGCGGTGTTCACAGTGAACGAGCAAAGATTGGAACTTTACAATGAGTGGGATGTTATCGAGAGGGCAGATACTTTCCCTTTGTGGTGCTTCACAATTGTTTCATCGAAGTCTGACTTTAAACAAGCGCTGCATGGGAGGTTATCGAATGGTTTTCGTTTGTCATTTTCGTCTTGATGTTGTCTTTGCTTTTTTCTTTATTGTTATGTGTTTTTATGTTATTGTACCTTCCTTTCGTTTTTGTTTCCAAGCATATTGGTGGTTGTTCGGTTTACAACGCGATTGGCACCAAAGTGTGTTAATTGTATTATAAATTTTGCTTTTGATTATTTTTGCTTAAATTTGTTTAATTATTTTAACATTTAATTAGTTAAAATCTTAATCTTGATAAGTGAGAGTAAAAATAATAGGACAGGCTTCGTTTGGTACATGACAATCCTCCTTGTAGAGACGATCTTTCCTGCTATTATATTATTTGTCCATGACGTTTGTTAAGGTTAATTAACAAAGAGAACCTTTAATCTTTCCAGCTACACAATTACTTATAATTCTTTGAAAAAGTAAAGCATTATAATGCGAAATCTAATGATAAGATACCTCGGTAAAATGAAATTCCCAAACATGATCGGAAAGGTCATGCTGCGTTATCCTAGTCTGCAAACGGCAATTATCAAATTAGAAAATGAAAAACAATTAAGAGCTTACATGATTCGCATACTGCACAGTCTTTCTATAAAAAAAACTATATATGTATCGTAATCATAGTTGTTAATGGCGAATGGCGCGGCGTGGCGACAAGGGTCCCATGGCGCGGCGTGGCGCACGCCTTTTCGAAGAAAAAATTAAAAAATAATACTAGTCATTTATACTAATACAATCAATAGTATAATACTTATTTTTTACAGTAATATAAAAATAATCAGATAAATTATAAATAACAAGTTTTAACAATTAACTACCCATTAATACATGAATTTTATATATAAATTCAACATATATATTATATATAATTAAGACATATAATTATAAGCACTTTATAAATTTCAATTTCCATATAACCTTGTTAATTTCAGCAATATTTATTTTATAATAATTATAATTATAACTCTAAATGTGTTACTACTTTAGGTCTAAACATAAGAAAATAAATATGTGAATTCAATACAATATTTTTATTTCTAACCACACTATAAATGTCTTGAAATATGACACATAATTAAATAAATAAATAAATTATATATATTAATACAATCAATATAGTATATTATTATTTTTACAATATGGTGTTAATGGATAAACTTGTAAAAGTTGAAATTTTTTATTAACAAATAATTGGATCAATTAGTGATATTGGGTAAGTTGGGAAAGTTTGGGATTATGCATTAACTAGGGCTTCAAAATTGAAGCCAAAATTATTGGGTCAAAGGGTTAATAAGGCAAATTTCCAGCATCCAAGCCCTAGCTCTCTTTCGCACCCCAACCCCTAGTTTTCTCTCACGCAAAGTCACAGCCTCCCCCTCTCTATCTCCCTCTCTGTAAATTACATCTTTCAAGCAGATATCTCCCCCTCTATTTCCGTCTCTCTCCCCCCCTCTGTAAAATTTCACAAAGGCGCGCCATTGCACGCCTTGAAGGCGCACGCCATGGCGAGCATGGCGCACGCTATTGTGAAGCTCGGCGCCACGCCATGGTTCGTGGCGCCATGAGCACGCCATGGCGCGCCTTTAACAACTATGATCGTAATCTGGGTCATATGCTTCCATAGACAAGAATACGATTCTTATCATCTCTATATGACATGCTTCATCCGTCTCATACATACATGATTCATATCTTGGAGATTGAAAAATAAGATTCCAATGAAGATCGATTTCCTAAAGGTTTATTTTAATACTATTTTGTTTTAATTCTTAAGTAACAATGTGAAGCTACTCCAACCACTACCTTGGAGGAAAGAATTGTGAAATAGTACAAATCTTTGAGGGGTTCTAACATGACATAAGTGTATGAGAGAGTGAGGGGAGAGAGAAGCAAGACTCACTCGTTTACCATCCATAACAGATAGTGCGTAAGCAGTCAATTTAGGAAGTCCTTGAACTTTTGCTATGCGAGGTATGTGTGCCTTCCCCAGCCATAACTCCTCACACTGAAAAATGGGTGCACATTACAATTTCATACAACTTAATATCCCTGGACAACAAAAGCAACATTTTCACTGATAAATCAATTTTCGTCAAGGTTAACGTAGATAGAACACAATTACATCAATCAATAGCAAAGTTTAGCCAATATTTAAATAATTGTGATTCCATGAGGAGAACAATTATATGGAAAAGCAGCTACAAACCAACATACACACAATTATATAAAAGAAGAACAAAAGATTTTCTATCTGATTTTTCTATTTCTATCTAATTTATGGCACAAGGTGTCACGTCCCACTCCCAAGCCCAAGCCATTAGACAAGAAAAGCCCCATCATGCGCAACTAAAATTGATATACATTATTATGCTAAGAGTCCTTAGGCTTCTTTTTATAAGCAAACGTGTTAATTTTTCCGTTGTTTTCCAATGTGGGGTGCTCAATTAGGCTTAGAATAACCCAACCTCCTTTAGAATACGCAGTTTTTGCCGCGACATGACTCAATTCAATAATACCATTGTCAAACGTCTGAACTCTAGCAGTGACTCCCACATGTTTAAGAGATGACTCAAACGAGCAAGGCACTTTGGGAGCGCACTTTGGGTTTCCCAAAACATGTAGCACTTAGCTCTTGATATTTTGGCTGACTAATTCTATTTGTGATGCTTTGAGCTAACGAGCCAGTTGGACTTAGAGAAGTCTCATCAAACCCACCTCATGTAACCTTAAGTTGGGCATTTAAAACACCACCAAAATGGATATTCACTATTGTAAAGCATCGCAACAACTAGATGTAAATCAAAACTGGTCTAGGTCACAAGATACTAAGAGGGGAGATTTTTCAGTGAATTATACATCATTAATAGGTATCTAATGGTATCTTTGATGGTCTTGCTTGCGCCAACAAATTATTACAACTTTTGAAATTATGAAAATAGAAAAACAATAAAAATAATATAGAATTCGTTTTGTGGATGCAATATAGGTTTGTACAACTTTTGAAATTATGAAAATAGAAAAACAATAAAAAAATATAGAATTCATTTTGTGGATGCAATATAGGTTTGTATACATACATGTAATTAAGTTGTTTTGTTGAGGTTTCATATTTGCCATTATTGGAAATGTTCGGATTAGCTATTGTTCCATAACTTAGTTGCCATTTGCACTTCGTAAGTAAGATAATTATGTTGTCACACATGTCCAAAATCTTTATAGGTAGTTAAACATTTTGCTAATCATAACGAACTTATTAAAAGAGTGACCCACCTCATCTATTGAACTTACACTTAGTCATTTCACATGCAAGAGATGTTTTACCTCAACGTTATATTGGAATACCAAGAATAAAGCACTTTGAAATGGTTCGAGTATCCAAATCAGCATAACGTACCAAACTAGGAAAGTGGTTAGAGTGCTCTGTTGTGAGTTATGCAACCAAAATCCTTTCACTACTAACTATTAAGGATTTTTGGCAATATGTTTCACAAAGACATATTTGATGCATATTATCTTCAAATATACGATCATTAGTTATGCAAGTTATTTGTGCTATCATATTACTCATACATCTTACTACATCCCATCTCAAGAAGCTCAAAAGAATATTCACTCCAAAGTCAAAAGTTCACACCGAAGACTAATTTTGGAGATTGGATTATTTTATTATGAAAACTCGGCCTCATGAATTTATTATGAGTTGGAATTTTTGTAAAGTACTAAGATATACTTGTATCTAAGATATACTTGTATAGCTCCAATTGTCTAGTCTTTCCATAATAATGATAGTAGTGAGATGCAATTATGTCACTTAGATATGGCAGATGTTGCAATATCCACCTCAGGGCAACAATTTGGGCCCTGATTTCAAAGTCTATTGAGCAAAATGCATGTGCTACAAACTAGTAAGTCCTAATACAAAGGAGGCAAAGTCAATCCAACACTGTTATAGAGCAGAATTTGGGAAGATTTAGGGCAGATTCTTGAAGATCTAATTATTTAAGTTTTATGATTTTAATTCATTTAATTAGGTTCCTTTTAATTAGGTTTCCTATTTTGAAGGATTTTAGTTATTTATATGTTATTTTATTTTGGTAACTAGGGTTATTAGTAGTATAAATAGGTGGCTAGGGTTTCATTACTTCTTATCAAAGAATTGATCATAGAATTGGGAGCCTTCATTGGCTTTGGATCAAGAACATCAGTTCTTGATATTTCGGGGCAAGAACGGTTAGTTCTTGTTTATTTATCGATTTCACGTTTAAATAAACTATTGCATATTTTCGTTTCTATCAATTTGGTCCGATCTCGGATCTAAAACCCACCACCACTGCCGGATCAAAACTCAACACCACCACCATATCAAAACCTAGCACCATTGTCGGAAGAACATCAGTTCTTGATATTTCGGGGCAAGAACGGTTAGTTCTTGTTTATTTATCGATTTCACGTTTAAATAAACTATTGCATATTTTCGTTTCTATCAATTTGGTCCGACCTCGGATCTAAAACCCACCACCACTGCCGGATCAAAACTCAACACCACCACCATATCTAAACCTAGCACCATTGTCGGATTTTTCACTTACCATCATCATGAGTCGTTCAGATGAGGCTCGTCTCACCACCCTAGAGAAAAACCGTGAGTTTTGGTTAAGAGGATTACAGCTTTGGAATTGAAACTTGATCAAAAATTTGATAAGATCACTTCCATGCTCAGAACAGTTTTCACCACATTCGTGACGACACCCCCTGCAATGCCTGCAATCGAATCTGATATGGAGCAACAAAAATCTGTCGAATCTTCTACCGAATCTGAGACGGGGCAGAAAAATTCTGATTGTGCTCACAACCTAAGCATACCACCTGCTCCTATTCTAAGTGAAGAGGCGAAGGTCATAACACAAACCCCTCTTCCAGTTTTTGATGACACTGATCCACTCGGGTGGATTGTCCAAGTTGAGCAACACTTCGAGATATACAACGTAAGGGAAGACAACAAGATTCAATGTGCAAAGCAGACGCATTTTTTTTACAAGCATAATTCGTTATCTACCCGAGCACATGCAAAAGTTCCTTGAGTACAAGGCTGGGGTGGAATTGTTATAGAGCAGAATTTGGGAAGATTCAGGGCAGATTCTTGAACATTTAATTATTTAAATTTTATGATTTTAATTCTTTTAATTAAATTCCCTTTAATTAGGTTTCCTAATTTGAAGGATTTTAGTTATTTACTTTCCTAAATTAGATGTTATTTTATTTTGGTAATTAGGGTTACTAATAATAGCATAAATAGGTGGCTAGGGTTTCATTACTTCTTATCAAAGAATTGATCATAAAATTGGGAGCCTTCATTGGCTATGGATCAAGAACGTCAGTTCTTGATATTTCAGGGCAAGAACGATTAGTTCTTGTTTATTTATCGATTTCACGTTTTAATAAATTATTGCATATTTTCGTTTCTATCAAACACTACCCTGATTTTTGCAAAATTTGTGCTCCTAAACAACAAGAGGACAACTGAAACACAACTATTACTTGGGGGGACATTGTTCTCGGAGTCAATTGAATATAAGAAACATAACTTGTCTAATCTTTTAGTTTATAAAAGCAACCTATTCTATATCTAATAATTACTTGAAGCCTCTATCTATGGCTTCCTTCTTTTATAAATGCATCCTATCCTATACTCGATAAACAGTTATCCATAAATATAATTTTATGGTACACATTTAACAGATTATTTATATCATTTTACACTTTAAATATAGTCAAATTCATCATAATCAATCAGTTACCCGTAAACAATGACTAGTGCGTTCTTATGTTAGATTATGCTCATACTTCAAACAGCATTTGAAATTTAAATAGAAGCTTCTTTATCCATGTTATACGGTTTTGTAGTTGAGAGTATGTTAAAATGCATACATAGTAACAGAATTGACAATATACTAACACGCATTCATATGTAGCTTTTCATACTTTGTTTATGTACAAACACCAATGATGCATTCGTTGATGCCTGCAGCAAAGTATGATATTTTATTGTATTTGCACACGGGTATTTTTATTATATCTACAACAGCATACACTAACAACCTAATGAGGTATGTAATATGTATATAAAATTTATACAATCATCTTACATACATTGTTAGCATACGCAACATTCTAATATAAAATTTATAGAACTATCTTACACACATTGTTAATGCATGCTGCATTTCATATGTCGTACATGAAACTATCTAACATTGTTGATGTGCACAGCATTTTCTGTGTTATATATGCACTTGTTTGTGTACGTGAACATCTATATGTTATGCATGCACTTATATGTGTACGTGAATATGGTAGCACAAACCCGTTATACTTTTAAGCGTATTTAGAAAACATCCATGAACCAATAGGAAAAGAATATCTAATACAATTTCGATGTTGGGCAAAACTTTACGAATTATAAGCTTTAATAAGGTAAAATAAATATACGTAATATCCTATGTCAGATTTCTACTTGTGCTAAGCACGGATGTACTTATGAACATACTTAATAGGTACTTAAACAGCCAAAGTAAAATTGCCAAAGCAACTGTACTATAACCGGGCTATAGCGTAGATTTTTAAACTTTTATCTGCTCATTACTAAATCATTTGGCATGAAAATCAATAAATGTAATCCTTAATAAACCTCTTATCCATAACCTAAAGATAGAGATTGATCCAATTCTATCTGGGCTAAGTAGCTAACTAAACACATGGTGGTGAACCAGCTGATCAATAAACCTGGTAATGGGGTCATGCCTCTCCTAAGTGGGGTCGAGTATACTCCTCTTAGTTTCTTTTCTTTTCTGGACATAAAAACAGTGTAGCACCGTTTTGTACATTGTTGACAATGAAACTTACGAAAGAGATTCGTTTTTCAACAAACTTTAGTTTGTCCACAAATACATCAGGTTATTCCCTAGATCTATATGAATATTGTTATCGTATTACACCTCCCTTGGTCGCTCAACACATAAAAACTGACACTTACACTGCAAGTATGAATTTTAAGCCCTATGAAAGCACTGAAAGTCTTACCATTGGCAAGAACAGATGCTTCCATCTTTACCGTGAACAGCAACTAATCTTTATTTCCTGAGAATGAAGTATATAATTATCAATCCCTGAATATCCAGGCACCAAGTCCTTTGCGACTGAAGCCACATTGGTTCGACACGTTATCCTTGAAAAAACAGCAGATAATATTGCTATTCATCATGAACATCAGCCGCACAATTCATAAAAGCACAGACATATCTTGGGGCCTAACCGGGGCCTAACCAAGGGCCGCAGATCCCAAGTTTGCATCTTCGTGGAGAAAAAAGTGCAAAATGCACGTCTCTCAAAACACACGCATGTGAATACATTGCAAATATTCACAATTACTAAATACTGACCCAAATAAGTAAGACTAGACGACTTTCATTCATTTCAATATTTAAGTACACAAACTTCAGATACTTGGAACAAAAAACAAACGTAACAATAAGAAGAAAATAGCTCATTTCAGCAAATATACAGCACTTGCTAGGTGTGCTTTAAAGTTTCATCTTCAAACAAGTTTCATCTTCAAACCTCACAAATAGAGGAAAATGCTAAATCACAGTATTGCAATAGTATTTTCGGAAAAAAAACAGATGCTAACGAGGGAAAAGAAAGACAGATGAGAGAACAATGTTTCAGTGCTTTTTCCATGTTGCAAACGAAGAAACGAGGAGCGGATGGACCAAGAGAAAAGAACGTAAAGATGGAAAGGAAAGAAACAAGAAGGGAAGGAAGGAGAGGAAACCAATATCATGGCATTCCTCAGATGGCCTTTAGCCTAAAAAAGGCACAATGGCGCAGAAGCTATTAAGAACTTGTGCATCAGCCTAAAAACTCCATAGCATACACTTTTAGTATTATACACAGAGGACAGTACAAAAAGACAATTACATTGGTCCTCTGTGATCAAACGCACACCCGATCCCAAGGTCAACTATTTCAAAATTTAGCGTACAACTCTACGGCCAAGTGAACTGAATTCCCACAATCACATACAGACTGAGCCTAGAGAAATAGATAAAAATCTCAAAGCCCTCTGCTCTACTCTAAGTCCACACTTTCCATACCAATGGTAATCCTTTAGCTAATAGAAGACCATGAAGATTTGTTAAACGGGTAATCAGATATTCATCTTATAAGCACGATTTGTTTGGTCAAGGCTTCTATAATCCGGTTCTACATTCAAGAAGGGCAGAGACAGACCAATCTCTCCTATCAGTTGTCAATTGACAGCTCAGCAGAAATACCGAAAAGGAAATGAAGCACTCAAAACCAAAGAACACAAGATGATTCACGTAGAACCACAAAAGTGAACATGAAAGAAGTGAAGCAACTCATGGGAAAATATGCAAAAATGTAAAAATGTCATATCAGAAGTACAAATTACAATAGAATTCTGCTAGCTAACTCTACCAAAAAGACTAATAGAAATTTCAAGAGTGTTTTAAGATACAGACCTCGAATTTAGAGAGCTATATTGTTATCAGCTTGCAGGATTTTTCAAATCTCATTTTTCTAATCTGATGATGTGGCGAGCATCACAAAGCCAACTGTTTGTTTACTCGATCGATTGCAGGACAAATTTAGACTCTTCTAATCCCCTTGTTAAGTTAAGTCAAGTAATGAACTTTGATCACAGAAAATTATAAATAGATTTCTCCGGGACATCTTTACCGCCTGAAGACGGTGGAAGCAGAAGTAATAACACAAGTACTGGATTCGACCACATTTTTAAGATACCAATCCAATCCTCTATATATAAAAGATATCCTGTTCATGCATTGCAGTTTTAGCTGATAAAGAAAAAATATAGTACAAACTCAATTCAAGTCACTACTAAACTGCCAAGCATAAACAACAAACAAACAAAAAAAGAATGGAATTAAAACGAAATCCAGTCTAAATTAATTCTGTTTCTTTCTCCATAGTGTAAATAACATTAATCGTTTCTACATACGAATTACATTAACAGTAAAAAAAAAAAAAAAAAAAAAGAACAACGCTAAAGAAAACAGGGGGGAAAAAGTTTATTAGTTCTGTGACATAACAAACCAACATTATTGAAGAAAAAATGGGGAAAAGAACGGAAAAATTGTATAAGCAAAAAAAATGAGAAATTTAGGGTTAAATCAACCTTAGGCGCCCAAACTTTGTCAGTGGAAGCAAGTGCAAGCCATCCACGAGATACCAAGCGAGCTAGGGCTAAGCTGCGAGCGTCCAGTTTGGTCAGCACCACCGCCATTAATTCTGAATCAAGGATCATCAATGGATCAAGCGTATCAATTTCTTGGATTGTACCGTCATCCATGGAAGATTTTGCGTGATGCGTGTGTGTATAGAGAAAAAGATTTGGGAATAGATATTCGTTAAGAAGAGAAATAAAATATCATATATATATAATGGGAGTGAAAATGAGAATATATAATAAAATAGGGGCTATACTATAAATATCCATATATATCTGATACCTATTGGGCAATGTGCACCGCTTCCAAAAGGAATCTTAGTGAATCGGAAACGTATGACGTGGATGCTTCGTGTCGATGCTTTAGATTTGTAAATTATGATTATTATTATTATTATTATTATTGTTTTGAGCTTTTGAATTATCCACATGCTTAAGGGTCCAATTGGATGGTACATTCCTCAAAAAAAACAAATTTCATTATAAAAATAAGAATAATAATTTTAAGGTTAATAAATGTGGTTTGAGAAAAGAATATGAGTGAGTTTTTTTTTTTAAGAAAATATGTAATGGTTATGATTGATGTGATATATTTTTTATTATAAGAAATTAGTTTGAATCGATATTTATATATAAATTTTGTTAACAATTTTTAGCAAAACTCATCAATTTAGACACAAAAAAATATTCACAATGGATCTAATTTTAAATGTCTCGTCATTTTGCATTAGAATATGTAATTAATTTAATTTTTAGAGTCGAAATATAGCCAAAAAAATCTAATTTTTATTTAAAATGACAACTGTCAAATCATGAATAGTAAATTTTATTTTTTCTCTTTTTCTATAAGATTTTTTCGGAATAATTTTTAACTTTGAAAGATTGTTTTAAGAAAAATGTTGTGAGGTACCAAACAATTGAATTTTATGAGATTTTTTACTTTGAAATAAATTTATTGTGAGAAGACTTGCCAACCAATTGGGGCCTAATTTCAAATTTATTTGTTAGATTGATGCATAATTTAAGACTTATTTGATTTTGTTCTAATATTATTCAAGGTATTAAATTTGTAGAAATTTCGACAAAAATTTAGAGGATATTATGACTGTGATTTTATTATAAATAATTTGAGTATACTGGCACATTGCTATAAACTATCATTTTTTATTAATATGATTTTGAAAGTATCTATAGAGTGTTATTATTGATTTAATTGTTAAGGAAATACTTAAAAAATTGATTTTTTTTTATATGGCCCATCACGGAATAATTGATTTTAGTAAATGTGATCTGTGTTTGGATTCAACTTTTCATAATTGATTATGTAAAGATATAGACTATAATAAAATTCTGAAACTAACCATCAAATTCTGGCTAAATTTTCAAAAATAACCTCATTTGTATTTCATAACAAGAAATGAGATAATACACTTGAAACATTGAATAAAAGTATTTATCAATTAAAATTAAAAAAAAATTATAAAAATAAACTTAGTTACTGAAATAGGCTAAAATAAGGTAAAAAGAATATGTTCATGATCATTATATATGAAAATTGAACCAAACTACTCAATACTCGACTCCGATAGCGAAAAGGTCAGTTCGATAACTTATTGAACCAAACTTGAACAAAATTTTGTAACTAGGCTTGATTAGTGAAAAATAACAAGTACAAAATAATCAAACTACTCAAATTCGACTCGTGATCAGCTCAATTAAAGCTCGTTTAAGCTCGACTCGATTAAGCTCAAACACAATTTTCAAAGCTCGATCGTAATTCAAATAAGCTTGAACATACAGCATTCACCTCGACTCGACTTATTTATACCCCTATTATATATATCAATGAACAAGTATAGAAAGAGGATAAAACTCAATCAAAGAACAAAAGTCATTCATTATGGATCTCCAAATCTAATCTCATTTTGGCAACTTATTTCTCTTCTTCTGGTGATATTTGGCCAAAGAGTACCACACACCTCCCATAGTGTTGATTACCAATCCAGTAACATTCAAAGCATGTATTTCAACGCCTCCGAGCAAAACGAACCCGAGGGTCTGTACAAAACCGAAGAGTTAGAAGCTTCGTAAATCGAAGGACTTGAATAAATTATTTAATGGTGTGTTTGGATTGACTAGTTTGAAAATAATTCTAAAATTGAGTTATTTCAAATCCACTACAGTTGTGAAGAAAATAGCTGAATATGAATGCCAAGAGATTTGAAATCCATTATAACTTAATTCATCCAAACAAACTTAAGGGTGTGTTTGGATCGAGTGATTTGGATTTGGGGAGGGAATTTGGAGGAAGGATTTGAAATTACACTACAACTGAGTCATTTGAAATCCATGAAGAAAATAGCTCAAACTGAATAACAAGTGATTTGAAATCCATTATAACTTGGATACATACAAACAAACTTATGGTGTGTTTGGATTGAAGGATTTGAAAACTATGGATTTCAAATTCATCGACAAATCCATTTAAGTTCGTTTGGATGAATTCATGTTATGATGGATTTCAAATCCCTTGCCATTCATTTTGGGCTCTTTTCTCCACAACTATGGTGGATTTCAAATTACTCCATTTTAGAGTCATTTGAAATCCTTCCTCCAAATCTCCTCTCAAATCCAAATCAATCGATCCAAACACACCCTTAATGGATTTGTTGACGAATTTCTTTCAATCCAAACACACCATAAATGGATTTGTTGATGAATTTGAAATCCATAGCTTTCAGATCCTTCAATCCAAACACGCCATAATGAAAAACGAGAAATATAATCGAAGATACACTTTGTAAGAATACGAAAGAGTAACGTACAGTCGAGCCGACTCCTTTGAGGACGCCAACTATGGTAGTGGTTAAAGCAGAGTTGACAATGGTACACAAGAACATGGTGTAATTCAAGATTATGGCCATCACCAGGGAAAGAATAAGAATCATCGAGAACGATAATGAATAACTCTGCCCATCAAACAACATTTTTTCGATGTAATTTTTATGAAAACGCAAATTCAAAACTGCAAAAATCGCTATATGGGCTGTTAAACAAATGAATAATGGAATTACAAGTCTAAAAACCGATTTCTAACCTTTGCAAATAGTATCGACATCGAACTTGGAAATTCTCCAGTCGATATGATGAGGAATAGAAGAAAAGGCAACGACAAAAGACTGTTATAGAACATGATTTCGACTGAGGAAAGTCCATCCTCTGCACCTGATTTCTCTACTAATACAAGGTACATCGTCTGGAAATGCAAAACGGATTTTTAACAAATAGCAGAAGTACAGTATATGCTAGGAGTGGCAATTTGGGTCCATACATATATTTAAACCAAAACCAAACTAAGTTTTCAATGGGTTGGGTCCTAACATTTTAGCATTTTAGTTCCAACTGGGTTGGTTTTTAATAATATTTGGGTCCAATTGGGTCTTAAATTTAGCCCAATTTGGGTCCAACTTTATTCTCCACTTCAAGTCAATAATCTACATTTTACACTCCACAACAACCCCTTACACCACTTTGATTCATAATGGGTCCTTAATGGGTCCATTTTGGGTCCTTATTGGGTCCATATGGGTCCAACTATAATGCATATATTTTGACATTGGACCCAATTGGATCCAACCCACTTTAAACCCAACCCAAATGGACCCCACCCAAACCCAACCCATTCAACCCAATTGCCACCCCTAGTATATGCCAAAACTCTTGAAAAACGAGGCGAATAAATGCTATGTTTTTATCTAACCTGGAAAAAAACAGAAGTGAAGGCCATGCTATACCCGAAAAGATCAAACGAAAAATCTCCAAGTGCTGCTATAAGAACTCCAGCAGCAGTCAAAAGCACAGAAAGAGTTACCTAAAATCAATAATATAACGAATTTGTACTCTGATAGTAAAAGTAACAAATACGCAAACAAATGTAACTTTTTGTTAGAAAAATGAAATATAAACCTGAGTTGCAGGTTTTGCCTTTCCGTAAAAGAATCCAGCTATAAGTACAGCAAGCGGTGTAAGCCTTTTAATGGCAATGTACATTGGTATATTTACGCCTTTCAGGCTAGCTAATGCAAAGGCCACGTTTGCATTGTAGAATAATGAAACTAGTATAAGTTTTTTTGCCGTCTCTATATTTAGTCCTTTGGCTTTTGTGTATCCCGTTACTCGACCAAAGTGTATAAGCAAAGCAGTCACCAGTTGCTGATAACAGCTCAAACAATAGTAAAAAGATACTCGTTAATGATCCAAAAGACTAAAGGTGTGATTGGATCGAGTGATTTGGATTTGATGAAGGGATTTGGAGGAAGGATTTCAAATGACTCTAAAAATGGAGTAATTTGAAATCCACCATAGTCGTGAAGAAAATAGGTCAAAATGAATGACAAGGGATTTGAAATCCATCTTAACATGAATTCATCCAAACAAACTTAAATGGATTTGTCGATAAATTTGAAATCCATAGTTTCAAATCCTTCAATCCAAACACACCATAAAGTGATTGTGAAAAATACACGGATGAATGCAATAATCTGGTGTAAGTACCTGAAGAGTAAGAAGAGTCATGGATTGGGCATACTGCATAAGAACAGCTTTGTTGATAAAAACCATTGCCATTGAGGCAACTCCATACGACAAGGCCGCAAATAAACTGCACTTATTGAAAACTATTAGATATAAGTTTAACTAGTTTTGTTTACATCAAATCTTCTAAGCCCACAATTCTACAGTCTGGATCATCTACTTATGTCATTTGATCTTGTATTCAACTATAACGATGAACGACAAGAGATGATTTTGGGTGAATGACATGTGTCCAATGAAAAAATCCAACATATAGTTATTGTACGATAATAAGACACAGTTTTATTCACCGAATACCTTGCAATAGAAGATCACATCTGATGCACAACACTAGTGAAGTGGATTACAGTATAATACATAATTTTGGAACAGTAAATTTGAAAGGGAAAAATGCATGATTGTTCAGATTTATATATCTATAATTGGAAAGTGCAGATCAAGAACAAATCTATAGATCTATGCAGAAAAAGGAATAAAAAAACTAAAGTCAACATGTTAGATACATTTATATGTTCTCACTATAATTCATTTGAATTACTAACCTCAAATATGGAGTTGAATCTGTATCAGTATCCATCTATGAACCCCAACAATAAAAAGATTCAATCTTTTCAATTACAAGAAAGAACCCACAGAAATCTTCAGCGGATCGAGTTAGATTACTTCATCAAATCTAACATCATTAATTTCCCAGAAAACCTATGCAATTGAAACAATTGAAAAAACAGTAAGAAATTGAAATTCTGTGACCAAAAAAGCAGATTCAAGATAGATTAAGAAAAGGGGCATCAAGAATAACTGATTATTCACCTGAATTCGAATTATGACATCTGATGGATCAAGTTCAGTTACTTGATTATATCCCACATCACATATTTCCTAAAATAAGCTGCTACGATAGAAACAAGGGAGAAAGCAAGCAGAAATTGAGACACTGCAATAAATAGCAGGGTCCCATATATATATATATATATGTATATATATTTCTACATGGGCATCAAGATTCAAGAATAATTCGCTATTCAGCTGAAAGCAATTTAGAATGGAAAGTACAAATGGGTTTTTGGTATTTTATCGGGTCAAGATAAAGAAATGTGGGGTTTCTATCTCTCCTGGAGCCATTCTACGATGACTCGATGAGGTGACTGGTTCTAATGAAAATCGATTTTTTTTTAAAATTAGTCTGTCATATAGTTAATAATTAATATATATTTTATATTAAATTTATAATTACTTTTCAATTGATTGTGAATGGAACGAGGTATAACTTAAAATGGACCTTTGTATTAACAATTATATGTACGTATAGACATATATATAACACATTTACGTTTTTATTGATTTGTTCTTCAGTTATCTATTAGTTCACGAGCATTAGTTATAACTTTTCATATAGTGAGATTTAATTGAAGACCATATTTATATTGAATTTACGAAAAAATGCAATTTTCTGCCCATTTCCATACTTGAGAATTTCTTTGGAACTATTACCAAATTGTGTAAGATATTTTTCTCCAAGATTTTAGAACCATAAATTTCATGTATAAATGATAAGGTCAAAGATAGTAATATATGGAACCAAAAGTATAATATTAACACGTTATATGAGGCAAATTTTGTATTTGAGTCCTTAGTAAGTGGAAAAATGATATCATAATTTATGGATGATCCGACTTCAATATTGTAGAATTGTATCGCCACATGACACCATCTGACAACCCATATAACAGTATGAATCCTACAATTCTTACAATGGTAGTACGATCTGACAACTCATGTAATAGTACGAATCCTACAAATTACAATAAGTTCTCTACGATCTAACAACCATTGTAATAGTACGAATCTTACAAAAAATTATCTACCTAAAATTCTTACAAACATTACTTCGTGTGACAGTACGAATCCTACACATACTATAACTTAATTTAATTTAATAGAACTGCAATAGACTTGATTGTAAATATTTAGGTATATAAGTAGCTTTAAATGTGCAAGTACCATTCATAACTTCATTATCTTTTTACTTGGTTTGACCCAATGAAAAAAATCCAGGTAGAATTTGAACCAGCAGGATTCAACCCTAATCGTGTAACAGTTTGCACTAAACCAATTAGAACATAGGGCATTATAAGGAGTGTCAAAACTCAAAATTTCATCATAACTACATTTCGTATTGTCAAATAATTGTGAATATATATAGATTTGAAGCCTTGGGACTCATTGAGAATTATCATGATGAAAGCTATTTATAGAAATATCAAGACATTGATTATTGCAATTTTTTAGAAATCAAAATTCTCAACAGTTTATAAGAGTATCCTTCATGAGAGAATCTTATAGAGTAAAATTAATTGTGAATGCACTAAATTTGAAACTTCAAAACTTAACTGAACTGATTGTACACATTACTAGACATATATGATATATATATATATATTATATAATACTTAAATGATTGCAGGTTTATTGTTGACAAAATTCCCATAAGGGTGTGTTTGGATGATTTCAAATCCGTCAACAAATCCATAAAGTTCGTTTGGATGTACCAAGTTATAATAGATTTCAAATGACTCGACATTCACTTTGACCTATTTTCTCCATAATAACTACGGTGAATTTCAAATGACACCATTTTAGGTGTCATTTCAAATCCTTCCTCCAAATTCTCTCTCCAAATCCAAATCAATCAATCCAAACAAATCCTAAGGGTGCATTTGGATCGATGGATTTGAAATCCATGGATTTCAAATCCATCGACAAATCCATTTATGTTCGTTTGGATGATGATGGATTTCAAATCCCTCACCATTCATTTTGAGCTCTTTTCTCCACAATTATGGTGGATTTCAAATGACACCATTTTAGGTGTCATTTGAAATCTTTACTCCAAATCCACTCCTCAAATCCAAATCCATCGATCCAAACGCACCGTAAGAGTGTATTCAAGAACAACATTGCCCATGAAATAGACAATGGAGATTACAGAAGATCTTATATGACTATTGTTCTAAGGAATCTAAAAGATAACCATAATGCTCATTTATCTGATTTGCATAAGTTTAGTTAGTTTATAAGCTGACTAGAGTACGCTTTAGCCACATCAATAGTTTAAGTCCAAAAACGCGCACAAAAAATATCATTCCTGTTTCGAGTAGTAAATATAAACAAAATTGCAGATAATTGAACTCAAACCAGTAGCATAGCAAGATAAGTAAAAGCAAAGCCAATAACCTGAAAATGTGCAATAAGGGAAATTCTATTCAAATTAAAAGGGTTAAATAAACCCAAGATTTCATAAAATATTGAAACCCTGGAACAAAAAATTCCCAGCACATCCAGTTGTGGGGATGGGATCATTGAATGATATATAAACACAAAAAAATATTGTTCCTTAAACTAATTATGAATTGGAAAATCCATTATTGCTCAAATTTCTGGGTTGAAATTTGAACATTCATCTGGAAATTCAACTCTAGAAGTTAAAGAGATTTGTCGAAATAACTTATCTTCACAAGACGTGGAATTTTTCTCTATCTCAAGTTATTCGTGAGATGTGTTATCAAAGACGGGGCTTTTGATTCCTAGCTGCATCTTTTCGTTCATTATATTATGTGATTGATCACCAGAATCTCCATTTTCGAGTCTCTTACATGCATCAGATTCCGTATGTTGATATCCATTTTCAAGGCTCTTACATAAATCAGATTCCATAAAAGCCTGTCCATTCTCTCGCACAACATAAGACTTGTCCCCTTTCGAAAATCCAACATTTTCCCGTTGTAAACTGAAATTTGCATCATCCTTTTGATTGCTCGGGTGGCTTTTAATTTCTGGTCCAATGCATTTCTTTCTCGGGGTTTTCACAAGAAAACCAGGAGCAAAAAGTGGTTTCACCTTTGCAGTTGATATTTCTCCATTTGATTTAATACCAGAGGACGATAAACCATTATCGAACCCGCCATTTTCAGTCATCGATGTCGAATTAGGAGACTTCAGGTCATTTTGACGGTCACCATTGGTAACAGTAATATCAGATACATCACAATTAAAATCGATTTTAATCCCATCAGAAATAGAGGAGGATGGTTCGAAATCATGGCCGTCCAATTCAACATTCACTGTAATGGGCGAATTTAGATCATCAGAAGATACTGTTTTTAAATCCTCAGTTGAACCTTCTGAATCTGTAGGAGATAATAACTCTTCTGTAGAGTTGACTTTGAATCCCGAACAATTAGCAGTTGAAGATTGCTCAGAGTCGATGGGAATGTCAACCGATACTGTATCAGATGAACATGCAGAGGGTTGTTCCAATGTAGGATCTAATTTTGTTTCTATGTTTTCACTATCTTCTTTCGTTACCAAGTTAGCAGGAAGCAAGCACGACGGGCGAGCACAAACCCTGTCAAAATCAATGTACACCATATCACACAAATGACCCAAAAAAGAAAAAAGAAGAATAAAGGATAAGGCTATCAAGCACATATGACCAATGTGCGGTTTTCCCGCTATCTAGATCACACAATTTTAGGGTCTGTTTGGATTGAAGGATCTGAAAACTATGAATTTCAAATTCATCGACAAAGCCATTTAAGTTCGTTTGGATGAATTCATGTTACGATGGATTTCAAATACCTTGCCATTCATTTTGAGCTCTTTTCTACTCAACTATGGTGGATTTCAAATTACTCCATTTTAGAGTCATTTGAAATCATTCCTCCAAATCCCCTCCCCAAATCCAAATCACTCAATCCAAACACACCCTTAGGGTCTGTTTGGATTGAGGATTTGAAAACTATGGATTTCAAATTCATCGACAAATCCATTTAAGTTCGTTTGGATGAATTCATGTTACAATGGATTTCAAATCCATACCTATTTTCTTTATAGCTACGGTGGATTTCAAATGACTCCATTTTAGGCGTCATTTGAAATCCTTCCTCCAAATCCACTCCCCAAATCCAAATCCATCGATCCAAACGCACCGTTAAAGAATTCATACCAAATGTGTCAACAAACTAATCACTCAAATCTGCAACCAGTTAGAACTAAATCTATGCCAAAGACCCAAATATCTCGCAAATTAAGGGGAATCAAAAAGACATAAAAATTGTTATCTAATGCTTGCTTAATTTATATATGTGCGTGGAAAGCCATGATAGGAAAACTTAACTTAGTACAAGCAACGACTTGCGAAGTGCTTAACACAGATTTGAGTTTACAAAATCATGAAGAGTTTATTGTGAAATTTTATTCAAACTGTGAAATGATATCAATTACCTGCTATATAGGAGCATATAAGCTCCCTGGGAAAGCACCTCGTCCAAATCAACTTTAGCAACCTGAGAAAGAAGTAAAAACATTATAAAATTAAGCCAGTGTCATATGAAAAGGTGGAATAGCTTAGGCTTTGTTTGTTTATGTTTTCAAATCCCATTTTCAAGTTTTTAAATTCCAAAATTCAAAATAAACTTAACACACCAAATTTTCATCCAAATTTACTCTTTTTCAACTCTACTTTTACAATCTCCTATATAACTACCTATCAATCATATATACAACCTTTCACACATTTACCAATTAAATCAATCATTATTTCATTTTCTCTTTCATCTTTTACAATTTTTTATTTATATTTCTTTATTTTTTATTCACATAATCATTATATACACAACCAAAATAATCATTCTACACAACATCCATCAACCTATCAATATTGATTTGACACATTTCACAACTTTCAACCTATTTTTAAAAACATAAACAAACAAATACAATTCTCACACGAATTTTGATAGTACGCAATTCCCGAGAAAAATTTAATTTTTTTATTCAAAAACATAAACAAACATAGCCCAGACTTGGTGTTATGGCTATGTAATATAGCATGTCCCCAAAAAAGCAGCATTTACCTTATGATCATCGATCCTGTACCAGTTTCCAGAGAAATCCTTGACATAGCAGATGTAGTGGCCGAAATATGAAGCATTAAGCATGTCCACATGGACAACAACAGCATAAAGCTTGTAAACATCATTTCCATCTTCTTGTTCACTCATGTATGGCCTGAGATCCAGTGTCTCTGGGAATGTCACCCTCTTATTCAGTTTCCCAAATCTGCCACTCTGCACAAGAACAGGGTGTTTGAATCATAAACCCAATTGGAATATATATATATACACATACATGCAGCAAATATATATGTATGTATGTATCCAGTAAAATGGTGGATCTTGAAGAAACTTGTATGTCTGTCAAGAGTCCATATATGTGATATGTATGATGAGTTCCATTTCAAGGTTCTTTTTCTTTACTTCTAACCAAGCTACTTTTTCTTTATGATTCTAATAACTGATAAACATGTATATATATGTATATTTATATATATCTTGTGATATGTATATGTCTTGATTTCATATATGTCTTCTTGATTTAAGGCTCTACTATCCATGCATATATATATATATATATATATATATATATATATATGCATAACTAACCCTATAATCCTGGTTCGTCCCGAATTAGGTCTGATTAAGAACAGGATCAAAAACAAAGCATATATCCAGCATAGCCAGAAAACTGACATGTGACACTTTTAAACATTTCCATGAAGATTAACTCTGCGATATTTACATTGCATTTTCCACATTGTTAGCATAGACTTATTCAGACATATACGTTAATACGATATCAGCATTAGATTTCATCAGCCAAAAATATATCTCAATTAGATAAACACCCAAAAAGGTTTGAAACCATTCTTTTAGGCATAGATTAGATAGGTAGACATTATTAATTTTGGATTTGAGTAGATAGATAAACATTAGCAGCATTGGGTTTCGGAAATCAAATGATTTATCCCAAATAGACAGGGACCAAACTTTTTTTTTATTGGTGATTATATCATCACTCACAAAATGCCTGCATATTAATTGGTTCATGTACTTCTACTTACTATAGATATGAACAAAAAATATTCAAGGAACAAACCTGAAATCTTTTCAAAGCAACTGTAAGAATGTTTGGTGCCCGCTGGATTGTAAGCCGCTTCCATGCCATGACATAAGCATTGCAACTGCAATGACAACTTGGTTAAAAGCTACATGACAAATAACATTTAGGATCGCTATGTTTGTTTATGTTTTTTGAGTAAAATTTTTAAAATTTTCTCGGAAATTGCGTACTACCAACATTCGTATGAAAATGGTAGTTGTTTGTTTATGTTTTAAAAAATAGGTTGAAAGTTGTGAAATATGTCAAATCAATATTGATAGGTTGATGGATGATGTGTAGAATGATTATTGTAGTTGGATATATAATGATTATGTGAATAAATAATAAAGAAATATAATTAAAAAATTATAAAATATGAAGGAGAGAGTGAAATAATGATTGATTTGATTGATAAATGTGTGAAAGGTTGTATATATGATTGATAGGTAGTTATATAGAACATTGAAAAAGTAGAGTTGAAAAAGGGTAAATTTGGATGAAAATTTGGTGTGTTAATTTTATTTTGAATTTTGATATTTAAAAACATGAAAATGGGATTTGAAAACATAAACAAACAAAGCCTTGTATTCTGGAGTTAAGCTATATGCTAAATAAGGGGTAAGAAAATTTTGACTGAATGAATGCTGCAAAGAAAATCCTTACCTATCACATTTATACATATTTTCCCCATGAAGCTGTTCTTTGGCAGTGAACTGATCCAAACATTCCTCCAAAGATCCAGCATCGCCATGAATTTCAACAGTTAAATCCATCATATTCTCAAACTGATTTGAGACATTGTTGCACTCTGTGCATATAACCTAAAATGAAAACGGTTAATTTGAAAAAAATGAAAATAGTTGCAGTGGAAAAATGTAACTTAAAAATCTATGGAAGTTGGATTTTGATCATTGTTAGTGCACATTGACAGGACACGTGGGTTGGACTGAAAAAACAAAATGGCATTTGAAGCAAAATGGAGTTGGTTATCCAATCTTCTTGATATTTTTGCTAAAATACAAATAAGGTTTCCTACTGAGTTGCAATATATTCTTCAAAATATTCGTCGCAAACAAGTTGAATCATCCTAAGTAAGGAATTGGCTGAAAAGAACTTATCTAGAGGTAGCAATCAGGTGGGTCGGGTTGGGTTTGGGTTGGTTCCAACGGTTCGGTTCTTAAATGGGCTGGGTTTCTAAATGGTTTTAAGGTGGAACCAACTCGACCCAAAACGGAACCGAAGTCAACCCGAAAGGGAACCAAGCCCAACCCGACTCAATACCTTACATTTTGTTCTTTATAATTTAGATTATTGGCAAGCGGCTTGGGCCTAACTTGAAATTAGTTGGACCCAACTTGGAACCAATTAGGAACCAAAAATAATTTCTTAGGAACCAACCCAACCCAAACTAGTTTAATTGGGTTGGAACCACGTTTCCAGAACCATTTTGCCACCTCTAAACTTATCCATGATGGAAAGAATTAGTAACCAATTAAAGCTCAAGCTTCACCAATGCAAGCTACCTGAGATTGTAAACGACCGCCAAATATATGTTGAATAAGCGTTGTTTCTTGATATATAGGATGCACAACCTTTTCTCCACCAAATTCGTCAAGACATACAGACTGCATTGTGTCAATGGCAAACCTAGAAATAATTCAATGTTACTTAACAAAATTAGTTATACACTAAAAAATTATAGTTACGTCCCAAATTATCATATCAGAAATTCAACAATTTTTTTTTTTTTTTGGGAACGGAACAACGTGTAACCAGATAAAAAAGAACCTCATAAACTCGTGTGCATCCTCCTGTTTCCCATGGCCAAGATTGCCACCAATGTTGGGTAATCTTGAAAGAATATTTAACGGAGAAAATGGTTTTAGACTAACGCTAGCCCTTTCTACATGATTTTGAAGTTCACATAGGAAGCACCATTCATCCCTTTGACCTGAATGGAAAAATAGATTATCAAACGATAAATATATTAGAACAAACATTGAGTCATTGTAACTAAATATAACATATAGAAGAATAGATAATTCTAGTCAAGGAAATTACATTCTATCCGATGCCCTTTTTCCAACAAGTAGGCAATAAGTGGCCGAGTGTATGCAAGACACTGAAGAACCACGTTCGCAAAGCAACTGTGAATACAAACAAGCGGGAACAAAAGGGTCAGTATTTGAAACCTAAGGGTGTGTTTGGATCAAGTGATTTGGATTTGAGGAGGGGATTTGGAGGAAGGATTTGAAATGACATCTAAAATGGAGTCATCAGAAATCCACCATAGTTATGGAGAAAATAGATCAAAATAAATGACAAGGGATTTGAAATCCATCGTAACATGAATTCATCCAAACGAACTTAAATGGATTTGTCGATGAATTTTCAATCCATAGATTTCAAATCCTTCAATCCAAACACACCCTAAAGGTAGAAAAAAGAGGTATAGAAATAAAATTTTCACTTGCCTGTTTCCGCAATTTAGAAGTCCACAAGGAGGATAACTTAGTTTGTCCGAATTGAAAAGTCCTATAAATTCCTCATATGGGAAAAGTATCTGAAAAGTATGGCAAGTTTTGGTCAAAGGGTCTCAATACATAAGCATGGTAAACAGTCTTCGAAGTAGATTAACGACATACCTTGTTTGACTGTTTGATAATCTTTGAGCTTCCATTACTACGAACTAATGAAGCTTTTTTTCCCCTCATAGATGTGGATTTTATATTATTAGCTTTGTAAACTGACTGTAAGTCCTTACATTTTCTCTTATGCTCAGAACTCCAATGAGATATTTGACAAGCTTCAGAGCTAGAATTACAGATGCAGAGGAAAAGTTAGCAATGTAGCTGGATCAATATTAACAACATACGGATAGGGGTGAAAATTTAGCTCGATACTCGATTCGAACTTGATCGCTAAAAGCTCGGTTTGAGCTCGGTTCGACATTTTACCAAACCAAGCTTGAACAATTTTTTTTGTTCGATAAATTTTAAAGCTCCACTCGATCTCGGCTCGATTAGCAAAAAGTAACAAAAATATGTACAAAATATTCAAACTACTCGTGATCATCGGCTCGATTAAAGCTCGTTTGAGCTCGGCTCGATGAACAATCAAACACAATTTTTAAAGCTCGGTTGTAATTCAAACAAGCTTGAACACTTATGCGTTCGGCTCGACTCGATTCGTTTACGGACCTAGTCTGAGTAGAATTATGAAATTGACAATTCCTTAACAGGAAGTTGTTCTTATTGTTATTAAAGAGCGATTGATGAAGTTAGAATTATTGTAACTCTCGAAGAACAGCAGTTTGTATACTGCTCCTCATCATTAAGACAACTGCCCTAACATGCTAAGCATCAATTCGATAAGTCATATTCAGAATAGAACAGCCGAATCACACTACTATTTCATACAAGGCTATAAAATCGAGTTTGCACCACACACACACGCACATATTGACAAATCCAGTTTCACCAAAATACAAACTTTGAAGCACTAATAACACTATTCCCCACACAAAACACCAAAAACAGACAAAAGAAACCAAAAAATTCCATTGCAAAAATCCAAATACAGATATCTTACAATTATGAGCATAAATAAGCCAGGGTAACTATCATTACCAGTACTTAACCATCTTACAAGCCGCACACTGTTTCTTCGTACCAAGCCCACAAACAGCACACGAATCGAGAACTTCGCCGCCGCATGTCTCACTTTTCCGGCGATCTACTGCCGTAAAATCGGCGGCGGAGGAATCGAAATTCGAGTCCACCATAAAATACCTAGACGCCGTACTTCTCACCAAATAAACCAATCCAAAAGCCCCTGCCAGAATTGCCACTACAGACTGCAGGAACAAGTTAAGATCCGCCACATGCATTTGCTAATTCGCAATTTCGAATCAATTTTTCTGCAAATCATTAATCAATTGAGATAAAAGTGAGATTATATATGATTTAGGTTTCTAGGTTTCAGTAGTTGAGAAGGTTAAGGATTCTAGAGAGATTGAATTGGTTTAAGACTCAGTTTCTTGATTTGATTTATATATAGGTTTTGTATATATATATATATATATTATATAATATTAATATATATATATTGAAGTTGTGTTGTAATAATGAGATTTTTAATGATGATTAAGAAATAATTATAAGTTAATAACTTATTTATCTATAGTAAATTAGTAATTATTAATTGGTTCTAATTTTAATTCTTTTCCACCGAAAAGTTCGAAAAATTTCCATTTTTCAACTAAGCGAAAAGAAATTATGAAATAGTTTCGAAATTACAATGTTTCCAAATAAACTCATAATGTTTTCATTTAAACATTTAGTGTTTCTATAGTTTTTACGAAACACTGAAAGTTTCTTAATTCTTTTTCAGCGTAGAGCTTAATAGTGGAAAAAAAATAAAAAGACAAAAAAAGAGAAAAATATAAAAGAGTTATAAATCTAACAATTTACTAAATTAAGTCTAAGATATAATCAAATAAGTTCTAAATAATTAATCAACGAAATCATAGACAATTTTGTTTATATTCAAACACGCACGTAAGATAACACAAAAGGTTAAGATATTGCAATTTCTCTTATAACGATATATGGGTTATTAAATGATTATTTTAACAAATAAAATAATACATGCTTATATGAACAATTTTTTCTTTTAATAATTTAAAAATATATACCGTAACACTTTTACAATTTTGTGTTTAATAGGTTGAGTTTCTTGAACTTTGTCAAATTATATGTTGTAAGAGCGCTAAATTTGAGTCAAATACTATCACTTAGATTGTTTTTGAAATTTTTATCAACTATTGGTATATTTGTATAAATTGATTTTTAAAAATGAATAAAGATGTTTAGAAAATTTTCAAAAGTTTAGAATTGTTTTTGTAAATATCTAGACAGAAATGATCTAGATAATTAATTTCAATTGTTGTAAGATAAAAATAGAAGAAAAAATTAATTTGTTGTAAGAGCACTAAATTTGACTCTAATATTATCATTTAGTTCGTGAAAGTTTTCTCCCACTTTTTCGAAACTTAGAAACGAAACTTTGAACCTTGATTAGCACAAATTTATTGTTGTTTTCTTGCAGAAGATGTCTCTTTTTGTTGAATCGGATTAATGAGCGTGAATATGCAAAATTATATATACAATTTATATATATAATTATATAATGTTCTTTTCCAATGCAAAATATAAAATATTAAATTATTGAGAGTTGTTAAAGATACTCTAATTTTTTGTATTTATAATTTAATTCTACTTTTTTTTTAAAATTAAATAGATTAAAATTAGTTCATTCGTGGAAAGTAGTTGATGAGGTTAAGGATTTTGAAGAGATTGAATTGGTTTTGGACTGATTTTCTAGAATTTATTTATATATAGGTTTTCGTGTATATATATATATATGTATATATATATATATAGCTGTTGTGTTGTAAATTGTAATAATGAGATTTTTAATGATGATTAAGAAATAATTATAAGTTAATAACTTGTTTATATGTAGTAAGTAGCACAGATTTTTTGTTGCTTTCTTGCTGGATAGGTTTCTTTTTATCGAATCCTATCAAGGAGCGTGACTATATAAAATTCTATATATAAAATTATATAATGGGCTTTTCGAAGACAAGATATAAAATATTAAATTATTGAGAGTTGTTAAAGATACTTTATTTTTTGTTATTTATAATTTAATGATTCCATTCTTATTACATCACATATATCAAAACAGCCTTAATTTTTAGAGTTACGAAATATGAAGATAAAATCATAAAATTACAACTCTATTTTTAAGTTCAAGATTTTTTTATATGTTTGAGATGTCACATGTGATGCACAAACACTTCAAACAATCACAACATATCATATTGGACAATGGACACCTTAATCGGACTGACACCGTGTTCAATATAAAAATAAATTTATCTGTTATATGAATACTGTAGTGGACGCAGTTAGAGGGTATATCAGTGATGTATGCATTATTTGTAACATTTGATGTTATTTCACTTACTTTTTGTGATTTTGAAAACTGAAATATTTATTTTTCGTTCAAACATATATAACTTTACAAATTAAATACAAATTTATATTCTACAATAGTCATTCTCATAGTTTATTTATCTAACCAATCATATTAAAATTAGAATAAAAAGACTAATATATATATTTTAATGTAAATTAATGAACATATATACACATTTTATTAGTAATTTCAAAGTTGTGTCATGACCTAATATTTTTAAAATGTCGTATTTGTGTCCGTGTTGTGTCCGTGCATCACAGGATGTCACGAGCTGGTTAGTGATTTTTATGTATTTTACAATATTTTAGATTTTTTATTATATTAATAATTATATTAAAATTATTGTATTGGATTATACATATTAAGCTGAAGCCTTTAAAATGAGGCTCGTTGCCTCTGCATAAGAGTCATTAAATTTTTAGTGTATATAATAAAAGGTGGAGTGCATTTAAACTCCATAGATAAATACAAATCTAACTTATGTAATTATATTAGCATGCTGAAAAATTTAATTTGGGATTTGTGTTTTGAGTTACTTGGCGTTGAAAGCTAATATAAATTATTTAACATTCACCTTGATATTAATTATTTAAAATTCAATGAAATCAAATTGGAATTCATTTGATAAGAATTGAAGTTCAGGTCAAACTTATTGGTATGTTAAGAAAAATATATTATGTATAATTTATTCGAGTTTAATTCGATTAAAAGTAAATCGAGCTCAATTAACTTTTTATGGCATATAGAGCTTTATAAATAAACAAGTCATTTATATTATAAATATATATATATATAATAATACCTTGTCGTCTTCTAAGGTTTTTAAAAAATATTGTGTCCCGTGTATGTGCATCATAGAGTTGGAGATGATTTAAATGACACATAAATTTATATTTGAGATCGCCTATAAAAGTTGAATATCACTTTGTTTAGTTCGACTAATTCATAAATTTATATGTGGTATTACTTGCCAAAATTAGATTTATTTGTTTGTACTTGTCAAATGAACTTGTTTTGTATGGTGTAATTTTTGTTACCTTTTTATTTAATGAAATTAAAATCTCAAAAAAAATTATTCAATACATTTCTCTAACTTATGTATAATTAATCCCTGTCTATTGTATAATTATGGGATTATCTATCTTTGGCCTTAATTTGTTTTGTTATTTATAGTAAATGTTTTTTGTTTCCCCTTTATCTATTTGGGTGCATGTATGAAAGTTGGGCTCTATTATTCTACAAATAATGCATGTTTTGCATTCAATATGAAACATACATATCTTTTTAGGGGTTTAATAGATATTTTATGAGGCCCATCATAAAAAATTGCCATTTCTTCTCTTGATTAAGGTTAACAATTGAATTTTAAAATTAATTTAAACTGAATTAACATATTAAGAAATGAATATTTCATTAAGATTGTGTCAAATATTGATAGTTATCAAGCGAATATGTTGATGTGTTTCACAAAATCAATAGTATTTGGGTGTAAACGAGCCGAGCTTGATGATTTTTCCAAGCTCGAGCTCGAGCTTTAATATACGAGCTCTTAAATTTTCGAGCTTAATTTTTTTTAATTATTTCATAAATATTTATTAATTATTTAATATATATTTATTAATATAATAATATATTAAAAAAATAAAAAGCTCGCGAGCTTTATTCAAAGATAAGTGGGCTCGGGCTCGAACTCGACTAACAGTTCGAGCTCGTGAAGCTCAACTTGAGCTCGAATTTTTTAGCTCTAGCCGAGCTCGTTCGAGCCGAATCAACTTGGCTCGCGAGCCAGCTCGGCTCGAGATATATGTACATTTATCCACTACAATATAATTGACATAATGATGAGGTAATGAAATTGTGATATGGTACAATAATCGTAATTAAATACAATATAATTGACATAATGATAAGGTAATGAAATTGTGATATGATACAATAATCGTAATTGGTTAAATGTACATGTGATTGTCATCAAATAATTGATATAATAATAGTGGTTAAATGTATCATAATACATTTATACCCCACTAACTTTACATATAGCTATTATGAAGACAATCACAATCTATTATCTATAACATTTGATAATTTTTGTTAAAAAAAGTGTTTCCTTATAATTTATATTTCTCATATTTTTATTTATTTTATTGTTTTTTGTTTAAACTTAATTTAATTTATTCAAAAAAAATTATTCTTAGAATTGTTTTAAACTTTTAATACACATTCGACCTCGATTTCATGTAGGTTCAGTTATAATATACGCCCTAACAGTTATGGGCTCCAGAAATAAAAGGCCCAATTAAATACTTAAATTTAAATGTACCTTTATTACGAAATCAACGGCCCAAATTCTGTAACTGATATATTGCGGCCCAATAGATGCTGCTTCATGAAGTGGGTAAAATAAATGGAAGCATTTGGTTACACATTAATATAGTATATAATTAGATATTAATTGTCAATTTCATAAACTAATAGCTATATATTAAAGCACTAAAGACTATGATCTATGATTAGACATAATAAAAATAGAATATGCGTTTCATTATTCTGAAACACTTTATTCCAATTTTATTTTTACTACATATATATGTCACATGTATAAAATTCACGTAATTATACATTTAAGAAAAATTTATAAATCCATTTGTGGAATGAACTTTTTTCTAGTAGACATTTTAAATAAGCGTGCTTACAAATGTAATGTATTTAGTGAAATTATAAATAGATAACTTTTTATATAATTTTCACTGAATTTTATTTTTTAAAAGTCATTAATATGCACTTTTTAAAATGGACTTCTGGAATAGTCACTTATTCTAAAAGTCCATTTAAATTTTTTCACCAAACAACTAATATCTTTACAAATGTACTTCCACCTCCAAATTGCATTTGAAAAGTGTTACCACACACATTATATGTTATGAAAAGTAAAACATTGGATGAAATATCGATTTAAGTTCATGGGTGTGAATTGCAATCATCTTATACGGTGTTTGCTTGATGTGCCTAAACCGCAAGCGCACGGCTTCGGTGCAGTACAAAAGATATCGTTCCCACGAGGACCGAACAATCAAGCACTAGCCTATCAAGTATCAGTAATCTAAGCCTAATAAAAATACGAGATAGTTGTAAAGAAAACTAAACGGAAAACAAGTAAATTGATTTGAGTTATATATGATTGGAAATTCCGGAATTAGGGTTTACCACGATATATATTATCGACTCAATTATATTACCGATTGAATTACGATCGCTACTTATGAAGGACACTATCCAATTTTAATCACTATCTTCTGTCGAAGCATAATAACATATCTAAGCTAATTAACCAACTACTTTCGTGATGATTAGACTAGACTCAGACTCATTAATCTCTATGATAATGTATCGATTCCTCAAAAGACCTAAAACTACTTTCGTGATTTAGGATCCTAGGTTTGAATTCTAGGGTTCTGATATAGATGTCACCTTTCAGAATTTTCACCTAATATCTATGATCATGCAAATATGTGGCCAGCAAATTCACAAGCATTAATAAACAAGAATTCAAATCATAAGCTTACGCGATGTAACTTCACCGATTCTATAACCTATATCGATAACATGCTATCGGGTTATTCCCAATTCCAGAATAATATGAATTACTCCATAGAAACGAAAGCACAATAAACAATTAATAAAGCAAACATCATAAACGACAAGAATTCAAAGAGATTAAAGAAGATAATTTCGATAAAACCCGTTGCCGAATAAACTGTTTACAATCGTTCTTGAATTTCGTGCCTCGATCTCCAATCTTTACAACTCAATTCAAGAAAATAAGGTTCGAACCCTAATACAATGTTTGGAGGGAGTATTTATATCCCCGAAAGAAAAGAAAACAAAAGCCGGTACTAAAGTTTTAAGCGCGTCTGAGGCGCGCGCTTAAGCGCGCCTCCCTGCCTCGCGCGCTTAAGCGCAGGCGCTTAAGCGTGCGGGGCAGGTTGTTTGGCTTTGCGGTTTGTTTTGTGCAAATGTTGTTATTCTCGGCTTTTCACTCTACATGTTTCCGATTCGAGCTACTATATTTGCCTGCACACTTAACATAGCTATTAAACGCATTGTGCGGGGGAAAATAGACGAAATCTAGTATAAAATGTAATCTAATAGATGCTATAATATGCGTAAAAATGAGGTTTATCAACCCCCCCCAAACTTGCTTTTGTTCGTCCTCGAACAAACGGTAAAATAAAGAAACGAAAACAAAAACTAAAGATAAACTCATTTTCGTAGAGTACACGATTGCACTTAGCATGTGCAACAAGCCTTTAAACCTTTTTGTTACCCAAAAAGGACGAGTTATAGTCTCGTGAGGGTTTGCAGATGATATACCCACAAAATCACATGATCAATGAATCTTTGCTAAATCGAAATGCGATACAATCGTACAAAAAATCGACATGAACTAATGACCCGACATTTTTAGAAAAAGATCATGCATTCACTTAATCAATGGTTACATCACACCACAGAGTTAAACAAGCTTCTAGAAAGCACTGAATAAAGCCATCTTTAAGCATTATAGTCGAGTGGCGTTTCTAACAAAATTCGAGTGGCGCCCATCCCTACCAACTGGTCTAACAGATATTAGGGTCTAACTGGTTCACAATATTGAGCTTTTAGCATAAATCAACTGTGTAAACGATATCGTTCTTGACAGGATTGTGCAATGTTCGTTCCCTTAGACTTTCTATGACACCCGTTATCGAGTTTTGGGTCAACGACTCCCAAGCTAGATAGCCATAGGGCGTTAAGTTTTAAGAGACTCCTTCGGACTTAATCACTCAAGTGTCAAAGGTCACAGAACGAACTAATCCATGCAGAGCGATTCTATAAGCAGCATTTATCGTTTCTATTTTTTTTTTTTTTTTTTTTTCAAATTGTGCCAGAAGACGTTGTTCTAAGTTGGTAGACTTGGAGGCCACTACCTATGTGTTTCGAAAATGGGTGATCCACTCAACTCCTATGCCGTGGACTACTACGTATTAGTGACTAGTCAGAAAAATGTAACTAAGCAGATGATATCGCCGACAGAAAAGTTCATGCGTGCGTTATATGTATTAAAGAGTCAGGCTTACATATGACTTAGTCAATCGTTGTACGACGATCACAAAGATAAAGCTATAATCTATAGTAAAAGTGTTATGTCTCCGTAAACAACCCCCAAACTTAAATCGCACATTGTCCCTAATGTGATAAGCGTGTGTATGTATGCATGCATAAAAGGAAAAAGGGACGTAACCTTGAGAAGCGTCGAGATGATCGTTCTGATTTGGCTAGGTATTGTATCAAAAAGGACTGTAGAGAAACAAAACACGGGAACTAGCGAATAGAAATAGACTTTTGGATTAATCATCGATTGCGTTACATTCCATCCTAAAGTCTAAAAACATAAGAACATAAGAACATAAAAACGAAAGGAAAACAAGAAACTAGAAACATAAACAAGAAAAGGAAAAGAAAAAGAAAAAGGGAAAAGGAAAAGGAAAACCCAAGTGAGGCGAACGGCGGTGTGTGGTCTCTAGGCGGCATCGTCGGGGTGGTCTGTCTGTTCATTATCATAATCCATGCCGTCTATAAAAGCATCGACCGGGTCAGTGGCAGTGGGGTTGGTGGTAGGGGGATTTCGTCGAAGATCTTCTTGGCGCTGCCACTCTCGAATAGCCCTAATGTCCGACTGCATAGTACCCATATCGGTCCTGAATCCCGCAATGTCATTCTGCATGTCGGTCCTCATTCCATCGATGTCTAATTGCATAGTGCCCATACCGGTCCTAATTCCCGCAATGTCTGCTTGGATTTGGGCGAGCAGGTCATAGTATGGATCCGACGGAGGAGGTGCGGGAGCGCTCGAGCTAGTCCCAATGTCAGTCGGTGGCAAATCAGAAGGGTCATCTGTCTGTCGTGCGCGTTTTTGCGAGGGTCCTCTCTTATTCTGGCTAAAGGTGATATCGTCACCCGCTTCTTCATAGAGATCATCGAGGAAAGACTGGACGTTATTGTGTTCACAGAGTGAGTGGATAAGCGCCGGGAAAAGTAAAGGAGTCTTCTTTCTCGCAGTCGGATTAGTTATGTCAGCTGTTAGAGATGTGATAGTGGATGGGAGGGTCGTGTAAATCATTTCTGCCTCTTGTATCATGTTTTTACTTTGGATGGCGTGTACTAGTATAGCGCGAGGGCGATTTACCTCAGAAGTGTTCGTCGTTGGGCTTAGGCGATAACGAATAAATTCATACCAGAATAAGGCTTCTGGTTTCAGATCCCCCCGATGCAATATAGAGCCCCCTTTTTTCCATCGTGCGTCTTTGCTAGCAATGGCGTCTTTCACGTCTTCTAAGAGTTGGTTGTTCGGGTGTCTTACCATTGCTTCATATTCGCAGCGGGGTTTGTTTACTAAGCCTAAAGCTCGTCGAATGGCACTAGTGTCGAATCGAACGGTTACCTCTCTTACCGTAGTGGATTCGTGACGTCGATTCACCCCCAATTTTTCATCGTCTATGCAATTGGCATAAAACTCTTGGACCCATGTAATGTTGATTTTTTTTATTGGGGTCGCAAATCCTTTCCAACCATGAAAGCTTATTTTGTCTTTTAAAAAACGATGGTTTTCAGTCAATAGGGCGCGTTCCTTGTGTATGGTATGAGTTAGTATACGACGCCAGTACGATTCGATTTCTGGTGTCTCGAATCGTTGGGGTGTGTCGATGTCCTCACTCTGATATTGATCACGAGAACTACTCGCCGGAGCTTTACCCTTACCCTTAGACACGTTCTTAGTTCTAACCATTTTTCCCGAAATTTTGGCAGAGTATCCCTTAGAATTGTTTGACCAAGTCCTCGACTAAACAGAAAAACCAACAATTCGTCCTACCGATCAAACTTATCAATTCAACTCCAATTCAACCAAATTCAACCCGAAATTGCTAATGCACAATAGAGAATCGAAATTTCAACAATCCACAAACCCACAACTTGAATGCAAATCAATCGAGCAAAGTAATTTCAAGTTCCACAATCCACAATCGAAAACCTTAACTTGATAACCCCAAATTAACAATGCAACTATCAATCCTTCGAAACTATTGCTCAAGATCACTAATTCACTTCACAATCAAGCTAATAACTCCAATTATTCTTCAATGTCAACTAAAATTCAACTCTAATTTCGAAATTGAAGAAAACCCCCAATTTGAAACCCTAATTTTCGCAAGTGCTCAATGAACAAGGTGGATTGGAGCTAGACTTACCCAATGTTGAGCCGAGTGGAGAAGATGACTTCGTAGCTTCGATCTGTGTTTGCAATAAGATGAGATGGAATCGTGAGTTTGTAAGTTTATGAGAAGTTTTCGAATGGGAGAAGAGAAATAAAAGAAAGGGAGAGAAAGAAAGAGGGGTTTAATAACCCGCTGCCCGACGCGCTTAAGCGCGGACGCTTAAGCGCGCAAGGGCGCTTAAGCGCTTACGCTTGAGCGCGCGCAGCAGAAGCTTGCGCTTGAGCGTGCGCGCTCAAGCGCTCCGGACAGTGGATTGCGCTTGAGCGTGCGCGCTTGAGCGTTCCGGGCAGTGTTGTGCGCGCAAGCGCTTGCGCTTGAGCGCGTCCGACAGAATAGTGCGCTCGAGCGCTTGCGCTTGAGCGCGTCAGGCAGACTTACTAAAGGATTACAAAACGAAAAAGAAAACGAAAAAGAAAAGAAAAACAAAACAAAAGGAAACGAAAGGAAAACAGAAACACTAAGGATACATTTGGGTTGCCTCCCAAACAGCGCTTGTTTTACGTCTTTAGCTCGACGTTACCATGCTTAATTGGTAGGGTTTGATCGAGCATCGCGAAGGCTCGTCGTGATAGCTTTTTCAATCGGTTCGCCCGCGATGTAATGCTTGAGCCTTTGCCCATTAACCTTGAAAATTCCCGTTCCTTCGCTCCAAATATCGACAGCCCCGAATGGATATGCTGTTTCGACTACAAATGGTCCCGACCACCTTGATCGTAATTTGCCCGGAAACAGTCTCAGACGTGAATTGAATAATAACACGAGATCGCCCTTCTTAAATTCTCGTCTGTGAATCTGTTTGTCGTGCCACTTCTTTGTTCGCTCTTTGTAGATTCGTGCATTCTCATATGCATCAAGTCTTAGCTCGTCAAGCTCATGTAACTGTAACATTCTTCGTTCACCAGCATCTTTAAGATCGAAGTTTAGAGCTTTGACGGCCCAATATGCCTTATGCTCGAGTTCTACCGGTAAATGGCAAGATTTGCCATAAATGAGACGAAAGGGTGTCGCACCTATCGGGGTTTTGAAAGCGGTGCGATAAGCCCATAATGCATCGTCTAGCTTGAGAGACCAATCCTTTCTTGATTTCGATACAGTCTTTTCGAGGATTACCTTGATCTCTCTATTCGAAACTTCTACTTGCCCGCTAGTTTGGGAATGATATGGTGTAGCAACTTTATGTGTAACCCCGTACTTGGTAAGTAAAGCTTCGAATTGGCGTTCCGTAAAATGTGTACCTCCATCACTTATCACTACTCTTGGCACACCGAACCTAGGAAATATAACCTTTTTAAACAGTCGAGTTACCACTCTCGAGTCATTTGTTGGCGAGGCAATCGCTTCAACCCACTTCGAGACATAATCCACCGCCACAAGAATGAACTTATTACCGCACGACGATGGGAATGGTCCCATAAAATCAATTCCCCAAACATCAAAAATCTCAACCTCTAGAATTGTATTCATGGGCATCTCATTACGCCTCGATATATTACCCGTTCTTTGACAACTGTCGCATGCACTAACAAAATCTTGAACGTCTTTGAACAAAGTAGGCCAATAAAACCCAGATTGAAGAATCTTCGCTACCGTCTTGGATTTACTAGCATGACCTCCATATGGTGAACTATGACAATGAGTCATGACGCTTACCATCTCATCTTCCGGTATGCATCTCCTATATACCCCGTCGGTACAGTGCTTGAAAAGAAGAGGCTCGTCCCAGTAATAGTGCTTAAGATCAGTGAAAAATTTCTTCTTTTGCTGATAACTAAAATCGGGTGGTAAGATCTTACAAGCTAAATAGTTGACATAGTCAGCGTACCACGGTGCATCGATCTTAGCCACTGCATAAAGATGATCATCGGGAAATGAATCGTCTATCGGTAGGGCCTCTTTATTCTCATCCTCTCTAAGTCGAGATAGATGATCGGCTACGGTATTTTCTATCCCCTTTTTATCCCGAATCTCGAGATCGAATTCTTGTAGTAACAGTATCCATCTAATAAGTCTCGGTTTAGCATCTTTCTTACTCAATAGATATCGAATTGCGGAGTGGTCTGTGTAGACGATGACCTTGTAGCCAACCAAGTATGAGCGAAATTTATCGAAGGCAAAGACTACGGCCAATAGTTCTTTCTCGGTGGTGGCATAATTCATTTGAGCCTCATCTAACGTCCTACTAGCATAGTAGATGACATGCATCTTTTTATCCTTTCTTTGGCCCAATACCGCCCCAATAGCGAAATCGCTTGCATCGCACATAATCTCAAAAGGTAGGTTCCAGTCTGGCGGTTGAACTATTGATGCGGTGATCAACGCTTCTTTCAACCTGCGAAAAGCATCAAGACAATCATTATCAAAGTCGAAAGGAACGTCTTTAGCAAGTAAATGAGTTAAGGGCTTAGTAATTTTAGAAAAATCCTTAATGAATCTCCGGTAAAAACCGGCATGGCCCAAAAAACTCCTACCATCCTTTACACATGTAGGTGGTGGCAACTTCTCGATTACTTGCAGTTTGGCTCGATCAACTTCAATTCCTCGTTCAGATACGAGGTGTCCTAACACAATGCCTTCCCTAACCATAAAATGGCATTTTTCCCAATTTAAAACTAAATTGACTTCTCCACATCTCTGCAACACTCGAGAAAGATTAGACAGACAAATATCGAAAGTGGTGCCATATACAGAAAAGTCATCCATAAATACTTCCATAATGTTCTCAATTAAATCAGAAAATATAGCCATCATGCAACGTTGAAAAGTAGCAGGCGCATTACACAAACCAAAAGGCATTCTCCTAAAAGCATAAGTGCCATAGGGACATGTGAACGTGGTTTTTTCTTGATCATTAGGGTGTATAGGAATTTGATAAAATCCCGAATACCCATCTAGATAACAAAAATGCGAATGATTAGCTAACCTTTCAAGTACTTGATCAATAAAGGGAAGGGAAAAGTGATCTTTTCGTGTCGCTGTGTTCAATTTCCTATAGTCTATACACATTCTCCACCCGGTGACTGTCCTAGTAGGAATTAATTCATTTTTCTCGTTTTTCACCACAGTCACTCCTCCTTTCTTAGGGACTACTTGTACCGGACTTACCCACTTACTATCAGAGATAGGATAAATAATTCCAGCATCTAACAATTTTAAAACTTCTTTTCTAACTACATCCTGCATAGCAGGATTTAATCTACGTTGGTGTTCTCTAGAAGGTTTAAAATCATCTTCCATCAAAATTTTATGCATGCAAAACGATGGATTAATCCCTTTCAAATCGTCTATGGTATAGCCTATGACTTTTTGATGTGATCTAAGAACTCTAAGCAATTTATCGATTTCTTCCCTACTTAAATCAGCATTCACTATCACAGGATACATAGAATTAGGGCCGAGAAATTCATACCTGAGTGTCGAGGGAAGTGGTTTTAGTTCTACCTGGGGTATTGAGTTGGATTCTTTACTTTCCTTAGGATCTTTGCTCAACTCTTTTACTCCTATGACATTGACTGGAACCGGTGGATTTCCCTCGAGAAGACGAGCGATATCAGCAATGGCTTCGTCTTCATCTCCTGTTGAACCGTTGTTCACTAGGCAAGCTTCCAATGGATCACTGCATAGATATTTCGCGAGCTTGTCTCGAACTAGCCGGTCCACCTGATCAACTCTACAACAAGAATTCTCAAGAGAAGGGTAAGTAACAGTTTTAGCCAAATTAAATTCAACCTTCTCGTCCCCGACTTTTAATGATAGTCTACCGTTCTTAACATCTATAATAGCACCAGCTGTGGCTAAGAACGGTCTACCAAGTATGATGGGGATTTGAGAATCTTCCTCCATCTCTAGAACAACAAAATCAGCAGGAATAAAAAAATTTCCTACTCTAATCGGTACATCTTCTAGCATACCTACTGGATACTTCACAGATCTATCAGCTAATTGCAGAGTAATCGTAGTAGGTTTTAATTCACCCATCTCTAACTTACGTGAAACCGAAAGAGGCATAAGGCTAACGCTAGCACCAAGGTCACACAAAGCATGATCAAAACTCACGTTACCTATCACACATCGAATCGAAAAACTACCGGGGTCTTTAAGCTTAGGAGGCAGTTTATTTTGAATTAATGCACTACACTCTTCAGTTAAAGCCACAGTTTCATAATCCTCAAGTTTACGTTTGTTAGACAGAATTTTCTTCAAAAATTTAGCATATGACGGCATCTGTGCAAGTGCATCAGTAAATGGAATGTTAATGTATAGCTTTTTCAAAACATCTAAAAACTTTCCAAACTGCTTATCTAATTTTGCCTTAGCTAATCTTTGAGGGAAAGGTACGGGTGGTTCATATGGTGGTGGAGGTACATAAACAGGCTCTTTTTCAGTTACTTCGTTCGTTTTATCTGTTGAGCTGTCAGTGTTGAGCTGTTAGGGCTAGGCGTTTTCTCTTTTTCTAACTTATCAGTTAACTCAGTTTGACTCATATCTGTAGGCATCCTAGGACCTTCATAATTAGTACCACTTCTTAAAGTAATAGCCTTACAATGTTCCTTAGGATTTGTCTCGGGTTGACCGGGAAACGAACCAGAAGTCCTAATCGTGTTATTAGCCTGCTGTGCAATTTGAGTTTCTAGCATTTTATTATGGGTGGCTAATGAATCTACTTTTGTTGCTAGTTGCTTAATTGCATCATTTACCACTTCGTTTTGCTTAGTCTGGGCTACTACGAAATTCTCGAGAAGTGACTCTAGGTTCGATTTCTGTGGTGGAACAGGGTTATAAGGCTTTTGTTGAAATCCAGGTGGTGGTCTAAAATTAGATGGTGGGGCTGCGTTTTGAGTCGGCTTGTATGAAAAATTGGGGTGATTTCTCCAACCAGAGTTAAAAGTGTTCGAAAATGGGTCGTTCTTTTGGTTGAAGTTGTTCACATAATTGGCTTGCTCTATAGAGGGATCGGTTGGTATACTAGCAAATTGACACTCTAAGGCAATATGACCAACTGTACCACATATTTCACACATAGGGGGTGGGGTAGTAACAGAGTTAACATGCATATTCATAGAATCAAGTTTCTTAGACATAGCCTCTACTTGTGCAGAAAGTAAAGTAATGGCATCAATATCGTACTTACCTGGCGTCTTCTGTGGAGTCGATCTTTCGCTGGACCATTGGTAGTGGTTCAATGCCATGTCTTCAATCAAATCGTATGCTTCGTCGATACCTTTATTCATCAGAGCTCCTCCAGCTGCTGCATCGACTGACATCCTCGTGGTATAAATCAACCCGTTATAAAAAGTATGCACTATGAGCCATTTCTCTAGCCCGTGATGTGGGCACAGTCGCAGAAGATCTTTGAATCGTTCCCAAGCTTCATACAACGATTCGCCTTCTCTCTGAGCAAAAGTCGTAATTTGATTCCTCAGTTGTGCAGTCTTGCTCGGTGGGAAGTATCTCGCTAAAAATGTCTGCATCAATTGATCCCATGTTCTAATCGAACCAGTCGGTAAGGAATGTAGCCAAGCTCTCGCCTTGTCTCTCAGTGAGAACGGAAATAATCTCAGTCTGATGGCATCCTGGAAAACCCCGTTCATCTTCAGAGTGTCGCAGTACTCTAAAAACATGGACAAGTGGAGATTCGGCTCTTCAGTGGGTGCACCCCCAAACTGATTCTGCTAAACCATTTGCAGAAGGGATGGCTTGAGCTCGAAATTGTTGGCCTCTACAGTAGGCCTGGCGATGCTGGAGTGAAGTGTCTGAGCATTAGGTGCTGCAAAATCCTTAAGACATCTCGCATTTGCGTTCGGATTCACATTTGCAGCTGGGTTTGCATTCGCGTTAGCGTTTGCATTAACATTCTCTTCAGCCATTGTAACTTGTTCGAGTTGAACTTGTTTCAGTTTTTGTAGCTTTCTCCTAGCACGAAAAGTCTTCTCGATTTCCGGATCAGGTTCGAAATCGATCTTACTTCGCATACAAGAGAAACAGAAATCCTGAAATTAAAACAGAAAAATTAAAATTAAAAACTAAAATAAAATAAAAATGGCTTAGTCTCACTAAAATCTGATAAAAACTAATATTGACTATTCAAGTCCCCGGCAACGGCGCCAAAAACTTGATGTGCCTAAACCGCAAGCGCACGGCTTCGGTGCAGTACAAAAGATATCGTTCCCACGAGAACCGAACAATCAAGCACTAGCCTATCAAGTATCAGTAATCTAAGCCTAATAAAAATACGAGATAGTTGTAAAGAAAACTAAACGGAAAGCAAGTAAATTGATTTGAGTTATATATGATTGGAAATTCCGGAATTAGGGTTTACCACGATATATATTATCGACTCAATTATATTACCGATTGAATTACGATCGCTACTTATGAAGGACACTATCCAATTTTAATCACTATCTTCTGTCGAAGCATAATAACATATCTAAGCTAATTAACCAACTACTTTCGTGATGATTAGACTAGACTCAGACTCATTAATCTCTATGATAATGTATCGATTCCTCAAAAGACCTAAAACTACTTTCGTGATTTAGGATCCTAGGTTTGAATTCTAGGGTTCTGATATAGATGTCACCTTTCAGAATTTTCACCTAATATCTATGATCATGCAAATATGTGGCCAGCAAATTCACAAGCATTAATAAACAAGAATTCAAATCATAAGCTTACGCGATGTAACTTCACCGATTCTATAACCTATATCGATAACATGCTATCGGGCTATTCCCAATTCCAGCATAATATGAATTACTCCATAGAAACGAAAGCACAATAAACAATTAATAAAGCAAACATCATAAACGACAAGAATTCAAAGAGATTAAAGAAGATAATTTCGATAAAACCCGTTGCCGAATAAACTGTTTACAATCGTTCTTGAATTTCGTGCCTCGATCTCCAATCTTTACAACTCAATTCAAGAAAATAAGGTTCGAACCCTAATACAATGTTTGGAGGGAGTATTTATATCCCCGAAAGAAAAGAAAACAAAAGTCGGTACTAAAGTTTTAAGCGCGTCTGAGGCATGCGCTTAAGCGCGCCTCCCTGCCTCGCGCGCTTAAGCGCATGCGCTTAAGCGTGCGGGGCAGGTTGTTTGGCTTTGCGGTTTGTTTTGTGCAAATGTTGTTATTCTCGGCTTTTCACTCTACATGTTTCCGATTCGAGCTACTATATTTGCCTGCACACTTAACATAACTATTAAACGCATTGTGCGGGGGAAAATAGACGAAATCGAGTATAAAATGTAATCTAATAGATGCTATAATATGCGTAAAAATGAGGTTTATCATGTTACCACACACATTATATGTTATGAAAAGTAAAACATTGGATGAAATATCGATTTAAGTTCATGGGTGTGAATTGCAATCATCTTATACGGTGTTTGCATGAGTTACTAAGCTATTCAAAAGTTTATAAACTTTATAAAATATTTTGATAATAAACAATTATAAACTTTGTAAAATCTTAACCAACCTCTTTGATTTGGTTATATTTATTAAACAATTGTTATTACTTGCATCTTATTATCTATTGTCTTATATTATAATTAAATATATTAGTTTAGATTGTCATATATTTTCGTATTTTTTAATTATTTAAATTTATTTTATTTTCTTAATTGTAGATAGGTTATGATTTCCTTATAATCTATATAACTAGTTCATTATCAATAATATAATATTTATAAGTTTATGTTATCCAAATCGTCTAACGAACTCATATTATTTTTGAAATAAGATCTAACCTTCTATAAGTTCCAATAACATCTTATATTGTCTAATTAAAGTGTTGTATTTCTCCAAAACAAAAAAACACGCATAAATAAGGGTCCAATTGGTTGGTATATCCATCTCTAAAAATTTATTTTCATGATAAAAATGAGAAATGTGGTTTGAAAGATGAGATTGGATGAGATTTTTAAGAGAAAAATAGGTAATGATTGTGGTTGATGTGATATATTTTTTGTTGTGAGGAATTTGTTTGAGTTGATATTTAAATATAATTTTTATTAAATTTGTTTAGTCAAACTAATTGATTTACACGTAAAAAAATAGTCATAATGGATCTTATTTTAAACATTGCATTATTTTACATTAGAATATGTAATTAATTTAATTTTTGGCTTTAAAAGATAGGTAAAAACTCTTTTAATTGATTGTATTAATTGTCAAATCATGAATATTAAAATTCATTTGTTTAAAAAAATTCAAACTATTTGTAATTTTGAGAGAATTTTTTGTAAGAATTTTTTATTACAATTAAGAATTTTTTGTAAGAATTGTCAAATTCATGAATATTATAATTTTTACTCTGAAATGATTTTTTGGGAGTACAAATGGCCAACCAATTGGGGGCTAAATTGTCAAATAATGTATTATTGATTATTCCATTAGTACAAAAATTCTATAATGCATCGAAAATAATATTTTTTATGAGGATTTAAATAAGTGGGTGTTTCTAGCTATTCATCTAATGATTATGGATGGAGCCAAACTATTGAATTAGATTCACCCAAAAATTAATACAATTAAGAATATAGTCCCCTTGTTTTAGGCCATATAGATATAAAATGTTGGGTTATAAGGAAATATCAAGGAAACATCATTAGGTATTAGGTAATATAATTTGTCCTTTGCATTATAATTATGTCACAAGTGGGTTTAACTATTGCTAAAACAAATCTTGCACAAAAACTTTTCTTAATCTACATTGGGAAAATCAAAATTACTATAGATAAATGTGAAATATTTATATATTATTTGCTTCATTAATTGTCTTGTCACAGTGAAAATGCAAATGGATTAGCGATTGATGGGAGGCCTAACAAGAAATTCCGGAGTGGTGCTGTCCACTATATTTTGTAAAAGTTATTAATCACAACAATTAAATATTTATTAAACTTAATCAATGATTATATATTAATTAATATATGAAATGAAATGCACAAAGAAAATATTATCAAAAATAGGAAACTATTTGTACTTATATGAGATTCGAATCTAAATATCATTCACATATTAATTGTTTTTTTGGTAGTTAAGATTTTGCCTTTTCTGTATTTAATTATTTTATACATAATTGTTAGTGTCTTAGAGCTAATGCCTTGACGAAAGGGACTGTTATTCTCAAAACTTAAGGCTATGTTTCACTTATTTCGGGCCAAGATATTGATCAAATTGTATTTGATCTTCAATTTGGATCAGAAGAAATTCTTAATTTTTCAGTCCAAAATTGGGTTCTTATTTTAAAATTTAATACACTTCTCCTGACCCACTTTTTATTAATACATAAAACCTACTATTAACATATATATATATATCACCCACTATTACATTTATATATAACAATCATTATAATTTTAATATTATATAATAACTTTCAATCACAAATTAATTACTAACATATAAAAATTTATGTGATTTGACTGTTACAGTAATTTATGTTTTATTTGGAAACATAAACAAACATTATCTCACCCTTCTAAAATAATGATTTTTCATTTAATAGCTTTTATAACCAACTACAAGATCAGGGCTTGGGTTGAGTGATAAGTGATGTTTTTTTAGTGATTAGTTCATAACTCTCCTTTCTATTTTTTTTTATAATTCTTTTTATTTTAATGTATTTAATTTTTTTTTAAAAAATATCGAATCATTACATATGACAACCAATTATTTGATACAAGCAAATGGCAAAATTAATCAAATCTTCTCATTATTAGGTTGATTTATCTTTAAGTGAATGAGTAGTTTTCTCATACTTAAAAGATCCTGAAATTGAAAAATTATTGAATATCCATAAATTCCCAATTATTGTAGTTCAATATAAACTTCACACAGCTAACAAAGACATTGGGTCTATGACCCAAGCATACAAATGAGTCCGTTTTATGAATATTCCTTGTCGTTGTAACATATATATATATATTAAATATCAAATCGAGGAGGAAATTTTAGCCAAAAGACTCTTAAATACTTAAAATATGGAGATAATATTCACAACTTGTTACAGTTTGAGATTGAACACATAACTTCCATATGAAAGTGGGAGCTGAGTGGACTAAGTTGGTCGGGGAATTGAATCTTTTGGCTTTGGTCACGAGTTCGATTCTCCTTGAAAGAATGCCTATTAACCTTATCTACCATGAGCTGTCAGCTATAAGTAAGCTAAGCTTATTGAACCCTTTTGCGTGGTTGTGGTTTACAGACTATTACACAAGAGCGTGGTTTATCCAATGCGGCTTTAAATTTTCTCCATATTTAACTATATAAGTGCATCTCCAATGGAGATCACTAAAATGGTGTAAGTTTTGCACCATTTTAGTGTCTGCTACAGTAATGCTGCTCCAATGTACACTAAATCTCACACTAAAAGTATATTCCACAGAATATTCTTTTTTAACCCCATTTACTATTATTTCTCATATTTTATAAATAACACCCTACATTAAATTCTTTATTACATATTCATCCAAGTTAATATTTTTTTTATATTTTATAGACTTATAAAATTATACAATGATTATTTAATAATAATAATAATACGTAGTATATATATATATATTTTTAATATTTTATCGACGAAATTAAATATCAACGAAATTAAAATTGTACATAATATATAAAGATCGAATTATATTTAAATAAAACATAATTAAAAACGATATAAAATACAATTCACTAATCTTGTGAATTACTATGTTGATCCCACAAATGCTCTATTAATGCATTACGAAGTTCAATATGAGCATTTTTATCTTTGATTTGTCTATATCGGGCAACAAATTCTTGAAATTGATGATGGCCATTTGCCGGATCAACTGTTGGGGATAGTGCTTGTCGCGTTCTAATATTGGTTCATTGAGATCACGTTCATCCTCGATTATCATATTGTGCATGATAATGCATGCAGTCATTATATCATGTAGCACGCTTTTTTCCCAATAACGTGCAGGTCCTACAACAATTGCAAATTTTGATTGTAGAACTCCAAATGCACGTTCCACATCTTTTCTACATGATTCTTGTTTCATAGCAAAATACTTTTTTTTCGGTCCGCGTGGCTCTCGAATAGTTTGCACTAGAGTGGACCATTTTGGATATATACCATCTGCTAAATAATATCCCATATTATACTCTTTTCCTTGTAACATATTGTGCTGGGGGGGCAAGACCTTGAGCAAGATTAGAATAACGATAATGATGAAGTTGGTGGCTCTTCAAATCAACGACACATTGGGGTCAAGAAGGCCAAGTTGAAGAAAAAACTTGGAGAAGATGTTGAAACAAATTTGAATAGCTTCAAGTTATACACTGAACATCTTACGGAAATAGCGAATCAGGGAAAAGAAGAGCTACAACGTCTCATGGTGATGCAGCAACAACTGGATATGAGACAACAAACTTTACGTTTGAGAGAGCAACAGATGCAAATCAAATAACAAGAGAATAATTGGAGGCAAAAAAATATAGATCGTAAACAAGATGATAGAATTTTGGAGCGTGACTTAAGTTCTATCAGTGATCCAACAATTCGTGCTTATATACATGCTCAACAATTAGAAATTATACAAAACAGAGCACAAACACAACCATCACCACCATCTTCTACATCAAATTTCTATGATCCATATGTTCCTAATTTTGATGGAGGAGCTGATTTACCACCGTACTAATATTTAATGTTTATTTAATTTACTAGTCTTATTTTTATTTTCATATCGTGCTATTTTCCATTCCATGTAATATTAGTTATTTCATATTTCATGTAATATATCCATGTTTCAATTAATATTTTTATATATTTTAATTTATATTTATTATTGTATAATTAAATATAAAAAATAATATATATTAAAATATAATGGACCTAATCGTAACATTTTCAAAATTAAAATATATAAAATTTTCAAAACATAACATATATAAAAAAAGATAATATATATATAAAATAACATATATCTAATCGTAACATTTTTAAAATTTAGGGACTTAATTGTAAATGGACCAAATTGTACCATTTTATAAAGATATGTATCAAATTAAAAAACAAAAAAATAATAAAATAACTAAAAAAAATAAAAAACCCCACGGCAATTTGCCGTGGGTGGACCCCATTTTTGCCGTTCCATTGGAATGGAACACCATTTTGGTGTTTTGGAGATGCCCTAATATAAGCAAGTTTTCCACTTACCAAAATAAGATAAAAATAAGTACATAAAATTTTTCTTTCAATTTTTTGTTGGGCCCACATGGGCTATTCTTCCTTTGTCATGTTTTTTGTAGGTAATAAAGATAATAATAAGTGTCACATCACAAAATAAGGTTGTTCCGATGATCCCGGGGTTTGTGGGTTTGTGTTTTCCTCATCTTTAATTTTGAGGGCCCAATGGACCCAATTTGGAATTTTGTATTAAGTACTGAAAATACTTTCAGTCCTTTCAATAAAAGTCTACTATCATATATACATATAAAGTAATGTTATATATCACTAATTATATTTCACTATTTTTTTCATTTTTTCTAAATATAATAAAAATTACATTCAATAAATGCATGTAACACAATCTCTGTAATTTAAGTTACTATAGTAAAAAAGATATCATACAATAGTGTGGGTCAAAAATCGGCGAAAAATAAACGGTCATATATAGCATTTCTCTACATATAAATGATCAAATTATCTCAAAAGTGAAATTCCCGAGAATCTCAATAACTCATTGCAACAATGGATACCCTTCTTTTGATGCTCTTTTTTTTTTTATTGTTATTATTACTACTATTATTATGAAAATATTAGATGAGACGATATACATGGTGATTATCTCAGCTAACCGGAATTTACCCGCTACAAAATATTCATCTTACTAGTTGCCTATTTATTATTTATTATTTAGTTCAGAATTTTAAGACATATTGATTTATTCAATAATATAATTGATTGTTTACGTGCAAATAAAAATAGAGGAGAGAATGAGAAATTTTGGACTAAATTATGCCTATAATTTCCATAAAACCATGGATTTACAAGTGTTTGAAGACATGGAAATGAATTCAATATAATGATGTCGGAAAAAAGATTACAAATGACTATCAATTAAAGTAATTTAAATTAATAATAATTATTAAAAGAAAATTGAAAATAAATTTTAATTTTTTTATAACTTAAAATCATCTGAACTATTTCAGGAGATTCAATTAATATAATTTAGCATGTATGTGAAAATTAATCAAACAATAAACTGAGTTAAGCATACATTAATTCTTATATTAAAATAATTAATCCCAGGGTAAGTGACCCCAGTAAAAAATGTGTAAAGGGAATGCACCTTATTAATCTAATAAATTACCATTAATTACTCCGAGCATTATGGGTTTTGTCTGGTGCTTAAATCCTTTCACTAATTAATTTACTGTTATTACATTTATTTTTTATGTTATCATCTTGTTTTAATGCATTCGATATTTCGATCTCTCTATTGTCTTTCAGTGGTCGGTACTTATGTAATTGGGGCTGAAAATGATAGAAAATTGAACCAAATTATTTAATATTGGGTTGAAGCATATCCTTAAAAACTCGTTTGAAGTCGATTTGATAATTTACCAAATCGAACGATTTTTGTGGTATTTAATATTTTGAAACTCAGTTCAAGATCAGCTTGTAAAATAAAATAATAATAAAAACATTACCAGATAATAAAATTACTCGAGCTTGATTAACAATCAAACTTGACTCAAACATAATTTTAAAAACTTGAGTATAATTATTATCGACTTGATTCATTTATTAACGGCTATGTAAATATATTATATTAATTACTAAAGTTAGAGCAACAATTAACGAATCTAACATGTAACTTTAGAGAAATATATTTAAATAGAAAAATAACATTAAGAAAATTCAAATATGACTTATATATATATATATATATATATATATATATATATATATATATATATATATATATGAAGTTGTCAAATATAAACAAAATAATTTGTTTTTAAAAGGATGGCTACCAAAAAAAATCAGGCAAACTTTAAATTTTAGCTGTTGTGTTTGTTTTACATTTATGACAATAATTACTGTTTTTAAATTATTTAATTGCTGAAGGGGAAGGGGCTTAAAGTAAATTTAATCATACCCTTAAGTCTTATCCCATGATTAAATAATATTTTTATACAGTTGTTATTGCTAAATAATATTTTTTTTATACAGTTGACTATTATGACACTCTAAATCCATATACTCATAACTGTATTATAATTATTATTTATTATATAGTTGCAGAGTTAAATTAGTAGAATTAAATAACCTCTCATCATTATCTTTTTTTCTTTAATTTCTTATTCAGAGACATTAAGTCAATAAAAAGTCATGTAGCATACATGCTTTCTAGTGGATAATAGGGAATATACATAAATAATACATATATATGAAAATAAGTTTTTGCCATCGATTTTGGATTAAAATTATTTATAATTTAGAAAAACCCATTTTATTATTTCTTATTTATAAATAACCCATTCTATTCTTCTAGTGACTACTATTTTTAGAAATTTAATTAAATACAATTGGCCGTGACATAACATCTATAAATAAATCGAGGAATATGCGAAATTATCTACACCAAGAACTAGATATGTTCAATCATATTTATCACAAAATATTATAGTTTTATTATTCAATTTCAGGAATATAAATTAAAGAGAAATTTGACATATTCTATTTTATTTTATGCAAGAAAATTCAAATGATTTATAAACAAACACGTTTACAAATTCCTCAAAAGAGGGCAAACCATGAATATCACCAAAGGCTTCTATTATTTAATTTAATCATTGTATAATAAGTGATGGTCTCAATCATGATTGGCTTACATGTTTAGCACCTTATATGTAAGCTGTTTTTGTCTATTAATTAAAAGTATTTCTTTTAACTTTTAAGACATAGTTTCTTTTCTTTTTCACTTTTATGAAATTAAAGAATTAAATTAGTGATGAAACAAAATTAAATTGTTAAGAGCAATTAATTTAGGGCTAGTTGGGATGCATAATTAATCTCAAGATGATCATTAATGTATATCCACTTGCCATGTGGTCTAATGTCAAATTGTCAATGTTTTTTTTTCTTTTTTAAAAAAGGAAATTAAAAACTCATTGCAAATATCCTTTCAAACTATTAAATTTGTTTATTATTTTTGAGTTAACAATTTGAAAATTCATCAAGAAATGCGTATTATAAAAATTTGTATAGAATGATAAATATTTATTTTATATTTTTCTAAAAAGAAATTGAAAATTATAAAATATGTCAAATCGATATTGATAAGATGTAAAATGATTGTAATCGTTATGTGTATACTAATTATGTGAATAAAATAATAATAAATATTTAATAACTATAAAGTACGACAGAGAAAGAGAAAAAAATAATAATATATATAATTGAAAAAGTAGAGTTGAAAAAGATAATTTCGAGTAATAAATCAGCGTATTACACTTATTTAAAATTTTGTGATTTTTTTTCAAAATCTAAAAACATAAAGAAACAAAGGCCTAAGTTCCCATTTTTTTAAACATCTCAAATCTACAACAACCACAAAATTTAAAAATTAATTATTTGGTTAAAGATTAAATATTATTTTCCTTAAATCCACTTTTCCATTTCTAAGGGGTTATATTATGATTGTCACATGGAGCAATAGGCCACATAAAGTCGAAAGGCCAGAGAGATGGGAGACGAGTATACATGTCTAGTTGTACATTACAATAAATTATTTATTACATTATTAAATATTTATGTTGGATTATAAAAATTATGGTGAGGAATCATTCAGACACATGAATTGTCATTGACTGAATTCACTTTTGTACATTTAGTTAAGAAATAAATAAATGATATAATTTATTTCATATATAGGACACAACCAATATCTATTATAAATGTTTCTTATATATTATTTATGTTGGAAATCTTGATTGAGTAAATTGTGTTTTAGCACGATTTATGTAAATATTTAAGTGACTTTCGTATGTCGAAAGTGGAATGTCTTTGGCTTTAATTATTCTACGTCTTGAGTAGATAAATTTAGAGTATTTAATTACTCAAATCCGATTTCGGGTGAATGAGAAATTAATTAACAAAGTGTGTCACTTAAAACGTTGTTCATAATTGGAATCAATTTATCGATTGATACATATACGATTAAATGATCAACAAATCATACAATCGACGGCCGTGATTGTATGAAAGAAAGTTCATTTAGTTTGAGGACTAAAATGTTCAAGTCGAAAAATTGAGGGACCAATTTGAAAGGACGTTCGAGATTGAAAAGTTTTGGGGTCAAAATATAATTTATAAATGTTGTTGTATGGGTGCAACTTTTGGGACTTTTATGGAAGGGTGTTTGTCTAAAAGACATAACTCTCCTACAAGTTATGAATAGTTGCAACTTTTATTGAGGGGGTTTGTCTAAAAGACATAACTCTCCTACAATATATGAAAAGTTGCAACTCTTGATCCAAAACTCTTCATTATCTATAAATAGACCCTCCATTTGTGGAATTAAAACACACCAAATATTATTTCTCTTCTCTCTTTTTCTCTAAAATACTTATTTGAGTATTTTGAGAGTTCTTTTATTTCTTAAATATTAGTTTTAATATTTTAAGAATAGTATTGAATATTAAATGCTAAATTAAGCATTTGAAATATTCTTGAAGTTCTTGAATAATATTTCGAAGAACTTTTTCGTACTAAATTGAGTACTTTTGAATATTCTTAAATATTAATTTAATAGTTTAAGAATAAGTCTTGCATTTTAAATGTCTAGATATGCATTAAATCATACGAGTCCATCGAGAGAGTTTGGAACAAGCATTTGTTCGCTAGACTCGGTAATTTGTAGTGGTACTATTATCGAGACGATGTCGTTGTATCTTGGGAGACAATTGCCGTAAACCGTAACCACCAAGAGCGGGGCAATATTGTCTTAAGGAACTCGGGTATCCCGTACCTCGACATTTCATCATTATATTGCATCTTCATAAACACCGCCCGTTACGCTCCAAGATTTTTCCCAACAACTTAAGACAATAGTTTTACGAGTGTTTCTTGAAGATGGTGCTATCCGATGGAAGATGATGAAATCAAGAGATAAAATTACATTTACTTTTATTGATTGTCATAATTAATAAATTTTAATTATTTTATGACTAATTCAAGTTTGAATATTCTTTTGTAGTAAAATTCAAACCAAATGAAGGGAGTTGCGAACATCCATGGTGTCAAAAATATGATCCAATATATGGAAGCAATTAATGGCGAATTTTGGTTACGAAAACCAATTAATGAGATAAGTTCATTTGTATGAATTTATCATTTGCTCATGTGATTACATATTATGTTGAATAATATTAAAAATAATTTAATATTGAAATATGCAACATTAATGATGTAATCCGCCGGATGACATTGAGCAAGCATGCGATATGTGATTTAATATTTCATAATATTTTATCATGGTAAATTATTCTTGATAAAGAATAAATATTTGTGCATGCTTAAATATGACTTTATTTTGCGATGCATATAAAGTAATGATTTGACAAATTTCTTTCGGCTTATGAATAAATGCAATAAGTGTGATTCTTTATTATATTTGACACTCTTTATAATAAAACTTGATCACAATGAATGAAGAAATGCATTATTTAAATAGATGATTTAAATTAGATGCATGTTCTTTTCGTGTGATAGAGATGTTTATTTAAAGAAGTCAATTTGTTTAAAGAATAATTATTGCATTATTTAGAGTTTTTGCCTACAATTTTCACTATAAAAGTGATATAATTTGTGAGGAAAAACGAGATGTGGTTTCATTTAGCGAAAGAATATTGAGTCTATTTTTAAGTAATTTAAAATAGACATTATGAAATGTCGTCACTATAAACCAATAAAGTTGCAAAGTGAGAATGATTCTGAATGTTTCATATTGTGAAACATACTTTCTTTAAAGATGAAATGGAAATGGCATATTGTGCAATGTACACAACTTAGTCAAGAATAAAGGATGTTAATTATCGGAGTAAAATCGAGAAGGTCGATTAAACGTCCAAAATTAAATCCGAGAAAATGACTTTAAAGCTACAAAGATTTTGGTTAAACCAAAACTAGAGCTAGGTATATTGACAATAGTCGAAATGAAGATAAATCAATTCCGTTTCGAGGGAACAACCACTAAAATGTGGTAAGTTGAATCATACTAGTGATGATCAAAGTCAATCATTGATTGACAACCTGGACCATGTAATTGGTGGGTGTTTTTCTATGATAATCCAAACCATATAAATGGGGTTCATTGTGTAGACAACTCGAATTACACAAATGGTTGGTATTTATCACGATAAACCGAGCTAGGCAAATGGTGATTGATTAAGTTCAGTAAAACCAAGCTAGGCAAATGGTGGGTGATTAAGTCACTAATACCAAGCTAGACAAATGGTGGGTGGTCGAACCTCATGCTCGAGGCTGTAATATCTAATGCCTTTTATGAAGGGTAACTCGACAAATGGTGGGTCGACACTGTGTTGCACACCGATAGAATATCCAAGATCAAGAGTCTTGACTAAGGAATGGTGGATATTCTTAATTGGCTAGATTTTGTGTCACTAACTCCGATACAGTATGATCATAAGCCGGCAATCGGAAAGACACAAGTTAGCATGTAAAATGGTAATCTTGACACATACGTTGAAGATATAAAACCATTAAGCAGTTGATCTCAAGTGGCAGTCTCTCTAATGATTGTGTAAAATCAATTGAGAACATATGGATCCAAATGTATGCCTAAAAGATCAAATAAACTGCATATCGATGGGAATGGGTGTAAAATCCTACATATTAAGGATCAACATAAGGGTAACCCTACCTTGTTGACTGGAGATCCCAAGATCTTAGTTCAAAGGGAAAAACAAATTATGTTAGATTCAGTGTCGCACTTGAAGGAGATCAAATAAGCTCCAACTCATTCCTAGGATATACAAGTGCTTAATCCTGCAGAGCGTAGGTGAGGTTAAGCTGAAAAAGCTTTTAATGATTCCTATACTGTCTCAAGGATGGTGAGACGTAATAAAGTGGAGTAAGGCAGGGTACTCTTTATAGGAGATCACCTATACAAGTGAGAAGTAAAGGCCGCTTCAAAGTAAACACTTATGAATCCAAGACGGTCCATGGCCAAAACGGATACAACAGTGAGAACTAAATCTTGTTAGAGAAGTAATTGTGTGTGTATCATTGTCTTGGTTTACACAAAACGCTGATCAGTTCAAGACATCGCGTTCACTGCCCAGCAAATAAATCAGATGGTACTACACTAGGGAAGGTTCAAAGCAAAAAACTACCTCTCCTGATGCAATTGCTTTTCGCCCGAACTCTCTCAGTGTCTGCATAGTCTGCATCTTTGTCAGCATAGTCTGTTATGAATTAATTTCATTCATGGTGGGTATTGTTGGAAATCTTGATTGAGTAAATTGTGTTTTAGCACGATTTATGTAAATATTTAAGTGACTTTCGTATGTCGAAAGTGGAATGTCTTTGGCTCTAATTATTCTACGTCTTGAGTAGATAAATTTAGAGTATTTAATTACTCAAATCCGATTTCGGGTGAATGAGAAATTAATTAACAAAGTGTGTCACTTAAAACGTTGTTCATAATTGGAATCAATTTATCGATTGATACATATACGATTAAATGATCAACAAATCATACAATCGACGGCCGCGATTGTATGAAAGAAAGTTCATTTAGTTTGAGGACTAAAATGTTCAAGTCGAAAAATTGAGGGACCAATTTGAAAGGACGTTCGAGATTGAAAAGTTTTGGGGTCAAAATATAATTTATAAATGTTGTTGTATGGGTGCAACTTTTGGGACTTTTATGGAAGGGTGTTTGTCTAAAAGACATAACTCTTCTACAAGTTATGAATAGTTGCAACTTTTATTGAGGGGGTTTGTCTAAAAGACATAACTCTCCTACAATATATGAAAAGTTGCAACTCTTGATCCAAAACTCTTCATTATCTATAAATAGACCCTCCATTTGTGGAATTAAAACACACCAAATATTATTTCTCTTCTCTCTTTTTCTCTAAAATACTTATTTGAGTATTTTGAGAGTTCTTTTATTTCTTAAATATTAGTTTTAATATTTTAAGAATAGTATTGAATATTAAATGCTAAATTAAGCATTTGAAATATTCTTGAAGTTCTTGAATAATATTTCGAAGAACTTTTTCGTACTAAATTGAGTACTTTTGAATATTCTTAAATATTAATTTAATAGTTTAAGAATAAGTCTTGCATTTTAAATGTCTAGATATGCATTAAATCATACGAGTCCATCGAGAGAGTTTGGAACAAGCATTTGTTCGCTAGACTCGGTAATTTGTAGTGGTATTATTATCGAGACGATGTCGTTGTATCTTGGGAGACAATTGCCGTAAACCGTAACTGTTGGGAAAAATCTAGTAGGAGCGTAACGGGCAGTGTTTATGAAGATGCAAAATGAAACGTCGAGGCACGAGTTTTGATTACTCGCTCTCCTTAAGACAATATTGCCCCGCTCTTGGTGGTTACGGAATACGGCAATTGTCTCCCAAGATACAACGACGGCGTCTCGGCAATAGTACCACTACAAATTCCCGAGTCTAGCGAACAAAATATTGTTCCAAACTCTCTCTATGGACTCGTATGAATTAAATGCATCTCTAGACATTTAATATGCAAAGAATTCTCAAAATACTCATATTAGTATTTAGGAGAAAAGGAGAGAAGAGAAAATGATTTTTGGTGTGTTTTAATTCCACAAATGGAGGGTCTATTTATAGATAATGAAGAGTTTTGAGTCAAGAGTTGCAACTTTCCATAAATCGTAGGAGGGTTATGTCCTTTAGACAAAAGTTGCAACTTTTCATAAAGTGTAGGAGAATTATGTCCTTTAGATAAAAGTTACAACTTTTCATAAATTGTAGGAGAGTCATGTCCTTTAGACAAGCACCCCTCCATCAAACCTCCAAAAGTTGCTCACATTCAAAACATTTATAAATTATGTTTTGACCCCAAAACTTTTCAATCTCGAACGTCCTTTCAAATTGGTCCCTCAATTTTTCGACTTGAACATTTTAGTCCTCAAACTAAATGAACTTTCTTTCATACAATCGCGGCCGTCGATTGTATTATTTATGATCATTTAATCGTTTATGTATCAATCGATAAATTGATTCCAATTATGAACAACGTCACACTTTGTTAATTAATTTCCCATTCACTCGAAATCGGATTTGAGTAATTAAATACTCTAAATTTATCTACTCGAAACGTAGAATAATTTGAGCCAAAGACATTCCACTTTCGATATACGAAATTCACTTAAATCTTTAGATAAATCGTGCTAAACACAATTTACTCAATCAAGATTTCCAACAATACCCACCATGAATGAAATTAATTCCAATGCAGACTATGCAGACGCATATGCAGACTATGCAGACGCTGAGAGAGTTCGGGCGAAAATCTATTGCATCAGGATAGGTAGCTTTTGGCTTTGAACCTTCCTTAGTGAAATACCATCGGATTTACTTGGCTCCCCAGTGAACGCGATGTCTTGAACTGGTCAGCCGTTTGTGTAAACCAAGACAATGATACTCACACAATAACTTCTCTAACAATTTTTGTTCTCGGTTGGGTCCGTTTTGGCCATGGAACACCACTTGGATTCATAAGTGTTTCAATTTGAAGCGGCCCCACTTCACACTTACATAGGTGACCTCCTATAAGAGTATCCTACCATACCCCACTTTGTTGCGTCTCACACTTAGACAGTTAGGAGTCATTAAAAGTCACAGCTTAACCTTTTGCTACACTCTGTAGGTTGCACTTGATTATCCTAGGAATGGGCAAGAGTATTATACTCCCCAAGTGCATTTCTGAACTTTCATAATTTAGTTGTCCCATTGAACCAAGATCTTGGGATCTCCAGTCAACAAGGTTGGGTTTCCACTATGTCCGTTCTTAACTTGTAGTCTTTAAGCCCTTCCTCCAGATATGCAGTATATTTGATCTTTTAGGCATACAATTGGATCCATATATTCTCTTTTGATTTTTTCTTAATCAATAGAGACAATGCCACTAAAGATCACTGCTTAATAGTTTTAATTTTAGACGTGCTAATCTGTGCCTTTTCGATTGTCGGCTTATGATCATAACGTATCGAAGTTTGTGGCACAAGATCTAGCCAATTAATAATACCCGCTAATCTTAATTAGGACTATTGGATATTTCATATCGGTGCGTATCACCATTGTCAACCCACCATTCGCTGAGTTATCTTCCATAATAGGCGTTAGATACTGCAGTCGGAAGCGTGAGGTTCGACCACCCACCATTTGCCTAGCTTGGATTTAGTGACTGATCATCCACTATTTGTCTAGCTCAGTTTGTTTTGACAATCACCCACCATTTGTGTGGTCCATATTGTCTACATAATCACCCATCATTTATATAGTTTGAGTTATCCTAGACAAACACCCACCATCAACATGGTTCGGGTTGTCAATCAATGATTGACTTTGATCATCACTAGCATGATTCATCTTACCACGTTAGTGGTTTTTCCCTCGAAATGAAATTGTTTTTATCTTCATTTTGACTATTGTCAGTACACCAACACTAGATTTGGTTTGACCAAATTCTCCATAGCTTTAAAGTCATTTTCTTGAATTTAATTTCGGACGTTTGATCGACTTTCTCGATTTTACTCCGATAATTAACATTCTTTATTCTTGACCAAGTTGTATACTTTGCAATAAGTCATTTCTATTTCTTCTCTTGGGAAAGTTCGTTTCATAATATGAAACATTTGGAATTATTCTCACTTAGCAACCTTATAGGTTTATAGTGACGATATTCCACAACATTGGTTTTAAATTCTTAAACCAAACTCAATTTTCTTTCGCTAAATGAAACAACAAAAACTTAAAAAAAATACAATAATTATTCTTTAAATAAACGTCTCTATCACACGAAAAGAACATGCATCTAATTTAAATCATTTTATTTAAATAATGCATTTTTTCATTCATTGTGATCACGTTTTATTCTAAAGAATTACATTTATTGCATTTATTCATAAGCCGAAAGAAATTTTACAAAACCATTACTTTATATGTGTCACAAAATAAAGTAATACTAAGCATGTACACATTTATTCTTTATCGAGAATAAATCATAAGTATATAATATAATTAAATATTATATGTCCTACATGCTCACAACAAGCTCATGATTACAAGAAATGATCATCTTAATCATGCTTCATATATTAAGCAAGCATAGTTATTTATTCTTTCTCAAGAATAAATCACAATGATAAAATATTATTCAACATAATATGTAAACAAGCGAAAATCGATAATTCACATAATGAACTTATCTCATGAATTTGTTTTGTAACCAAAATTTCGCCTTTAATAGCTTCCACGTATTTGATAGAATCTTTGACACCACGGATGTTCGAAAGTTCCTTCGATCAGTTTGAATTTTACTACAAAATATTCAAATACGAATTAGTCATAAAATAAATAAAATTTTAAATTATGACATAAAACAAAATTAAAATTCTTCTCTTGATTTCATCATCTTTCCGTCGGATATCATCATCTTCAAGAAACACTCCAATATTGTCTTAAGTTGTTGGGAAAAATCTAGTAGGAGCGTAACGGGCAGTGTTTATGAAGATGCAAAATGAAACGTCGAGGCACGAGTTTTGATTACTCGCTCTCCTTAAGACAATATTGCCCCGCTCTTGGTGGTTACGGAATACGGCAATTGTCTCCCAAGATACAACGACGGCGTCTCGGCAATAGTACCACTACAAATTCCCGAGTCTAGCGAACAAAATATTGTTCCAAACTCTCTCTATGGACTCGTATGAATTAAATGCATCTCTAGACATTTAATATGCAAAGAATTCTCAAAATACTCATATTAGTATTTAGGAGAAAAGGAGAGAAGAGAAAATGATTTTTGGTGTGTTTTAATTCCACAAATGGAGGGTCTATTTATAGATAATGAAGAGTTTTGAGTCAAGAGTTGCAACTTTCCATAAATCGTAGGAGGGTTATGTCCTTTAGACAAAAGTTGCAACTTTTCATAAAGTGTAGGAGAATTATGTCCTTTAGATAAAAGTTACAACTTTTCATAAATTGTAGGAGAGTCATGTCCTTTAGACAAGCACCCCTCCATCAAACCTCCAAAAGTTGCACACATTCAAAACATTTATAAATTATGTTTTGACCCCAAAACTTTTCAATCTCGAACGTCCTTTCAAATTGGTCCCTCAATTTTTCGACTTGAACATTTTAGTCCTCAAACTAAATGAACTTTCTTTCATACAATCGCGGCCGTCGATTGTACTATTTATGATCATTTAATCGTTTATGTATCAATCGATAAATTGATTCCAATTATGAACAACGTCACACTTTGTTAATTAATTTCCCATTCACCCGAAATCGGATTTGAGTAATTAAATACTCTAAATTTATCTACTCGAAACGTAGAATAATTTGAGCCAAAGACATTCCACTTTCGATATACGAAATTCACTTAAATCTTTAGATAAATCGTGCTAAACACAATTTACTCAATCAAGATTTCCAACAGTAACCACCAAGAGCGGGGCAATATTGTCTTAAGGAACTCGGGTATCCCGTACCTCGACATTTCATCATTATATTGCATCTTCATAAACACCGCCCGTTACGCTCCAAGATTTTTCCCAACAATTTATGTATAATATACAATGACCAATTGATTACAAATTCTATTACAATGAATTTTCTAGTAATGATATATTATAATGATATTATATCATTATGTAATTGATAAGTTTTCAGTTATTTGAATTATATTATTATGAATTATTTTTAAAGTGAACACTTATCGATTTTATAAAATGTAATACTATTGTGATATATTATTATATTATAAAAAAATTGAATATAAGGGACTACCCGACAAATTGTCTCTTACCTACTTCCTTTGCATGCAATGAATTTTCATGAAATTCAGAGCTTTTTAGATAGAAAAATTTAATACAAATAACATGGGCTACATACATTTTCTGTTGTTTCTGTTACGTTTTAAATAATATTTTCAGCATATATATAATTTATTTTTCATGTATTAATACTAGAACAAAAAACATGAGGGCTGAGGCATGTAAAACATCTTTGGAATTTTAAAAGGTGGCAGATTTTTTACCAATACTTCGTGTAATGTTAGTAAATTATATCGATTAAATTGAATCTAAACTCTAGTAGTCTAATTTGTCTCAAATTTTGTTGTGTTAATTTAAATCAAATTGATGATAGATTAAATATATAAATGTTTTAGATATTTCTTAATGTCAACACGTAATAATGAGTTGTGATTCCCATGTTCATATTTATATGTGAAAGTCAAATCAATTTAGTGGTAAAAAGTCATCATATATTGCATTTGTAGAACATGAACGACTACGAGTCGAATCGGTTCAAAAATAAATCAATTCAAATTCGAGAAAGTTTAAGTTCGAATCGAGCCTAACTAGCCGAGCTTTTCGAATGAGAGTTGAGCTCGAGCCCAAAATAACATTTTCGCTAGCTCACGAGTCAGGGTCAGGGGCTGGATTTTTTTAGACATAAATCATACTATTTATTCATTATTTATATGAAATATATATAAATAAATATAAAATTAATAATATATATTAATAAAAAAATATATTATGTTTTGAGCTCGTACTCGGTTCAATTAGACTCGATTCGGGCTCAAATTTGAACGAGCTCGAGCTCGAGCTCGTTTTTCTTCAGCTCATCGAGTTTGAGCCGAGATTTTTTATCAAGCTGATCAGCTCACGACACCCATATTGACTAGACTATAGTGAAAATAATATTTTGTATACCTCAAAAAACACCACATTTTTTGTTATGTATGAATTTGGAAATAATATTTTTGCATCTAAATTGTGCTCTCATTTTCAGAACACAATTGACATCTCATATATATATATATATATATAGATATTGATAAAATAATAAAATGTCTCCAAGCACATTATTTATGTTTTGCAACGGCATTTTCTAAATTGAAACAAAGCTTTTATTTCACAATAGTCTCAGTAAGATTGAAAAGTGTCAAATTTCAAATTATTATTAGCCGTTTATATTTCAAAAGACACTTATCAACTTCACAAAAACGTAATATTATTATAATATACCATTATATGATAAAAAATTCATTCAATTTCCAAACTAATACTTGATTTATTTAATTGGTAACATAATTAAACATAAAGAGATGCATGCATTATTGTAATTTAGAGGTGTCAGCAATGTTTGTAATAACCAATAAAACTGTCCACGTGCCCACAACAATGTGGATCCAAAAGCCCTTTAATTACTTTACACTGTATTACTTATTAAACTAATCCATCTATAATTATTATAATTAATTAATCATAATTAATTATTAACAAGTTTATAATTAATATTCTTCACAACTTCTCCATTTGTTTTTCCTGCCGTCAAAAGGTATGCTGCAACCTTGCACTACATTTGTTTTCCACTTTTTCTTTTAGATCTCACATAAATTGTTTCCACCAAATATTATAAATTATAATAATCCCTCGATTCTATTATATATTTCTAGTTTAGTCCATCTTTTCTCATTTGGACTCAAATTGATACTTCAATTTTATCATTTAGTTCAATTTAGTCCTTTTTTTTTTCAATTATGCTTAAGTAGTCCTTAAACTCTCATTTTCATTCTAAGGTACTTAGGACTAGATTTTCCATTTAAGATATCGCATATTGTTCCTATCTCACCGAAAACTTGGATCCCAAACGATACTAATTCATTTCCAAAGCCCACAACCCCATTGACGTGATGATTAATTTTGAATCTATTGAGTATAACCTAAAATTGTCTGCTTAACCTTAAATCAAAAGGAATATTCACTGTGACAATTAAATTCGTTACCTCGCTATATATACAATATAAGTTTTGTACTATTTTTCCGAATGGTATGGCTAATATATCTTCATAGTTAATATTCATTTGATTTTGGACAATTTTAGGCTATATAATGTTAGTAAACTCAAGTAGAATATCGAGATGAGACCTATTCCTATTTGTGATTCAGAGGGTGAGCGCCACAATATTAGAGGTCCTGAATTCTACTTTCTTTATATACACTTTCTTCTACCTATTGTAAATTATTAATAGTGATGATATGTTCATCATATGAATTTTTCATGTAATCAATTTTTGAAGGAAAAACAATTCAAATATAACACATGAAAGAAAAAAACAAATTACCCTAATTGTGTGATTGAATACGAAACAGATAAATTATATTTGAGTCGGTTATAATTCAGGTGTCACCTAGAATTTTGTTTCGCAAGAGATAGAATGCATAAATCATTCAGAAAACTACATACATGCCCCTTGACTCATTATGTAATTATCAAAAGCCCCAAACTTATTGAAAATTGCACATATCTCTCTAACACTTAAATATTTTTTCAATTACACGACTTGTATATATATTTAAAAAAAATTTCAATTCGGATAATTACACAATAAGTAAAGGGTTGGTATGTAAATTTTCCTAATGTATTTTACCCCTATTTATTTTCTCACTAAGCCCAAAGCTGTATTACAATTTACAACTCTCCTAGTTTGCATGTCGTGATCTACACGCGCCGTCCATGTACGTCACCTTCTCGAATGGCGGAGGCGCAGATTCTGGCTTCTCCATTATAATATACTCCATCTGTCCCTTCCTTCTTCTCTCTCTCACACACACCATGTGTTGATTGGATGAATCATTTCTCATAGTTGTGTGTGTAGATATAATATATATCTATATCTATATATATATATAGTTATATATACAACTCCCATTGAATAGCCAGTGAAATTTGGAGCAAATTCATCATACCATGATTCCAATCAACAACAAACAATTATCAATTCAATAAAACGAACCGACCCCCAATTTTTTTTAATTTTTTCGCAATTTTTATTTTATCACCTCGAACGCACATGGCTTCTTCTCTCTCTACGTTTTTTTTATGCCCACCAAAAACTTAGCCTATTATTATTTTTCTCTTTGACCCATTTCTCCATAAGGCTGCTTTCAGATCTACAGTGAAAAGTTTTGAGGCCTTGAATGAAACATAGAGCTGTTTAGAATTCTGGGATTTATCAGAGGTCAGCTTTCTAAGTCTTTTTTTATATGGGTAATTTGCTGATTATTATCCTAATTTGATTGACAATATAATGCATATCATATTGTTTCATGGTTAATTACTATGAGTTGAATTTTGGTCAATGAACATCTGATTTTCTGTTTTGTTTGGAATGAAATTATTTGCCAGTTTATGGGCTAGGATAATAATGTTTGATCATATGTTATTCTGATTTTCTATGTTCTAATGGAGCTCCTGTATTATTTGAATCCACCATGTTTTCTCCTCTGTAAAATGGTGAACTGTGATGATGAACCTCCAAAAAATTACTTAATCCTGATGATTTTAGTTCATTTAATTCAATTATAAAACAGGACATCTAATATATTGTTATTATTTTTCACTTCTTGAAATTGAAATTGGTCCCTTTTGTGTGGTGTATTCAGGCCCCATCACCTGCACTTTTTCACTAAGGAACCCATTCCAAGTTGAAAATATTTAATCATTTCTGTTTTTGGAAAGATTGATTAAATTCCTTGTTAAAAAGTTGTATTATAATTCAATCTTTTTGTTCCCAAAATCTGCAAACTTTTATGTAGTTAATGCTGCTACTTTTCTTCTTTACAGCTCCTATACTCATTGTTCATACTCTCCATAAACACGAATAAAGCCTAACCCGAGATGCCAATTTCGATGCCTAATTGCGCTTTATCGTTAAATTGAGTTTTCGTGACAAAATTATACAAATCGGGCTAAAAATGGGGTGCGAGATCGAAACCGACCAATCAGAAGACATGGACGTTGTCCTATCTTCGATGTGGCCCGAAGACATAAACGAGGCCGGCAGACAATTCAACATCGAAAGGCCAAGTGCAGATCAAGACATGTTAGAAGAGGTCACAATAAACAAAGAGCCCAAAATCGTCGATTTTAAACGTCTTATGGAGCTCACAAATTACAGCGATAAAGGTAATTGGCAACTCGCGAACCTCGTAAAGAATTGGGAATGTAAACAAGAAAACGCCGTTCGTTTATTACGGGAGGAATTAGACAACCTTAGTAAACAACAACAAGAAGTCGAACTTAAGAAGTTGGAAATATTGGAAGAGCATAGGTTCGAACGAGACGTATATGGCGGCGATAATAAGCGTCCGATTTCGATTTTAGACGAGAATTTGAAGTATTTGTATCAAGACGCGCCTAGGAGAAAAAAGGACGTTATTTTTCACGACGAGAAAGTTGAAATAGACGCGGAATTTGATAGTGTGGTTTATTGGAAACAAAAGGCTATGAATTTTGAGAAGCTTTTAGAGGCGAGTTTGAGACGAGAGCAGGTTTTAATGGGAAAATTACAGGAAAGTATCGAGAAATTGGAGAGACAATCGACTCCTGTCGAGGAGTTATCGCAGGTTTTGGAACGAGCTGATAATTTCTTACATTTTGTTCTTCAAAATGCACCTGTTGTAATAGGCCACCAGGTATATTGTTGCTGTTTGTGATGATTTTATAATCATTTCACATGGATTTTTTTGTTTTTTTTGAATCGGGTTTTTTGTATAAAGATTGATCGATTGATTTATATCTTTCAGGATAAAGAAATGCGTTACAGATTCATATTTAATCATTTCCCAAGTTTGCGCGAGGAGGTAAAACTAACACCATAGTATATATTCACTTTGTTTCAGTTATTTCATTAGATTTTCAACTAGTGGCTTTAAATTGCAATATTGAATCTTATATAACTAATTATTTTTGCATAATTTTCGTAGTTTTCTAAAGCACATGCCACAATAATTCCTCAGAATTAACTGCTTTAACAGGATATCATAGGGAAAACAGACGTTGAGATTTTCACTGGCTCGGGCGTAAAAGAATCTCAAGACTTCAAACAAGAGGTTCTCGAAAGAGGGTTACCAGCAAAGAGGGAAATCACGTTCGAAACAGAGCTTTTTGGCGCGAAAACGTTTTTAATTTACGTTGAACCTGTTTTTAACAAGGCTGGTGAGACAATTGGTGTTAATTATATGGGAATGGAAGTAACTGATCAGGTAATATTTAGTTTCAAGTTTCAAATGTTTTTTATATTTTTCCTTAGTAACTTTTTGTGGATTAATTTTTTCGTGCTAATTAGGTGAGGAAAAGAGAAAAAATGGCAAAGCTTAGAGAGGAAATGGCTGTACAAAAGGCCAAGGAGACAGAACTCAACAAAACAATCCATATCACAGGTAATTACAATTCATATTTGCACTATTAGGGGTGGCAATTGGGTTGAATGGGTTGGGTTTGGGTCGGGTCCATTTGGGTTGGGTTTGGGTCAGGTCCATTTGGGTCCAATGCCAAAAAATATGCATTATAGTTGGACCCAACAAGAACCCATAGTGGACCCAAAATGGACCCAGTAAGGACCCATTATGAATCAAAGTGGTGTAAAGGGTTGTTGTAGAGTGTAAAATGTAGATTATGGACTCAATGTGGAGAATAGTTTGGACCCAATTTAGAACCCGAATTGGACCCAAATTGGGCCCAAATATTATTAAAAGCCAACCCAATTGGAACTAAAATGCTAAAATGTTAGGACCCAACCCATTGAAAACTTAGTTTAGTTTGGGTCCAAATATATGGATGGACACAAATTGCCACCCTTATGCACTATATATCATTTATAAATAAAAGATTAACAAAAGTTTTTACTATATATCATTTGTGCAGAGGAATCTATGCGAGCAAAACAAATGCTAGCGACAATGTCTCACGAAATACGATCTCCATTATCCGGAGTTGTAAGCATGGCCGAGATTCTTTCGACAACTAAACTCGACAAAGAACAAAAGCAGTTGTTGAATGTAATGTTGTCTTCTGGTGATTTGGTTCTTCAGCTCATAAATGACATCCTCGATCTTTCCAAGGTCGAATCAGGTATTTTTTCATGCATTTTACAATAAAATGATTATATGTTCGTTTAATAATATTTTTGACGAGTTTTATATGTATTCAGAGTTTATTGATTGATGTATATTTTTTCAGGGGTTATGAAATTGGAAGCTACAAAGTTTAGACCGAGAGAAGTGGTGAAACATGTACTACAGACAGCAGCAGCTTCATTACAGAAAGTTTTAACCTTAGAAGGACATATAGCCGATGATGTCCCTGTCGAGGTAAAAGGATCGATAATTATACTATATTCGTAAACAATAATAAAAAAAAGACCCCCTCTTATTTACTAATGTTTCTAAATGAAATTATTCTGTTTTCAGGTTATCGGTGATGTCCTAAGGATTCGTCAGATTCTAACGAACTTGGTCAGGTACTTAAAGGGTTTTAATATTCAATTTAAATTGATAATTTTCAATTTCGATCTGTTGAATTAAGGCTAAAAATATCGACTTTTTAACGTTTAACAGCAATGCAATCAAGTTTACGCATGAAGGCAAGGTGGGTATAAAGCTTTACGTGGTTCCCGAGCCATGCAATGGAATCAAACAAGATTCCAAGAATATTCCTTCAGATCAGTTAAATGATTCTGCAAACACGAGGAAAGATTCGTCAACGTCTCAGACCGAAAATGATCAGGACAACATTTGTGAAACCGTGAATGGAGAAGAAGGAAATTGTGATAATAATAAACATAACAATATTATAAATGGGGATGAAGACGAAACCAATCACGCCAACCCTGAAGAACAAGTAGTATGGATTCGCTGTGATGTATATGACACGGGGATTGGAATACCTGGTATTTACTGAAATCCCGCTTTTTCTCTTTAATTAAATAAACATATGATGAATGTCTATATAAACAACATTTTTATAGTCCTATTATCTGTTATCTTTTTAACTTAAAAGTGTTGGTTGGGTAACATAGATTTGGTGCAAGACTTTAATCCTGTTCTTGGTTATTTCTGAAGTGTTTGCAAAGTATGATTATCTTTTTTTCGTTATGTTAAAAGGTTTATGTTTCTTTTACAATTAGTTAAATGGTTTTCAACTACAAGAGATGTTAAATTTAAATAAGGGTTTCAGCTATATATGGTTTTCGTTATTCACACACATATATAGAGGATATATAACGTTATTACTTATTTCAACTTTATTTACTGAAATACTCCTTTGTGTGATAGAAAATGCTATACCGACTCTGTTTAAGAAATACATGCAAGCTGGCGCTGATACTGCTCGGAAATACGGTGGGACCGGGCTAGGCCTTGCTATATGTAAACAACTGGTAAATTTCTCATCTCGATAATTTAATCCAATTTAATCACTATTAAAACTTACCCTTATGATATTTTTTTTTATCATTTGAACAGGTTGAGCTCATGGGTGGTCAACTTACTGTATCAAGTGTCGAGCATAGCGGGTCAACTTTCACATTTGTGCTACCTTACAAAGTTTCATCAATCTCTGATAATAGTTCAGACGATCCCGATGAATTATCAGACATGCAAAACCATGATGACGTGGACGAAGACGATTTACATTCGGGCGTTTTTCTATTTCAACCTCGAATTTTGGGTTCGTTATTACAAACTTCCGGAAGGATTCAAAAGCTGTCACCGAGTAATTTTGGATTTAACGCGCATAAACTCAACGGGTTGTTAGAAGATTCCTCGTCACCTTGTAGTAATCTTACATATAAAGAAGCAAGTTCAGACGAGGATGCCACCTCAGCAGCTTGTGCTATGGAGATATCATCCGGGCCGTTGGATAATCTAAATTCGTCCTCGAAAAACGAACAGGGGCAAGATGGTCATTTCCATCCTTACGATCATCGCTCCATTAATACAAATGAAACTTCAGAGACTAGTGTTTCACAAGAATCACGTCAAAGTTCTGAGTGTTCTTCCAGTAATACCCCTGAAACACCGAAAACCGAGATGAAACCTAGAATCCTTCTCGTCGAAGATAACAGGATCAATATAATGGTAACGAAGTCGATGATGAAGCAATTGGGCCACGGCATAGAAGTTGTAAATAACGGAGCAGAGGCTATATGCGCGGTTCAATGCAACAATTATGATCTCATTCTAATGGTATGCACATGAATACAATTACTTAAGGGTGTGTTTGGATCGAGTGATTTGGATTTGAGGGAAGGGATTTGGAGGAAGGATTTCAAATGACTCTAAAATGGATTGATTTGAAATCCACCATAGTTGTGGAGAAATGAGCTCAAAATGAGGGATTTGAAATCCATCATAACATGAATTCATCCAAACGAACTTAAATGGATCTGTCAATGAATTTGAAATCCATAGTTTTCAAATCCTTCCATCCAAACACGCCATAAGTGAATATATATGAGCCGTTTTTTATTTTTTTTTCGATATTATATTATTGGATTAGAAGATTAAACTGGGAAAATATCATATTCAACAGGATGTATGCATGCCTGTGATGAATGGTCTTGAAGCTACACGATTGATAAGATCATTTGAAGAAACGGGTAGTTGGAATGATGCAGTTAAAGCCGGAGTCGAGCTGCAGTTGCCACCTCAGCATTCTTCACCAACTTTACAACTAGAGAAATCGAGAAAAAGGGTTCCTATTATAGCGGTAAATAGAAATATCGAGATTCGAATTTAATAATTTCTAATATATCTTTAATTTTTTTTTGTTATAATAAATTAAAATCGATTTTTCTGCAGATGACAGCCAACTCATTATCAGAGAGCGCTGATGAGTGTTACGCAAATGGTATGGACTCATTTGTATCAAAGCCTATTACTTTCCAAAGCTTAAAACAGTGTTTACAGCAATATTTACCATAGTAAGCACTTGTAAATGTAAGCCTTTTGTACAGAAAAAATCACTGAGATAGGAAAGTTTTGAAAATCGATGTATATAAGCGGTAGTGTTTTTTTTTTTAACGTTTGATGTGTTAAGATAAGTAATCTTCTTCACGAGTATCGTTGTGTTTTATATATCTGTTTGTAGCATGGTTAGAAGATAACAATATCTTGCAGTTGAAAAAGATAGATAAAATGTGTATATTTGAGTAGGAATGTGTAATAAAATTAACAAAAACAAACTATTGTACGAGAATAAGATACTTGCCCTTGTGCATTAGTTTCCATTGAACTTTCGTTCTCTTCGTTATGAACATCAAGGCCGAGACTGTCAATGGCGGAGCCAAAAATTGAAAAAAATTGAAAATGGGTGAGGCAAAATATGACGGTAGTTATAAAATTATATATAATTAAATATAATTTTTTTTAAAAAAATAGACATAGATTAATTTTTTCAATTTTTTTGTGGTTCCGCCACTGGAGGTTGTTGATCGAGGCTAAGTTACTAGAATCTCGACACTTGGTCTCTTCCCCAAGCAATTTCTTTTCGATCGCCACCATTTTTTCACTCTCGTAATTGCTTTTGAAACGTTGGGTACTAGATGATGACTTATTGGGAAGATAAAATGAACCCTTTTGGAAATATGTACAATTAAGGAAAATACTGTAACATGGTGTGTTCTTAATCACAAATTTGGGGTGTAGGGGCGGTGAATAGGTGGTGAAAACCACCTGTCCCACTCCAAATGTGTGATGTATAACACACCGAATCTGTTGGATTTGGTATATAATAGAATTTCCCCGTAAAATTAGGCCTTTTGTGGACAAGATGGTTACGTGCTTAATAAAAAATTTAGCAATTAATTACTTTTAATTAAATTTTGAGATTATTAATATGGTGAATACAACTTCTTTAATATTGAAATAACACACAAAAAAGGGTCCAATTTGTATGCATGGTAGGTTCGATTTTGAAGATCCATTTAAAATTAGTACTTAATTATATTTACACTTTTTTAAATAGAAATTTGATTTGATTTTATTTTCACTATTTCATAGGGATGGCAATGGGGCGGGTCCGAGGCGGGTAATGTTGGATCCGAGACCCGCCCCGGTCAAGATTTATAGGACTTGGACTTGCCCCGGACCCGTTAATACCCGATTCCGCCTCGGATCCGTCGGGTACCCACCGAGTCCAAGTCTTACCCGGTGGACTCGATTAAAATATATAATTTTGAACTTTTCCTGATTTTTTTATCACAAATACACTTAAAACTAATTTAAATTATATAAAAACAATATAAACCTAAAATACATTAAAAAAAACAATCAACCACACTTAATCAAATAGGTAAAGTAATTCATGTTTACTCCAAATTTGAAATACAACTCAAATATCAAATAAACACCAATTGAATAAAAATCAAATATATGTGATGAATAGGGTGAAAGGTTTTCTTGAATTTGGAACTTCCAAACAGTCCACGGCCAACTAAAAATCTGAAATTAACTATTAATTTTTATTTTTATCATATTATATTAATAAAAATATATATAAAATATATAAATAAGCAATCGGGGCGAGTCCGGGATGGCTATATGCTAAACTCGCTACCCGCCCCGGACCCGTCCGGGTCTTGGTTTTTGATACCCGGGCTCGGACCCGACCCCATTTTTTTGGATTGGGACCCGGCTCCATCGGGGCGGGTCCAACACGGGTATTGTAAATACCCGGCCCCATTGCCATCCCTACTATTTCATAAATCACCAATACTCAAATGATTACTTTTGGTAGGTTTTAAAAGCAAATGACTAAATTACCCCTACAATGTTTTAAAAAAGGCAATCGTCACAAATACGACACTTAAGGGTCTAACCTGCCAAATTTCTAGTTAGGACTGTGCTTTATAAACATAAATCCTAATTGGAGGGGGCAAAGTGCAAATTACGACAGCTGAGGTCACAAACTCCTAACTAAAATAACGAACTTCAGGGTGCAAAGTGCAAATTTACCTCGAGCTTTTTAGAGTAGAGAAGATCAGGAGAATCTCGAATTTTTGAAGGTTGGTAGCTCTTGTTAATTTGTTTGCTGATTATTTTTTCTTGATTTAATGAAGATCATGTTATCTGATTGCGTATTAGATGCTTGTTGAAATGCCTAAAAGAATGTTTGATTTTATTAACATGGATTGCATTGTAACTGAGATTATATAAGCAACAATTTCTATGGTATTTTCTATACTACTGGATATTGGAGACTGATTCTCGATTCGAAAGAAGTATCATAGTTAATGAGTGTTGATGAATTGTATTAAGGCTTCAAAATAGGATATTATGTTGCTTCCTCCAATATCTCCATAATAGGAAATGAATTTGGATTTGGTGTTTGCTATAGATATAGATCTACAAATACAGTACAAATCTAATTATCATTTGGTTGAGGTAAAGAATAACCTATCACTGAATGATCCTGTGAGGTTAACTGCTCGTTTTGATTTGGATTAACAATCTCAACATCCTGTTCCACCACCTGTGATGTTTCTTCTGGATAACTTATTTTCTGCTCTCTGGAACTTGAGAAAATAGGACTTAATTGCAAATTTTCAGATACTTCTGTTACTCTGTTTTTACAATCATTTCCACAGCCATTATCTCTCTTTCGTCGTTCAATGTTCTTGAAAGTATGAGAATTGAGATCCCTCTTGTTGAACCTCTGTAGTAACTCTGTTATCTTGCTCCATATTGTTGACTCATGATTAGCTATCACATGCCAATTTTCGTATAGGAACTTAAGCACATAGATTGTAAAAGCTAAAAGTGCAGCAAGTCCTACAATCAAAAATAGGCCCCAGAAGCTTTCTGGGCCAAGACTGTTGGATGAAAATAAGGCACTAGAGTCTGGACATTTGGTTTTATTTTCGAACCATGTTTTCTCAATGTCGATCATCTTTTTACTCTCTGTCACAGTCAGTATGGCTCTTGAAATATCATGTACTAGTGGAGAACCTATAGGAAAGCACTGCAAATAGGAAAAAGGATCACAAATATCAAACATTATAGTATATAGGAAAATTACGACAATTAAAAAAAAAACTCGGTTTATGGGTTAAAACAGGCATCTCTCTCTTTGAGTTTCAATTTGCAACATTCCAAACTCCAGGAGAGAGGTACTTATATTTAGCCCATAAGTTTTTTTTTTTTTTAAAATAGTTTTTCCTAAAACTTAGCCTTTATGGAATATGGTGCCAAAAAGACGAGAGGGAGGATCTAAAAGAGTGTTCCATACAAAGCTGAAACCATCAGTCTTATATGTAGGACCAACCATGGTGTATTTGGAACAGTACTTGGCAAGGAACAGCTTCATATATGGGATCTCATCAAAAGCAGCAGCTATACCACCATTTTCACTCCCTTTAGAGAAAAGTTTATCCATTTCCTCTGGAGAGTTATATGCCAAAATTCTGGACTCATCAAAATTCATTTTTTTAAGAAGTCCGAAAACGAATGATCCCTTCTGGATGCCTACATAATCCTTGTTTCTAATAAGCACTGTTATATCTGTGACGGTAGGCTGAAGTTGCTGAACGGTTAACATGGAAGTCAGACTGGCAGTGTAGCTTTGTGTTAGTATAAGAACCACCAAGAACCATATGATCAGCACAAACCTAGACAAGTTGCTCATCACCCTCTCCTCTACAACAAGGCAATATTAATAGTATTAGTGTGTTAGATTTTCAATTGCTGTTTTGCAAAAAAGATTAATGGCTATGTTTGTTTATGTTTTTGAGTAAATTTTTTAGAATTTTCTCGGGAATTGTGTACTATCAAAATTCGTGTGAGAATTCTAATTGTTTGTTTATATTTTTAAAAATAGGTTGAAAGTTGTGAAATGTGTCAAATCAATATTGATAAGTTGATGGGTGATTTGTAGAATGATTTTTTTAGTTATTTATATAATGATTAATTGAATTAAATATAATGAAATATAAATAAAAAATTGTAAAGTATGAAAGAGAAAGAGAAATAATGATTATAATGAATTATTTGATTGGTGAATGTGTGAAATGATGTATATATTGATTGATAGGTATTTATATAGTGAATTGAAAAACAGAGTTGAGGAAAGGGTAAATTTGGATGAAAATTTGGTGTCAAATTTATTTTGAATTTTGAAATTTAAAAACTTGAAAATGGGATTTGAAAACATAAACAAATATAGCCAATTTGTATTTTCTTTACTTACTGTGAGCAAAAACCATGGTAGAGAAGGCAAACCAGAATATCATGCCTACTTGATGCCATGGAGGGCCTCTGAAATCTTCATTGATTCGATGTTCAAGAATCCAAATTAGAAACCCGATGAAAACAAACGAGCAAAAGCTTATCAACCAAAGGTCCCATGTCAGTGGCTTTAAAAACACCCATGCATTTTTTCTTTTATCATCTTTGATTGGTACTACCATTGAAACACCAGACTCTGTGTAAGGCAGGGTGAAGTCGACGTATTGTGACCTATTTGACACGATAGTTACATCTCCAGCTGTGGCATCAAAGTTCTGTATGTGGATGATAATAAGGTTTAACTACTAAAATTGCAAAAAACAAATATGTCATATAAGACTAATTTTGTAAGTTTTAGGATGAAATTGCAGAATGGCGGATCATAAGTGAATAATACTTTAGCTTTCCCAGAAAAGGATTTAGATTTTTAATCTTTCAAAGCAGAGAAAATACTTACTCCAAGGTATACTTGATAGGCCAAATCGTTGTAACTTCCAGCGCTCGTGTGGTTAGAGTTAGAATAAGGAATGTACTCATATGGTACACCATATGGCAATGCTTCCATCACTGCATCAAACACATCTATACAATATCCTTCGACTTTTGTAGAATTGTCAGAATTCCAAGTGACTTGTAGGAATGCAGTGAAACCGTCTTTGACAGGTACGCCTATTCTCAACTTCTTCCCATTTGTCGGGATCACCCAACCCTTTGGTGGAGATGTTTTATCCCCTGGCCATATAATGGATCCAAAATTGGACTTCAAAGTGGAATATGGTTTTGTATTAGCATTTGTGAATTTCAGTTCTTTAACTATTCCATTCTCTTTCGTCCAATATCCTACCACTCGAGCTCCTGGACCAACGACATTGATTATCTCATAAGGTGGTGACTGGAGTTGCCCCTCAACTAATTTAAAATCCCCAGCAAGTCCTCTAAATGTAGTATTAGATAAACCCCGGATGAGCTTTTTCCCGGTTCTTGAAACTCCAAAGCCTTCAAGGTCTGTTGAGTTTGTCGAAATGTTTGCATTTAGAAATGTGGGATTTCTTACTCTTGCCTTTTCTACTGCCATAGCTAGTGCAATTGCTGAGTCATAAGCTCTGATACCATAAATGTTTAAATCTGAACTAAGAGCTGTTGGATTGTTTTTCAGCCTTTTTTTGTATCGAATTGTAAAGTCATCGAGCTCTTTTGTTCTTGGGATAAAGGGTTTCACACCGATTACTCCTAGCATCGACTCCATTACGTAAGGATCGATTGAACTTAACGTGTTCGATATGCCATCGGTTATTATCCACACATAGTCTTCACTCATCATTCCCAGTTGTTTCGCTTTGGTGAATAGATGAGTACCAAGGCTTTGCTGCATGTGGACAACGAAAACTCTAGTTTGCATAGTCATCACCTTGTAAAGCTCAGCAACAATTTGATCATCTGATGCTAATGGTGAAATAACACTTCTGTAAGGGACATGCACATTTACTTGTTCCAATGCATCAGTCAAAAACGGTATAATCCCTTCTCCAAACTCATTATCCACATAAATCGGCACAACCCTTCTCCATCCAAAGGATTGAATAATTGCAGTTATGGCCTGTACTTGAGAAGAGTCATTTAGAGTAGCCCTTATGAAATATGGGCTTCGGATAGACGAGAGAGAAGGGCTAGTGGCCGAAAAGGTGATAATTGGTATTTGAGCTTTGTCTCCTAGATTTATCATGAAATTTGCCTGCACTGAGGACAATGGACCTATGATGGCCTGCACTTCAACATTCTTTAGAAGGTCTAATGCTGCACATTTGGTACCCAAAGAAACTCAATCAGACTGAGAAATTACTGGTGAAATTTCATATATAATCTATGTAAATGCCTATTTGCGAAAGTTCGTACTTTTAAAAAAGCGTTGAATTTTAGACCGCAGTTTGCAAAAGTGCCCAAAAAATGTTGAAGTTGAGTTTCTTTGCAGAACTTGCTAAAAAGCCGGTAGAAGTACTTTTCAAAATGTTGTTTTGTTCTCAACTTGTTGTAGGGAAGCAGAAGCCTACAGTGACTAAATAACAAAACACAAATTAAGTTTAGTAAAAAGCTCGAAAGAGCTTATTTCCAGTTTTTGCAAAGATAGGCTTGAATTTTTCTAACTTTAGTTTAGCACCATAATACTCTTTATGCTTAGAATTGCATCAATATGAGTAGACAAATTCATAGAATTCAAGTTTGAATGTAGCAACTTGTTATGAAATGTCAAACATATGAGAAGACTTGCTTGATCAATATCAGCAAGCAAACATCTCTTTTTCTGGTGAAATCTTTCGTCAATATTTATAATTTTTCGTGTTAATTTGGTTGAGTACCTGCAGCAGCTGCCCCGATAACATTTTTCTTCGAGTCCCTATTGCTTAAAACAAGCCTCGTATTGTAATAGCTATTTGTGGCATAAAAGTCCTCAAGCGCCATCAAAATGCAGTTCAAACTCATCTGTCCAATATTACTATCCATATCTAGCACCACCCCTACTCTTACAGGTATTTTCGGTTTCTGGGCAATGGCCATATTCATGGAGAAAATTACAAGGTATACAACGAAAGTAATGGAAACGAAAAATGCACAGAATGAAGGTATGTTATTCATTGGTATGTCTAAATTGCAGCTTTGAGACTTGAATGGTTATTATTTTGGTAACATGACCAGTTTATATAGGTCAGGATTTGGATGGTTGAAAAAATGTCACATCCAGAAGTAAACATGAATTTAGGACCCCAATTGAGTACTATGATGAGCTAAGTTTTGTATAGGCTGCATGTGCTGTAGTTTTAATGTTATTTGTTCGAATTAAGAAAACTTCTTGATGATTGAAGAAGTCAAACTATGTCATTTTAGAGTAAATTGGAGATGGCAAATTAGAGCTGTCAATGAGTGGGAATTATTAACCCGTGTAATTTAAATTTTATCTGACTCGGACTCAGATTCATTGGTCGGACCCGACGATATTAGGTCGTTTGGGTATGACTTGGGTCTGAGTCCAATTTTTACTCCGCGGATATTTTACTCGAAATACCATAATATCACCAACAGTTTACATGAATTTTACTCTTCGAGAATACCCAGGGTCTTACCCTACCCGGTCCAGGCCCGAATTGTACCCTATCCATCGGGTCTAATTATTTTTTGACCCGGCGGGTATGTGGTTGGGTCAGGAAATTTTTTTTGCGGATATCTCGTGGGTACAAGCCTGGGTCGAGTGTTTCCCGCCCATCGACAGCCCTAGATGGCTCGTAAGCTAGGTCGTAACGTGACTAGAGATGACAATGAAGTAGGATAAAACCCGAACCTGAACTGACTCGCCTTGCTTGGAGCAGTTCGAGAGGCTAATGGGCTCCCGAGCAAGATATGAACATGATAAATTCTAGTCATGTTAACAAATTCAATGATTTGTTTATAATCGAGTTCTAGTCAGATTTCAAATATTTTTCAAGCCCTCTTTATATAATAGCTATATATTAATTCATTCTAGTCAATTGATTTTAAATCCAATCAAATAAATAAATAAATAAATCCAATCACAACACCTAAATATTTGTACCCAACTTAAGTGACAAAAATGTTATATTGTTTTATATTAGCTGCGGTCCACAAAAGTACTATGTAGGCTACCTTACATACCAAGGCTCGTTGAGCGTTTACTTTGACTATATCACACCTTACAAATTAGAAGTTGAGAAGATGCCAAAAGCACATTAATGTCAATCAAAAACAAATTTGGAAGAAGTCCGTCGTTTTTGAAAAAAAATGGCCAAGATGGAATCTCTAAAAAATTCAGAGACGTTAACGTGGTTGCAAATGATCTAGCCAAATGGGCTCTTAAAAAGAACTAAGCCGGTATAATTCTTCCTAAAGACTTTCCCATTGTTTTGCCTTATTTCACTAGTCTTCCTATTTTTGGGGAGTGATTGTATTGAACCTTATTTTAATTTCTTACAATGACGTTATTTTATCATAAAAAAAAAAGAAAAAAAGGAAGAAGATGCTATATTGAATGGAAAATTTGGCCTTTATTTGTTAAAGTTTTTGAGATAATTTTTTTTTAAAAAATTAAAAAAATATTAATTATGAAGATTTGTGTGAGAATAATAAGGTTTAATTGGTTGGACACCTTTATCTTCAAAAAAGTATTCAAAGTAAAATATTATGAAAAAAAATAGATTGTTTGGCATCAAATAAAAGCTATCTTACAAAACTCTCTCAAAATTATAGATAATTTGAAAAAAATTCTTACAAAAGATGAGTAATTTTTTTCTTTTTACTATTCTTGATTTGACAATTAACATCATTACTTAAAAGATTTTTTTCGGCTATCTTTCAAAGTCGAAAATCAAACTAATCACATATTTTAATGCAAAATACGCACATTCAAAATAAAATTTATTATGACTTTTTCAATGTTTTAATCAACGAGTTTTGACTAAAATCATTAAATAAAAATTTATCTAATATCTGCACAAATAAAATTTTCAAACTAAAAAATATATCACATCAACTATACATTGCCTATTTTTCCCTCAAAAACTCAAACACACACTTTAACCTATATTTCTTATCCCTCTAATATTTTTTTTCTCATTTTAATCATAAAAATAATTTTTCTAAAATGGATATGTCAACCAGGGGCCATAGGTAACATTTATGTTTTATAAATGAGTTGAAAGTTTGGTATGTTGATGAATCGTGTGTTGAATGGTTGTGTTCATTATGTATATAATAATTACGTGAAAAAAATATAAATTAAAATTTGTACAGTATGAAAGTGATATCATGATTATAATAAATAATTTTGATTGATAAATGTGTGAAATGATATATATATATATATATATATATATATATATATATATATGATTGGTATGTGGTTATATAGGGCTTAAAAAAGTAGAGTGAAAAATGTGGATTTGGATGAGTAGAGTTTGTATTAAGTTTATTAAGGATTTTGTAAATCAATTTTGAAAAATTGAATTTGAAAACATAAACGAACAAGAACAAATTTCATTTCACATGATACAATCATTTAAGTTTTGAGTTTTGCAATTTATTAAATTTTAAAAATAATTCTAATATTTGAAAAGTTTTACAATGTTAGTTCTTTTTATTGTTGGAGTAAACCAAAAATTCAATGAATCAAGCTTAAGCAACAATGTCTTTCAAAATTCTAGTGTCTTTCAAAATTCTAGAGTCCTTCAAAATTCTAGTGTCCTTCAAAATTCAAGAGTCACTTTGTATTTTTTAAATTATTATGTGTTGAATCATATGTCATCCTAGTAGTATAAATAGAGGTATTTAGATGGCATTTGTAAGAGCAAGAAAAAATATAAGAACTTGAGAAATAAAATCTCAATCTTTCAAAGCCTTCAAAATACTCTCTTCTCTCATTTTTCTTCAAACACTTCAAAATATTAACTCTCCCATTTCCAACAAACTGGTACCAGAGCCAGTTGATTTAAAATGTCAAACAATCTCGTTTCCCTTGTTCCTCGATTCAACGGTGAGAAGTTTGACTATTGGAGCAACCTAATGAAGTTGTGTCTTGAATCTCAAGACTTATGGAGTGTGGTTGAAGAAGGTGTTGGTGCGCCGGAAGACGAATCCCAACTCACCATTGCCCAAAAGGATTTTTTGAAGAATAAAAAACAAAAAGATAGAAAAGCTCTGTTTCAAATTTACCAAGCACTCGAAATTCCTGTTTATGAGAGAATTTCAAAAGTTGCAAATGCGCAAGGGGCATGAAAAATATTGGATACAACTTATTCCGGGCAAGATCAAGTGAAGAAGGTTCGATTACAATCGCTATGGGCAGAATTCGAAAAATTGGAGATGAAAGAAAATGAAAAAATTTTAGAATATTTTACTCGGCTCTCGTCCATTATAAATCAGATGGCATCTAATGGAGAAGTCGTGGAGACTCAACGAGCTGTTGAAAAAATTCTACGAAGCTTGCCAATTAAATTTGACCATATTGTGGCTGCCATTGAAGAATCAAATGATCTTTCTTCAATGTCTCTTGAAGGTTTGCAAGGAAGGTAGGAAGCGCACGAGACAAGAATTTTGCAGAGAAGTACTCAAACAAATATTCCTCAATTCACATCCACGAAAGGTCAAGGCTCATCTCGTGGACATGTCAAAGGTCGTAACGGAAGTGGTGGAAAATATTCCTCAAATCAACAAAGCCAAAATAGAAGAAATAAAGAATCCAAAAGAGATGAGAAATCATCATTTCATAACTCTAAAAAGGGTAAAGATCGTGGTACTTACAAAGGCTCAAAACCTTATTTTGAGTGTAATTATTGTCATAAGCCGGGCATAAAGAAAATGATTGTTGGGAAAAATTTCCAGAAAAGAAACCCATGGCCGGTTTTATGCATAATGAAGATGAAAATTCAGAATTTCTATTGATCGCTACTGATGGAAGCGTTGAAAATATATGGTACTTGGATAGTGGAGCAAGCAGACACATGACAGGAAATAAAAATGTATTCTCTACTTTTGCAGAAAGTAATAGCGGCCAAGTTACTATTGGAGATGCCAAATCTTATAAAATTCAAGGTGTTGGTGAAATCTCTTTCAAAACAAAGACCGGCAAAATTGAAAAAATGTCAGAGGTACTTTACGTACCAGGTTTGAGGAGTAATCTGCTCAGTGTTGGTCATTTACTACGGAAAGGATTTGATTTCCAATTTGTCGGAGAAACGTGCACCATGAAGAAGAATAATCAAAATATTGCAAAGATTGGTTTGGGAACAAACAATTTGTTTCCTATAAAGCTTGATGTTATCAGGAATTCTTGTTTTGTGCCGACTTCTAACAATGAAGTTTCAAAACTATGGCATGACAGGTTTGGACACCTAAATTTTCGAAGTTTAAAAGAGTTGTCTACCAAATGCATTGTTCAAGGATTGCCTAAAATTGAGGTGGTTAATGAAGTATGTGAGGAATGCCAACTGGGAAAGCAACATCGTGAATCATTTCCATCCAAATCTAAGTGGAATTCTCAATCACCTTTAGAGCTTGTCCACACTGATCTTTGTGGACCAATGCAAGTACCATCATTGGGAAGAAGCAGATACTTCTTGTTATTTGTCGATGACTACACAAGAAAAATATAGGTGTATTGTGTAAAAGAAAAATCAGAAGCCTTCTCTTGCTTTAAAGATTTCAAGTTTCAAGTTGAAAAATATTCTGGCTTTCAAATTAAAAATTTGAGGAGTGACCGTGGAGAATTCATATCTGCTCAGTTTGAAGACTTTTCTCAAAATCAAGGAATCCGCCATGAATTAACAGCTAGGTACTCACCTCAACAAAAAGGTGTCGCGGAGCGCAAGAATCGAACGATAATGAACATGGTGAGATGCATGTTGAAGAAGAAAAGTGTTCCAGCATGTTTCTGGGCTGAAGCGGTGTCTTGTGCCGTTTACTTGATTAACAGGTCACCGACAAAAAACTTGAACGATTCTACTCCAAATAAAATCTGGTATGGCAAAAAATCAAATGTTAGTTATTTGAAAACTTTTGGTTGTCTTGCATTTTCTCACATTCCAAATGCTTTGAGATCAGAGCTCGATGATAAATCTGAGAAATGCATATTCATTGGTTATAGCCAGAAAACTAAAGCTTACAAGCTTTACAATCCAAAGACGAGAAAAAATGTGATTAGCAGGGATGTTTGCTTTAATGAAAATAGCTACTATGATTTTTCAAAATCTTTAGAATTTCCTGGATGGCAAACCCTTAACCTTGAAAAAGCATTTTTGGAGCATAATGCTGATGTTGGTATTGACGAAATGCAACCTGAAAATAATGGGGTTGAACAAGAGCAAAATTCACCACCGATTGAACAAAGGAAAACAAGATCTTTGAGAGAGATTTATGATGCAACTGAAGAAGTGACCACAACTGATCATGTATACTTTGCATTCTTTGCAGGAGAAGATCCAGTCACTTATGATGAAGCATCAAAAGATAGAAAATGGGTGGATGCAATGAAAGAAGAAATCAAGTCTATTGAAAAGAACGACACGTGGGAGCTTACTTCATTACCTTCACACAAATCTGCCATCGGTGTGAAGTGGGTATTCAAGACTAAAACCAATATTGATGGCTCCATCAACAAGTACAAAGCACGATTAGTTGCAAAGGGGTACAAGCAAAAAGAAGGCGAAGCTTTTAACGAGGTATTTGCTCCTGTTTCTAGACTTGACACTGTTCGGTTAGTAATTTCTCTTGCTGCTCAAAATGGTTGGAAAATATTACAAATGGATACCTCCCGGTTTCATAAAAAAAGGTGAAGAAGAAAAGGTGTATAAGCTGCGGAAGGCGTTATACGGGCTGAAGCAATCACCCCGTGCATGGTATGATCGAATTAAATGTGGCTTTGAAAGATGTCCTTTTGAGCATACTCTTTACGTCAAAAGAAATTCAAAAGGAGGCTTTATGATAGTGAGTCTATATGTTGATGATCTCATCTTTACCGGAGATGATGTGGAAATGTTGTCAAATTTTAAAAATTCTATGATGAGTGAATTCGAAATGAGAGATTTGGGAGAATTGCATCATTTTATAGGCATAAATGTGCAACAATCAAAAAGCGGCATATTTATCTCTCAAGAAAAATATGCAACACAATTGCTGGAGAAGTTTAATATGCAAAATGCAAATTCTGTTTCAACTCCTTGTCTCACAGGACTTAAAATAAGCAAAAATGGTGAAGGAAAGCTTGTGGATCCAACTTTGTTTCGAAGCATAGTTGGCAATCTGATGTATCTCACTGCTACAAGGTCTGACATCATGTGCAGTAAGTTTGATTAGCAGGTTTATGGAGAAACCTTTTTCAAGCCATTGGGAAGCTACAAAAAGAATTTTGCGATACATCAAAGGAATTATTGATTATGGTATCTTTTATGAAGCTCGTGTACCCGTGAAGCTTGTTGGATACACGGATAGTGATCTTGGTGGAAGCATTGATGACTCACGAAGCACTTCTGGTTATGCTTTTAACCTAGGAAGTGGAATAATATCTTGGTGTTCAAAGAAGCAACCGATTGTGGCACTTTCTACCACCGAAGCTGAATACATCGCAGCATCCTTAGCTGGATGTCAAACATTATGGCTAAGAGGAATTTTGGAGAATTTGAACTTCAAACAAAATGATCGTACAGTGATATACTGTGACAATAGTTCAACTATTTCTGTCTCAAAAGGTCCTGTTCTACATGGAAGAACGAAGCATATTCGTCTGCGATTCCATTTTCTAAGAGAACTTGTTCGCGAAGGAGAAATCAATCTTGAATATTGTCGAAGTGAAGAACAAATTGCTGATATATTCACAAAGCCACTTGGAGGACCTATGTTCTCAAGAAACGTTGCTGCATTGGGAGTTCGAAGGAATTTTGGTTTAGGGGAGGCATTGTTGGAGTAAACCAAAAATTCAATGAATCAAGCTAAGCAACAATGTCTTTCAAAATTCTAGTGTCTTTCAAAATTGTAGTGTCTTTCAAAATTCTAGAGTCACTTGGTATTTTTTAAATTATTGTGTTGAATCCTATGTCATCCTAGTAGTATAAATAGAGGTATTTAGATGGCATTTGTAAGAGCAAGAAAAAATATAAGAACTTGAAAAATAAAATCTCAATCTTTCGAAGCCTTCAAAATACTCTCTTCTCTCATTTTTCTTCAAACACTTCAAAATATTAACTCTCTCATTTCCAACATTTATAAACAAGATTAGCCTCATGCTTTATTTTCTTTTAAAGTTCATGAAAACTAACAAAATATGATTTTATTAGTTATATTTTGACCCAAAACAATTTTTAGAAACACTCCGTAAAAAATATTAATGTCACTTATTCATAAACATTGAAAATAGTTGCGAAGATGATGATTTAGTTTTATTTTTCAAGCGGGTAAATGATCAAAAAAGTATATTTATGGGGTGTTTGAATTCAAGATATATAATTTTAAGAGGCAATGCGTAAATTTTTATACTAGTTAAGTGTGGGACTAAATATTAAAAAAAAAACTAATATTGCAACTTTAATATATTACTGGCTATTTCTAAAATTAAGTAAAGTGTGGACTAAAACTAAAATTGTAATTTTTCCGCATATTGAAAGTGAGAAATTTTAGTTCAAACTTATTAGTAGTTTGATCTAACTTAAATTTAACTTTTAAGGTATATAATACATTATATGATAAATATAATTCATTTGTCTTTCAGCCTTATACATTAGAAGTTTCTAACATTAGTCCCTTAAAATTTCAACATTTCTTACATTTAATCCTACCCTCCAAAATATAACGGTCAATTTTGTTAGTTAATAATTTGGTCGAACTTTTTAGCGAGATTTTATGCATAAGAGACACGTGATATTGAGTAGAAATATCATATATTAAATATAATTTGTGTGTGATTGTTATTCAAGCATGAATTTTTCTAAAAAAATAATAATTAAAATTTTGAATAATGGAGTTGACAGTTAGATTTTGGACAGATATTTATGATTAAATGCGAGAAACTCGTAATAAATAAGACCAAAATTGAACTTATGTTAAGTTAAGTGATAAAAAATGCAAATTCTCCTATGTTCGCCTTGATTTAGGCCAAGGTACATGATCTTACATAAAAATTAGAAGAGAGCGCGCTCCGAATTTTCTATAGCATTTTGATCTAATACATTGGTTTTGCACCAATAAAAAAATAATAATCAAACAAATTGAAAAATTGTAATTTAAAGATTAGAACCATGCACTAGTTTTGATCTATTATTATATTTGACCAATCCAATACAACTATGATTACAATATGTATTAATTGTAAACATATAGACGAACTTAAACTATATAAGTATTGTGCCGAGATACAAATAATAAATATATAATCTAATCGCTGGCAATACCAAACAAAAAAGTTTTTGTCATATAGTCATGATCTTCACATGGATTTCTTGTAACTCACTTCTTAATAAACCATATAATATGCAATCTTCGTAGTTGATATATATATATATATATATTTAATAATTTAAAATTATTTAACTACAAAATTCTATTTGTCAGTATGCGTAACGACTAGGACAAAAGTGATGTACACGCGCATAATGAAATTATATATTTCTAAGTAAATAAGTAATCTTGATTTGTAGTTAATTAAAAAACTAATCACAATCATCCAATATCATTTTATTTGAAACAATATATTTGCTATCTCCCTAAAGAATATTGTAACATTATCATTAGCGATGTAATACCCGGCCCATTAATTAAGATATTAAGTCCAATTATAATTAATTAAATATATTTGACTATATAATATCTATAAATAAATATAATTTGATATATTCAAATATCATATGGGATTGACTATATCTCTAACTTATAACAAATCTGAATATATATAGATCTCTATAACAACTTACTAAATCTATAGATATACTGAATCTTGATAAAATCTAATCCTAACTACTTAACCTATATTAAATACTTAATATATATATCAACAAATATCTCAAATTTTCCAATTTATATTGTAATTTTCGGATGCATATTTGTAGGGTCATTTTCGATAAGCATATCTCAATAAAACAATCATATTTACTAGATTTAAGTCTACCATATCATATATAATCCATTAGGGACTTAAAAACCTACTCAAACTCTATCATCTAAGCCCTAGAACCTCCTATAAATACCCTCAAGAGATACATACGAAATTTGCATCTTTTCTCTTACTTCTCTCAAACTTTTCGTCTACACTTAGAAAGCCCCGTAGAAGAAGAACCCGATACGATAATTTAAGAGACGACCTTCCAAACTGTAATGGTTTTTCCCTGCTATGTTTTTCTTAAAACTCTTTTAATCAAAATATCGTACTATGTTTCAAAGTTATTTTCGTATATACAACTTGGTCTTGAGCATGCTATTTCGTTTTTTTGTATATATAAAAACGCTACTATGTGATCTGCTTTATGAAAAAGAAAGGTTTTGTTTTGAGATTTTTGAATGATTCGTATGCTCTGAAGTATTGGTATCTATCAGTAAGGAATTAATTTCGAGCCTGCAATAGGGCTTTAAATATACAGTATTTGAATCTTTGAGCCTCCTGCGGCGAATTAATAGCAGTGTCTGAACCATTGAGCCTACTGCGGCGAATTAATAGCAGTTCTGGCCTACCTAGCGGGATGAATAGCTAGGACTTGATCAAGTTACTGACTAGGTTCTAAGAATTCATGAGCATTAGAATACTTCTTGAATCGATTTACATTCTTTGAAAATAATTGACAATGTGTTATTAGTGTGTGAATTGCTTACAAATATGATCACATGTTTTATGAATGGTTTCATATATTGCAAAGTTTATTCTCATGAAAAGTATATTTTTAAATCGTAAAATTTTACTTTTGCTTGATTTGAAAAATGTATAAATATATGTATGTAACATGCTCTAAACCGATAGGAGGTGTAAGAACTACTTACGGGGCGATTTTGTTGCTCACCCACTATTTTTTTTAAATCCATCCAGAATGTTTAGTTGAGTAAGAGTAAAACTAAGAGAAGTATTGGAGGTGAAGAAGATTCATGGTTCGTGAGTCATGCCATATCAGTTTTAATTGGATTCAATAATTAGTTTTTGGATTATTGTACATATAGTATTTAAGAATTCTCGTCTTTTGGGGTTATTTTCAGTAAAATGATATTTTTACTATAATATAGTAGTGTTTTGATCCTATGGGCTTCGTGTCTTCGAGCCTTATGGGCTTAAAGACATGACCATCACGCGGCCAAAAATTGGGGCGTGACAGAATGGTATCAGAGCTTAGGTTCCGAAAGCATAAGTATTAATAGTAGTTTAGATTTAATTAAGTTGATAGCTCGAAAAGTGGAAAGAGTTTGGACCACCAACTAAGATCCCCGAATAGTTAACGCTTTAGTATCTTCATTAATTTAGGCAATACAAAAGGATGAGACAAGGAAAATAAAGGGTGAGAAATCAAAAAAAAAAAAAAAAAAAAAAAAACAAAAATGAGGAGTTGTACAAAAAAAAAAAGAGAAAACTATTCCAAGAGGACTTAAGTTACGAAGAGTTGCCCTTATGCATTGTGGACTACAAGGATCAAGTCTTCCAGTGTAGTATAATTTGATATGTAAAGGCTCAATGACCCAACCATACTTAGGTGAAGTAACCATGCTTACATGAGAGGTTGAGTAAAGCATGCATAATTTCTATCCTCACTTATTCACGACTAAATGCACTTAAGTTTCGAGGACGAAACTTTTTCTAAGGAGGGGAGAATGTAATACCCGGCCCATTAATTAGGATATTAAGTCCAATTATAATTAATTAAATATATTTTACTATATAATATCTATAAATAAATATAATTTGATATATTCAAATATCATATGGGATTGACTATATCTCTAACTTATAACAAATCTGAACATATATAGATCTCTATAACAACTTACTAAATCTATAGATATATTGAATCTTGATAAAATCTGATCCTAACTACTTACCATATATTAAATACTTAATATATATATCAACAAATATCTCAAATTTTCCAATTTATATTGTAATTTTCGGATGCATATTTGTAGGGTCATTTTCGATAAGCATATCTCAATAAAACAATCATATTTACTAGATTTAAGCCTACCATATCATATATAATCCATTAGGGACTTAAAAACCTACTCAAACTCTATCATCTAAGCCCTAGAACCTCCTATAAATACCCTCAAGAGATACATACGAAATTTGCATCTTTTCTCTTACTTCTCTCAAACTTTTCGTCTACACTTAGAAAGCCCCGTAGAAGAAGAACCCGATACGATAATTTAAGAGACGACCTTCCAAACTGTAAGTGGTTTTTCCCTGCTATATTTTTCTTAAAACTCTTTTAATCAAAATATCGTACTATGTTTCAAAGTTATTTTCGTATATACAACTTGGTCTTGAGCATGCTATTTCGTTTTTTTGTATATATAAAAACGCTACTATGTGATCTGCTTTATGAAAAAGAAAGGTTTTGTTTTGAGATTTTTGAATGATTCGTATGCTCTGAAGTATTGGTATCTATCAGTAAGGAATTAATTCCGAGCCTGCAATAGGGCTTTAAATATACAGTATTTGAATTTTTGAGCCTCCTGCGGCGAATTAATAGCAGTGTCTGAACCATTGAGCCTACTGCGGCGAATTAATAGCAGTTCTGGCCTACATAGCGAGATGAATAGCTAGGACTTGATCAAGTTATTGACTAGGTTCTAAGAATTCATGAGCATTAGAATACTTCTTGAATCGATTTATATTCTTTGAAAATAATTGACAATGTGTTATTAGTGTGTGAATTGCTTACAAATATGATCACATGTTTTATGAATGGTTTCATATATTGCAAAGTTTATTCTCATGAAAAGTATATTTTTAAATCGTAAAATTTTACTTTTGCTTGATTTGAAAAATGTATAAATATATGTATGTAACATGCTCTAGACCGATAGGAGGTGTAAGAACTACTTACGGGGCGATTTTGTTGCTCACCCACTATTTTTTTTAAATCCATGCAGAATGTTTAGTTGAGTAAGAGTAAAACTAAGAGAAGTATTGGAGGTGAAGAAGATTCAAGGTTCTTGAGTCATGCCATATCAGTTTTAATTGGATTCAATAATTAGTTTTTGGATTATTGTACATATAGTATTTAAGAATTCTCGTCTTTTGGGGTTATTTTCAGTAAAATGATATTTTTAACTATAATATAGTAGTGTTTTGATCCTATGGGCTTCGTGTCTTCGAGCCTTATGGACTTAAAGACATGGCCATCACGCGGCCAAAAATTGGGGCGTGACAAGGGAGATATCACTACACTTAATCTAACAGCCAAAATGACACACTTATGTACTTCTATTCAAAAAATTATATGTATAACATTTTCAAAAAAAAAAAATAAATCTGAAATTTAGTAAAAAAATATTTTGCCTCCCATCCCCCAAATTATTTATCGATAGTGATGGACACGATCTGATTTTGACGGTATTTTTTTAAAATTTATATCACATCAATAATTTTCTTTTGAGACGCCTAATATCAAAATCGAACGTTTGAAACCAATACAATTGTATCTAATATTAAATACACGATTGATAAGATTCATATCGATCTATTATGTAAGTAGTGCCATAATATTTTTGGTACCAAATACATATCGATAGATACCATACCGCCTACCGGAACCGTATGATTATAATCCAAATTTTTGTGTTATTTTCTATTCGAGATGTTTAAATATTTGATACGTGTTAATATATATATATATATATATATTAATTATAACTTAATAAGTGTATTTGTAAATTACACGTGTCAAACATGTGAAATGAAATAATAATAAATCAGTATTTGAAATAAAAAATCTTATCACATATAATTAGCATATAGGCCTTGAGATAATGTTTTGGGCCTTGATTACAACCCTAGCCCTGTCAACTATTCCTTGGTGAGCCCGGGGTAAGACATGCCATATTGGGCTGGAGTGGATCGTGGCCGTTGAGCCCAATGAAATCGGTCCGTGGCCCATTGTGCTAATATGTTGGTTATATTATTAATTTTATATTTTATATTATGCTCATTTAATAAAAAGAATAATCATATTTTTAAGTTATTTTTGAACAATGCTGGACTTTTTAAGTAATTCAAAATAAAAATAATATATACTATTTTACACTGTATAATTCAATATTTTTTTTCTTTTGATATTCTGAATTTCTGATCCATTTTCCCCTAGAAATATTTTTTATTTTATTTTAATTTGAGTTATTTTATTTTTGGTTATTATAAATAAAATTTATATGTTTTATTTAGTTTTAAATAATGCTAAGCTATTATCTAACTAGAAAAGGTATTTGTAAGTAAACAAATATTTGTATTTAGACCATACTCAAGGAATAAGTTGCCAACGTAATACATGCAATAGCTAGTATGCTTTGAAATATAAAAATATAAATATAATACTTTTAGGCAATTTTAGTTTTTTTTCCTAAACTAATGCAATACATGTCTACATCTATATTAATAATTATATATAATTGATAAAATTCTTTTACATACCCATGGTTTACGTATATAATTTCCTCAATTGTGTGTAAATAAAAAATATTTATAAGAATTTAATTAAAGGAAACACAACTTTTGGAATGGATTGTAATTAAGGAACCAATATATATGATGGAAACTTTAAAAAATATCTTTATACAATTAATTAACATCTCTAGAAAGAACATTTTGTGTAAGTATCATTTCTTTTATAAATGGCCACTAAATACATTTGAAATAAGTTACTTTCGTAACTCTATATAAATCTAAAATGAAGTTTACTGTAAAAAATGAAAATGATTATTACATTATCATGTTGAAGAATAAGAAATTCAAATAAAAAATTATTCAATTTACATGAAGTAGATGTCCTTTTGAATAGCCAAATAATTTCTTTTTGGGAAAATATTGTTCTTTTAGGTAAACAAAAGTCAAAATACAATTATGACTACTATTTTCCTATTGTTGTAATCGTTATATTTTGCATGTATAAACAAATAAATGTAAAATACTTTCCGAACATCACAGTCAACGATTGCAATTCTATCCGCAAAATCTTAAAGCATATGACTAACATATTGATGAAAATTGCGTATAATCATTGTGCCATCCATATATGAAATAAAATGTATTATCATCTCCAAAACAAACTAAACATGGACTCTATAAATAAATAAATGTAAATTATTTTCCCAATATTATAGTCAACGATTGCAATTATCCGCAAAATCTTAAGGCATATGACTAACATTGGTGATTAAAATTACTTACAATTATTGTGCCATTCATGTATGAAAATAAAATGTATTATGATGTTCAAAACAAAAGAAACACGGACTCTATAAATAAATAAACGTAACTTACTTTCTCAACATTATAGTCAACAATTGCAATTGTGTCCGCAAAATCTTAAAGCATATGGCTAACATTTTTAATAAAATTGCGTACAATCATTGTGCCATCCATATATGAAAATAAAATTTATTATCATGTCCAAGACAAACGAAACACTGACTCTATAAATAAATAAACATAAATTACTTTCCTAACATTATAGTCAAGGATTGCAATTCTGTCCGCAAAATCTTAAAGCATATGACTAACATTTTAAATCAAATTGCGTACAATCATTGTGCCATCCATATATGAAAATAAAATGTATTATCATGTCCAAAACAAACGAAACACGTACTCTATAAATGAGACATCCATTATCATTGATCCAACAATAGGAAATTTGTGTTCGTTTTTATACATAATTTTGTTTTATTTTGGATGACGGGAGAAACCCGCAGCCACTACCCTTAAGGTGCACACTGGGTAAACCTCGCTCTTGTGTAATAGTCTGCAAACCACACAAGAGAGGTAAACCTCGCTCTTATATAATAGCCGGCAAATCACACAAGAGAGTTCAACCAGCCTAGGTTGTCCATAGCTGACAGACTCACAGTAGAGAAGACTACAAAATTCAGCTGCCCTACCAACTCTACTGAAGCATTTTAACGTGATCAATTTATTCCATTCAAATAATGGAAGATCAAAGTAGCTTATATCGTTATGCAATAACAATTTTATTGCAACACTTGAATCATCGGTGAGTACTTAATAGCATGAACTTCCGATCTCTAATCTCTTTGGTTGTTGCATTTATTTTATTAACCATTTATTTTGTGTATAAATTTAGTTTAACCGTAATTATTTTAGTGTTATATTAGTTAAGTCTGAATTTCTTAATTAGCATGTAAATTAAATATACATGAAATGGTGGAAGACAAAGATTAATATAAATTTCAAGATGCAAGGTTATCATAATGTTTACAAACATAAATGAAAATCCAAAACTAATATATCACATATATATATATTATCGATTGTCTAGGACATTTTAGTATTTATCCCATTATTTCGCGAAAATTTGCAAAATTATATATTCGTCACTTGAATTTATATTTGCTAAATCATCATTCCATGTGATAATCTTATTATTCTAGAAAATTTTGCTAGATTTTCTACATTTGTGCACTTCTTTGTAATATTATACTAATATGAAGTTAGATCCCATCTAAACATGCTTTTAGTTGGTAATTAAACGAATAAACGAATGAATGACAAGTTTGACTGTTTCAATCATTTTTCATTTATTTTATTACGCATATAATTCCCTGATAGCAAAAATAAAGAACTAGATCGAAATAATTATGTGTTTGGTTGATTTTATCTTTATGTAATTTACAATTCGAGCATATGACTATCAAGTATTTGTAGGATTCTTGTAATATTATTGTCTATTCATCCCTATATAAGAGATAAATATTTGACCAAATGACTACTATATATTTCAATATTGGAGAATTAACACCAAATCCTGGTTATTCTCAATATGGTTTATAAATCTTTACATAATCTCTGCAATAACATCTCAAATGAAAATATTAAATTATACAAATCCAAGAACAAAATTTCCTAATTGTGACAATGCATTTTATTTGACCACTAATACATGAATTTTTTCACAAAAAAGGGATGTATAAATTAATAAAATAAGACATAGAAATTATATTTTCGTTGACAATTTTTGTTATAAATACCCTCATGCGAAAAAGATTTATTCACAATTCAATTCACTTTTCTTGTGCCCTTTACACACAACCAAGTTTTTGTTGGAAAATTTATTTTCTGACGTCTGAAATTACGGACAGAATCGAATAGTCCCGGTAAAAACGCTGATCACGTTTCTGTACCCGTTAAATTTGACTCTTGGTTGTCACTTGTAACCGCCATGGTATTTATGCTTTAATAAAACGTTTCGGCAGTTACAGTGACAACATTATGTCAGAATTTAATTGTATTCAATTCTGTCTTTAATTATGTACCTATATATAGGGCCCCCTACGGTATGTAATCGATGTACCAAAACATAGTGACGTCCTATGTTTATTCTTTCCTCCTCATTCGAGAGTTTGAGCAGTTAGTAAAGCTCGATGGTGTTCTTTAGTTTGGAGTGGTCCTACTGAAGAACTGAATTCGTTGTATCTTGGGACACGTTTGCACAACCCGTACCACCTGTAGCGGGGCAATTTCGTGTTAAGGAAAGAGCTCGTCTCGCCTCGAATTTTCCTAATCTCCGAAACTTATCTATTTATTCGAAGTTTGTCCAACAAACTTAACACGAAATTTTTTCTCGTTGTTCAACTTCGTTGCCAAATAAGATAAGTTTTATAGTTCTTTTAGCTTTTGAATTTACATATGTTACGTTGGCTTAAGGCTATATGTAAATTAACCAATGATTCATTTTTGGCATCAGATGTTGAAGTGGAGCATTCTTTTTGTGATTTCATATGAATCACGTGAGTCACAAGCTGTTGGCAAGGTGCTAAAGGAAAAACATGGAAATTGATTTTGAATCAATTGTAATCGGGCTAAAATTTTGATTTGAGATTTGAGAATTTCGATTGGATCGAGAATTCAAGATAATTTGTAAATCTGAAAATTTTGAGCCGCGATTGATTTGGTTGAAATCAGATAAAAATTTGAGATTGCAAATTGAGAATTTTGATTCGATCAAAAATTCAAGAGATTTAATTTGTAAATCTGCAAGATAATTGGATCAAAATCTGGGATTTTGATTGAAAATGGGGTTTGACCTGATGTTGTGAAATTCCATTGTGAATGTTTGGTGAAGAACCATGAACATTACAATTTGGAGAGAAAACTGAGCAGACTGTATATTTAAGCTCAGGCCGTGAAAAGCTGGTTTCACTGGAAAAAGGGACGCCAAGCGTTGCTTAAGTCAGCCTCACCTCTAGAGCAGATCGGAAGAATTGCAATTTCAGATCTGTTTAGTAAGCGGTTGCAGCGACGTTGCGTCACTTGGAGCAGCGCTGTTATCGCCGAAAGTCGTAGATGGCTTTCGGTCCAGCGAGAGTTTGCCGGGCAACTCGAAAACCGGCGGTTGGAATGGTTTTGTTCAGATTCGGAATCTGAAATTTTGATTTTGCAAATTGAAAATGTTAGATAAATCAAAACTCAAGGTTTGCTAAATCTGAAAATTTTAATTTGCCCAAAATCTGGGATTTGTGGGCTGAAGATGATTTGAGAAAAATAAGGGCAATTTGAAACAAACCATTCTGGAATATGCTTAGAGCATAAGCGAAATGTTTGGGCTGAAATTGTCGATGGATTCGTCGGGATTGGACCGAATCTCGTCGGTTTTGCCAAGTAAATCATCAACTCGTGATGAGGTTGAAGGGCACGCATACGACTATACGAGCTTGCCAATTGGAAACAATTTGGGCGGAGCCGTCGCTTGCGGGGAATTGTCGTCGTGCGCTGAGTCACCGGAATTGGAGTGCTATGCGCACAACACTCGCGTTGACAGATTTTAGTGGCGTGAGAGATTGTTGATGGCAGCGAAACTTGGTGTCAAAACGCCGTGTTAATGGCCGTTTAAAGACAGCTAAGAAAGGCTTCCATTAGAGTGCCGAATTGGGTACTTAGAATAATGGCAAAGAAGAAATGGGGAAGGAGACAAAGTTTCATACTTCAATTCCAGCTGTATCATTTGAGGACAAATGAAAGTGGCCCGACACAATTGTAAGTGTTTTGGGATGGACCCATCACACAAATGATCAGGTGTTGAGCTCACCAAGCTTGGCCCAGGGTATAAAATAAATGGTTGGGCTAGGCTCAATGCATTATACAGTAGAAACTCGATAAATTAATACTCGATTAATTAATAAACTCTCTAAGATAATATTTTTGGTCGGTCCCGACTCGGGGATAGGGTGCTAAATTAATAATTCGCTAAAATTATAAGATAATACATTTTTGATAATTTCTATAGGTCCCATATAAAATATAAATTAATGATTCCTTATATACTACATATTACATGAATGATTTATTAATTTTTTTTGAAAAATGATTCAATTGTCTTTTGTTTTTTTGTTGAAATCAATTTCACCTTGCAAATCAATTTGCAATTGTCCTTGAATTATCCTTATTGTGTTTGCATAATTGCTAACATTCATTCTTACAATTGCTTTTGAGTGAGACTTGAATTATTCTTGTTGTGCTTGCATAATGCTATTCGAATCTTGTCGGTCATTATTGTTTTTTTCACACCTTTAAGATTAGAAGGCATGTCGTATGTGTATGATTTATTTGTGTTAGCATTATTATCTTGTATTTATATAAAAAATATTTTTTAATTATTGTACATGCATGGTACTATAATTAAGTAAAAGTTTGAATGGTGTTTGTAAATTGAATATTTCATTATAAATTAATAAAATATTAATTAATGTATAAATTAATAATTATTAATTTATCGATTAATTAATAACTCTTTTAATTAATAAATTTTGGTGGTCCCAAGAGTATTAATTTATAGAGTTTTTACTGTATATTATTAACATTGGGTAATGGATTTGACAAAGCCCAATATATAATTAATTCAATGAGCTGGGCTTATTGCATATTAGTTGAAGGGATATGCTCATTTGATTGGGCTAGGCTAATTGCAAGTTAATTAAATTGAGCGGGGCTCAAAGAAAATTAATAAGCTTCGGCTAGCCTTAATGCATATATATTAAATGAGGTATTGGGCTTGACCCAATACTTGATCATTTGATTGAGGGTGGTTGGACTTGTACCACCACAAGTGTTTTAATTAAATTGGGCTGGGCTCAATAAGAATTAAAACAAGATGGCTAAGGTTTGACATAACCAATTGGACTTCTTTCAAAATTTAATTGGGTTGGACCCAAGTACCAACATAATTTTCAAAATGATGTTGGGTATTTATTTGTGAAATGGAAGTGATTTAATTAAACTGAGATTTATTTTATGCAACAAAACTATAAATTAGTGATGTTGATAAATAAATTGGAAAATTAAGTTTCAGGCTTAATTTTAGTATTTGATTAAGTTGCAATATAATGAAATTAAATTTGTTTGATTTCAATTTTAATATATTGGACTTAAACAGTATTTTTGAGTTCTCAAGATTAAAGTGAGTTTTAATCTTAAACACGAGAATCAAATGGGATTCAATTTTTGAAATTGAATAAAAGTTAAATAGGATTTTAACTTTGAGGTTAATTAAGTCTGTGAAATTAAATTGGGTTTCAATATGATTAAATTGGATTTAATCTTTGGTGGACTTAATCGATTAAACTGGGGTTAATCGTCGTATAGAAAAATTAAGTTGGACTTAATTGAACTGATTGATTGAATAAGATTTAATCAATAATTTACGAGATTATCAAAGTTAATCGAATTAAACACGGAAATTATGTTGTATTAATTTCGCGTCGATTTTCTCATAAAAATTAAACTGGGTTTAATTTCACATCAAAATCAAGGATTTTGATTTCAAGTTAAATTGGTTTTAACTATGGATTTGGTTAGATTGAATTTAATCAAATAATTAAAAGAGCCCACGTAAATAAAATTGGATTTAATTTCGCCAGAATCAAATTGGATTCGATTGGGAAATAAATTAAATTTTATGTATGTCAAATGTGGGGGTAATGCATAAGATGCATTTGGTTGAAATAAGTTTCGCCCTAAATTTTGACGATGTCAATGGGCTAAATTTAGATAATTCATAAACTAAGATGTCGTGAAAGGATGAGGTTTGATGAATTATGCAAAAATAGGTGAAAAATATCCGTAGTGACTAAGGTGGAGAATACGAAGCACCGTTTGATTAATTTTGCATAGATTGAGGCATCAAAATCAAACATTGGCTTCTTATATGCCACAGTCAAATGGAGTAGTTAAACCCGAGAATCGCAAATGTAGAATGCGATAACTGATTTAGCTGGGCTAACTCAGAAATGTGGGGGGAGGTAAACCTCTTCGCCAGTTATATCCACGTGAAAGTGGAATTGAGAATGTGTACGAGTTATGAAAAGACTTAAAGTCTTCATATAAGTACATCAAATTGTGGGGGTATTTGACGAAGGTCGAAATACCAGAACCTAAAACAAGTAAAGATGGGGCATAAAACTATTGACTGCATATTTATTGATTATGCATGTATTAGTAGCGCCTATCATTTTTTGGCATATAAGTCAAAAATTTTGGTGATTCATGATATAATTGTCATGGAATCTAGAGTTGTTTCGTTTTGAGGATATCTTTCCGAAAGAAAGATTAATGCCCTCATAAAGGAATGATATGTCAACGAGAAGTTCTAATCCAGGGGATGAAGAACTATGACCTAAACGACAAGAGTTCCTAAATCGTCTGGTCTGACTTTGTATTTTATACATTAGAAAATAAACCGAGAATGATTAAGGAAGCTTTGTCGAATTGGAAAGAATGTATCAATAGTGGAATCAAGTCTACAATACACAACCATGCCAGAGATTTTCCTTAGGGAAATGAGTCTTTAGGCTGTAAATGGATTCTGAAAAGAAAGACTGATGAACTATTGATAGGTATAAGGCCCATCTGGTAGTCATAACAACACCGAGAGATGGAGGTCTTAATTTCTTTGATGCTTATTCTCGAATAGTGAGATTAACTCCATAAGATTGCTCATTGGTATTGCTTAATTGCATAACCTTGAGATTCATAAAATGGATGTTAAATCTGCATTTTCAATTTGAGAATTAGATAAAAAAATGTAATAACCTTATGGTTATGTTGCTCCTAAACTAGAATTGGAGATGAAGGTGTGCAAACTTGTAAAGTCGTTATACGGACTTAAACAAGCACCAAGATAATTGCAACCTCGTATTGTTGTTTGAATATGCTAGGGTCACTGGGAGTTTGATATACATCATGAACTAAACCCATATTGACCTAGTTATTCTATGAGCTGTTGAGTGGAGTCGTGAGTAATCTAAGTTGAAAGCATTTTAAGCTTTAACTATAGGTCTTAGATACTTAAAAGTATACTAAGGACGTTGGATTACTCTACTCAAGATATCCGCTTGTAATCAAAGGATACAATGATGCAAATTGGATATTTGACACGATTACTCAAGTTCACGAGTGAGAGCATTGTCATATAAATTTTCTAAGCAAATTTGCATAGATTGATTCAAAATGGAATCATAATTCATAACTTTTTGACAAAGGTTGTGAATAAGCTGAGTAACTATGAAATTTGTTAGAAGATATTTTCTATTGGGAAAAACCAGAGCCCCTATCTGAATTTACTACGACTTTCAGTCGATAATTAGTAGGGCAAAAAGTGGTTTGTAATAATGGTAGACACAATACCATTAAGCAGTTGGTCTTTAATGAGCTATTTCCATTGATTGGATAAAATCAAAGGAGAATATAGTAGATCCTTTGACGAAAGGATTACCTAGAGATCAAATAAACTGCCTATCTAGAGGAATGGGGTTAAAGTCTACAAGTAAAGAACGAACACAACGGGAACCCTACCATGTTGACTGGAGATCCCAAGATCATGGTTCAAAGGGAAAACTTAGTTGTGCAAGTTCTGGAGAGCACTTAAGAGTTTTCGAACTCTAACCCATTGCCTAGGATAAAGAAGTGCGTTCTGTAAAGTTGTAGCAAAGGTTAAGCTAAGCTTTTAATGTTTCCTATACTGTCTATATGAAGTGGGGTAAAGCAGATTACTCTTAATAGGAAGTCACCTATGTAAGTGTGAGGTGGCGGCCGCCTCAACTCTGTGGTATGAGTAAACACTTATGAATCCAAGATGGGGTGCCAAGGCCAAAATGGACCCAACAGTGAGAACTGAAAACTGTCGAAAATTTATTATGTGAGTGTCATTGTCTGGGCTTGCACGAACGGCTGACCAGTTCAAGACAACATGTTCACTGGGGAGCCTAGTGAGTCCGATGATATTTCACTAAGAAAGGTTCAAGGCCGAAAGCTACCTTATCTGATGTAATAAATTTTCTATTGAACTCTCGAACTTACGTTAATTTCATTCGTGTGGGGGATTGTTGGAAAATTTATTTTCTGACGTCTGAAATTACGGACAGAATCGAATAGTCCCGGTAAAAACGCTGATCACGTTTCTGTACCCGTTAAATTTGACTCTTGGTTGTCACTTGTAACCGCCATGGTATTTATGCTTTAATAAAACGTTTCGGCAGTTACAGTGACAACATTATGTCAGAATTTAATTGTATTCAATTCTGTCTTTAATTATGTACCTATATATAGGGCCCCCTACGGTATGTAATCGATGTACCAAAACATAGTGACGTCCTATGTTTATTCTTTCCTCCTCATTCGAGAGTTTGAGCAGTTAGTAAAGCTCGATGGTGTTCTTTAGTTTGGAGTGGTCCTACTGAAGAACTGAATTCGTTGTATCTTGGGACACGTTTGCACAACCCGTACCACCTGTAGCGGGGCAATTTCGTGTTAAGGAAAGAGCTCGTCTCGCCTCGAATTTTCCTAATCTCCGAAACTTATCTATTTATTCGAAGTTTGTCCAACAAACTTAACACGAAATTTTTTCTCGTTGTTCAACTTCGTTGCCAAATAAGATAAGTTTTATAGTTCTTTTAGCTTTTGAATTTACATATGTTACGTTGGCTTAAGGCTATATGTAAATTAACCAATGATTCATTTTTGGCATCAGATGTTGAAGTGGAGCATTCTTTTTGTGATTTCATATGAATCACGTGAGTCACAAGCTGTTGGCAAGGTGCTAAAGGAAAAACATGGAAATTGATTTTGAATCAATTGTAATCGGGCTAAAATTTTGATTTGAGATTTGAGAATTTCGATTGGATCGAGAATTCAAGATAATTTGTAAATCTGAAAATTTTGAGCCGCGATTGATTTGGTTGAAATCAGATAAAAATTTGAGATTGCAAATTGAGAATTTTGATTCGATCAAAAATTCAAGAGATTTAATTTGTAAATCTGCAAGATAATTGGATCAAAATCTGGGATTTTGATTGAAAATGGGGTTTGACCTGATGTTGTGAAATTCCATTGTGAATGTTTGGTGAAGAACCATGAACATTACAATTTGGAGAGAAAACTGAGCAGACTGTATATTTAAGCTCAGGCCGTGAAAAGCTGGTTTCACTGGAAAAAGGGACGCCAAGCGTTGCTTAAGTCAGCCTCACCTCTAGAGCAGATCGGAAGAATTGCAATTTCAGATCTGTTTAGTAAGCGGTTGCAGCGACGTTGCGTCACTTGGAGCAGCGCTGTTATCGCCGAAAGTCGTAGATGGCTTTCGGTCCAGCGAGAGTTTGCCGGGCAACTCGAAAACCGGCGGTTGGAATGGTTTTGTTCAGATTCGGAATCTGAAATTTTGATTTTGCAAATTGAAAATGTTAGATAAATCAAAACTCAAGGTTTGCTAAATCTGAAAATTTTAATTTGCCCAAAATCTGGGATTTGTGGGCTGAAGATGATTTGAGAAAAATAAGGGCAATTTGAAACAAACCATTCTGGAATATGCTTAGAGCATAAGCGAAATGTTTGGGCTGAAATTGTCGATGGATTCGTCGGGATTGGACCGAATCTCGTCGGTTTTGCCAAGTAAATCATCAACTCGTGATGAGGTTGAAGGGCACGCATACGACTATACGAGCTTGCCAATTGGAAACAATTTGGGCGGAGCCGTCGCTTGCGGGGAATTGTCGTCGTGCGCTGAGTCACCGGAATTGGAGTGCTATGCGCACAACACTCGCGTTGACAGATTTTAGTGGCGTGAGAGATTGTTGATGGCAGCGAAACTTGGTGTCAAAACGCCGTGTTAATGGCCGTTTAAAGACAGCTAAGAAAGGCTTCCATTAGAGTGCCGAATTGGGTACTTAGAATAATGGCAAAGAAGAAATGGGGAAGGAGACAAAGTTTCATACTTCAATTCCAGCTGTATCATTTGAGGACAAATGAAAGTGGCCCGACACAATTGTAAGTGTTTTGGGATGGACCCATCACACAAATGATCAGGTGTTGAGCTCACCAAGCTTGGCCCAGGGTATAAAATAAATGGTTGGGCTAGGCTCAATGCATTATACAGTAGAAACTCGATAAATTAATACTCGATTAATTAATAAACTCTCTAAGATAATATTTTTGGTCGGTCCCGACTCGGGGATAGGGTGCTAAATTAATAATTCGCTAAAATTATAAGATAATACATTTTTGATAATTTCTATAGGTCCCATATAAAATATAAATTAATGATTCCTTATATACTACATATTACATGAATGATTTATTAATTTTTTTTGAAAAATGATTCAATTGTCTTTTGTTTTTTTGTTGAAATCAATTTCACCTTGCAAATCAATTTGCAATTGTCCTTGAATTATCCTTATTGTGTTTGCATAATTGCTAACATTCATTCTTACAATTGCTTTTGAGTGAGACTTGAATTATTCTTGTTGTGCTTGCATAATGCTATTCGAATCTTGTCGGTCATTATTGTTTTTTTCACACCTTTAAGATTAGAAGGCATGTCGTATGTGTATGATTTATTTGTGTTAGCATTATTATCTTGTATTTATATAAAAAATATTTTTTAATTATTGTACATGCATGGTACTATAATTAAGTAAAAGTTTGAATGGTGTTTGTAAATTGAATATTTCATTATAAATTAATAAAATATTAATTAATGTATAAATTAATAATTATTAATTTATCGATTAATTAATAACTCTTTTAATTAATAAATTTTGGTGGTCCCAAGAGTATTAATTTATAGAGTTTTTACTGTATATTATTAACATTGGGTAATGGATTTGACAAAGCCCAATATATAATTAATTCAATGAGCTGGGCTTATTGCATATTAGTTGAAGGGATATGCTCATTTGATTGGGCTAGGCTAATTGCAAGTTAATTAAATTGAGCGGGGCTCAAAGAAAATTAATAAGCTTCGGCTAGCCTTAATGCATATATATTAAATGAGGTATTGGGCTTGACCCAATACTTGATCATTTGATTGAGGGTGGTTGGACTTGTACCACCACAAGTGTTTTAATTAAATTGGGCTGGGCTCAATAAGAATTAAAACAAGATGGCTAAGGTTTGACATAACCAATTGGACTTCTTTCAAAATTTAATTGGGTTGGACCCAAGTACCAACATAATTTTCAAAATGATGTTGGGTATTTATTTGTGAAATGGAAGTGATTTAATTAAACTGAGATTTATTTTATGCAACAAAACTATAAATTAGTGATGTTGATAAATAAATTGGAAAATTAAGTTTCAGGCTTAATTTTAGTATTTGATTAAGTTGCAATATAATGAAATTAAATTTGTTTGATTTCAATTTTAATATATTGGACTTAAACAGTATTTTTGAGTTCTCAAGATTAAAGTGAGTTTTAATCTTAAACACGAGAATCAAATGGGATTCAATTTTTGAAATTGAATAAAAGTTAAATAGGATTTTAACTTTGAGGTTAATTAAGTCTGTGAAATTAAATTGGGTTTCAATATGATTAAATTGGATTTAATCTTTGGTGGACTTAATCGATTAAACTGGGGTTAATCGTCGTATAGAAAAATTAAGTTGGACTTAATTGAACTGATTGATTGAATAAGATTTAATCAATAATTTACGAGATTATCAAAGTTAATCGAATTAAACACGGAAATTATGTTGTATTAATTTCGCGTCGATTTTCTCATAAAAATTAAACTGGGTTTAATTTCACATCAAAATCAAGGATTTTGATTTCAAGTTAAATTGGTTTTAACTATGGATTTGGTTAGATTGAATTTAATCAAATAATTAAAAGAGCCCACGTAAATAAAATTGGATTTAATTTCGCCAGAATCAAATTGGATTCGATTGGGAAATAAATTAAATTTTATGTATGTCAAATGTGGGGGTAATGCATAAGATGCATTTGGTTGAAATAAGTTTCGCCCTAAATTTTGACGATGTCAATGGGCTAAATTTAGATAATTCATAAACTAAGATGTCGTGAAAGGATGAGGTTTGATGAATTATGCAAAAATAGGTGAAAAATATCCGTAGTGACTAAGGTGGAGAATACGAAGCACCGTTTGATTAATTTTGCATAGATTGAGGCATCAAAATCAAACATTGGCTTCTTATATGCCACAGTCAAATGGAGTAGTTAAACCCGAGAATCGCAAATGTAGAATGCGATAACTGATTTAGCTGGGCTAACTCAGAAATGTGGGGGGAGGTAAACCTCTTCGCCAGTTATATCCACGTGAAAGTGGAATTGAGAATGTGTACGAGTTATGAAAAGACTTAAAGTCTTCATATAAGTACATCAAATTGTGGGGGTATTTGACGAAGGTCGAAATACCAGAACCTAAAACAAGTAAAGATGGGGCATAAAACTATTGACTGCATATTTATTGATTATGCATGTATTAGTAGCGCCTATCATTTTTTGGCATATAAGTCAAAAATTTTGGTGATTCATGATATAATTGTCATGGAATCTAGAGTTGTTTCGTTTTGAGGATATCTTTCCGAAAGAAAGATTAATGCCCTCATAAAGGAATGATATGTCAACGAGAAGTTCTAATCCAGGGGATGAAGAACTATGACCTAAACGACAAGAGTTCCTAAATCGTCTGGTCTGACTTTGTATTTTATACATTAGAAAATAAACCGAGAATGATTAAGGAAGCTTTGTCGAATTGGAAAGAATGTATCAATAGTGGAATCAAGTCTACAATACACAACCATGCCAGAGATTTTCCTTAGGGAAATGAGTCTTTAGGCTGTAAATGGATTCTGAAAAGAAAGACTGATGAACTATTGATAGGTATAAGGCCCATCTGGTAGTCATAACAACACCGAGAGATGGAGGTCTTAATTTCTTTGATGCTTATTCTCGAATAGTGAGATTAACTCCATAAGATTGCTCATTGGTATTGCTTAATTGCATAACCTTGAGATTCATAAAATGGATGTTAAATCTGCATTTTCAATTTGAGAATTAGATAAAAAAATGTAATAACCTTATGGTTATGTTGCTCCTAAACTAGAATTGGAGATGAAGGTGTGCAAACTTGTAAAGTCGTTATACGGACTTAAACAAGCACCAAGATAATTGCAACCTCGTATTGTTGTTTGAATATGCTAGGGTCACTGGGAGTTTGATATACATCATGAACTAAACCCATATTGACCTAGTTATTCTATGAGCTGTTGAGTGGAGTCGTGAGTAATCTAAGTTGAAAGCATTTTAAGCTTTAACTATAGGTCTTAGATACTTAAAAGTATACTAAGGACGTTGGATTACTCTACTCAAGATATCCGCTTGTAATCAAAGGATACAATGATGCAAATTGGATATTTGACACGATTACTCAAGTTCACGAGTGAGAGCATTGTCATATAAATTTTCTAAGCAAATTTGCATAGATTGATTCAAAATGGAATCATAATTCATAACTTTTTGACAAAGGTTGTGAATAAGCTGAGTAACTATGAAATTTGTTAGAAGATATTTTCTATTGGGAAAAACCAGAGCCCCTATCTGAATTTACTACGACTTTCAGTCGATAATTAGTAGGGCAAAAAGTGGTTTGTAATAATGGTAGACACAATACCATTAAGCAGTTGGTCTTTAATGAGCTATTTCCATTGATTGGATAAAATCAAAGGAGAATATAGTAGATCCTTTAACGAAAGGATTACCTAGAGATCAAATAAACTGCCTATCTAGAGGAATGGGGTTAAAGTCTACAAGTAAAGAACGAACACAACGGGAACCCTACCATGTTGACTGGAGATCCCAAGATCATGGTTCAAAGGGAAAACTTAGTTGTGCAAGTTCTGGAGAGCACTTAAGAGTTTTCGAACTCTAACCCATTGCCTAGGATAAAGAAGTGCGTTCTGTAAAGTTGTAGCAAAGGTTAAGCTAAGCTTTTAATGTTTCCTATACTGTCTATATGAAGTGGGGTAAAGCAGATTACTCTTAATAGGAAGTCACCTATGTAAGTGTGAGGTGGCGGCCGCCTCAACTCTGTGGTATGAGTAAACACTTATGAATCCAAGATGGGGTGCCAAGGCCAAAATGGACCCAACAGTGAGAACTGAAAACTGTCGAAAATTTATTATGTGAGTGTCATTGTCTGGGCTTGCACGAACGGCTGACCAGTTCAAGACAACATGTTCACTGGGGAGCCTAGTGAGTCCGATGATATTTCACTAAGAAAGGTTCAAGGCCGAAAGCTACCTTATCTGATGTAATAAATTTTCTATTGAACTCTCGAACTTGCGTTAATTTCATTCGTGTGGGGGATTGTTGGAAAATTTATTTTCTGACGTCTGAAATTACGGACAGAATCGAATAGTCCCGGTAAAAACGCTGATCACGTTTCTGTACCCGTTAAATTTGACTCTTGGTTGTCACTTGTAACCGCCATGGTATTTATGCTTTAATAAAACGTTTCGGCAGTTACAGTGACAACATTATGTCAGAATTTAATTGTATTCAATTCTGTCTTTAATTATGTACCTATATATAGGGCCCCCTACGGTATGTAATCGATGTACCAAAACATAGTGACGTCCTATGTTTATTCTTTCCTCCTCATTCGAGAGTTTGAGCAGTTAGTAAAGCTCGATGGTGTTCTTTAGTTTGGAGTGGTCCTACTGAAGAACTGAATTCGTTGTATCTTGGGACACGTTTGCACAACCCGTACCACCTGTAGCGGGGCAATTTCGTGTTAAGGAAAGAGCTCGTCTCGCCTCGAATTTTCCTAATCTCCGAAACTTATCTATTTATTCGAAGTTTGTCCAACAGTTTTCATATATTTCTAACACAAATTTTTATCATGGCTGATAGGCAATCAAATGAGAGGCAATCAAATGAGAGACAATCAATAGGTCGCCAAAGGATTCCCATTGAGCTAATCACAAACCAAGACGAGCGAGTTGTGCACCCTTTGTGGAGTTGATATCGGTATAATCGTCTTCTCGCCCACCGAAAACCCATTATCGTTTTTTCACCCGTCAATGGATTCTGTGATCGAACGTCACAAACTCGTTGATGCTCACACACGAGCAAGAGTCGAGAGCCTCAACAAACAACTAGACGAGGTTTTAGACAAAAGGGACGAGTTAAAAATGAGAGAGAAAGGATGGTGGGAAGTCCCTATTGAGCAAGTTAAGGAATGGGGGGCTTGGTTCGAAAACCTAAATGCTCGAGTAACTAGTCGAATCGAAGAGCTACACAACCAAGGCTCGGTTTCGACGGGTTTGCAACTTCAAAATGCACCACTTGATCAAGGTGCTAATGCTAGTAATTTTGGACACTATCCATTTCTTAGTGGAGGAGATGATCCAAGCATGTTTTATCTTCCTCAATTACCATCTTTTGGTGGTCAATTTGGAGAGGCTAGCACAAGCCATTTGGACCCTTTTCAACCTCAATTTGGACATAGCCCATTTGCTAATATTGGTGGGTTTGAACAAGGTGGGTGGGACCCGGTTTTCGTTCCTCATCCACCGATAAATGATCAAGATTTTGCCAGTGGAAGTGGATCGGGCCAAGCTGATCTTTGCCGTTCGTTTGTTCATCTACGAGGTCAGGATCCAAATGGAGAGCCCAGCCCGTCTCGACAACGAGACGACGACATGGATACTTAATTGGCTTGGCGGCCTTTATTTTTCCATACTATATAAGTTTTTATGAATTTTGTTTGTGGTTTTTGAGTTAGTTTTTTGAATTTTACTTGTTATTTTGTTATTATGTTTGTGTTGTTCAAAATTGATTGTTTAATATATGTTTGTGTTGTTCAATATTGATTGTTTAATATAAAGTTAAAATATACAGTCTTGTAGCTTATGATATTGTTTGTATTTGATAATTTTGAAACTATAAATGGCTGTATTATTGATTTTAAAATGATATAACGAATTTTAGTTTCAAATAAATGTATTCGATAACTTAAAAGGCTTAATTTTACCAACCCTTAAATCATAGTGTTACCCTAAACCCTATATTAGGCTACCAACGCTTGTTGGCTCAAGTGGTTTGGGGCTTGAGTTCACTTAAGCAAGGTCTCGGGTTCGAGCCTTGTGAATGTAAAAAACTTCGTTGGGAGAGCCAGCCCCCACTAAACGGGCCCTGCCAAGCTCGGCTGGATTAGTCGCATGTTGCGCGGATACCAGTGGTTGAACCAACAAAAAAATTAAGTATATTAGGCTGGAGTGAAAACATATAATTATCTTGAAAATGATTGTTACCTTGTCATGGTGATGAAAAAAAACCCTGAAAAATAAGATCAAGTGTGTATATTTGAAATTAGTAGAATTCATGAATAAAATCAAGATTTTATTATTTATTAAAAATGCGAGATTATGTTATAATATATAAATAAACATTAATGAATATCCAACACTACTATGATCGTACTCATTTTTTGTAGACACTTTGTGTAGTCGATATTGGTATAATAATTTTCTCTCCTACTCGAAATCCTTCCTCAATTTTCCATCCATTCATAGAATTTGTGATAAACAAAATCACTCATTTGTTGATCAGGGTTTCAAAACGTCGTCTTGGTTTGTATGAAAAACCAAGTGAACTATGTAAACTTGGTTTGTACGATATTGGTATAATAATTTTCCATGCATCCGTGGAATCAACAAATGAGTGATTTTGCCAGTCACACACGAGGTAGAATCGCAAACCTCAACGGAAGGCTAGACGAAGTGCTAGACCAAAAAGAGCAAGTAAACAAACGAGAAAAGGAGCTGGACGAGGCCGCTAAAGCTCGAGAAAACCCTAGTTGAGAGCTCAGTTGGTCCATCAACAACCAATGAAGCTGGTCCATCTCATCAAAGGGACAAGGAACGTTAGTTGGCCTCCTATTTATGAGTTTATTACAAAATACTTTCTTGTGTTAGTTCGAAATTGTGAAATACCCGTCTGTTAGAAAAATAGGCAAAATAAATTCTGTATTTCATTAAACCTGATCGTGTAAGAGTTCCTAACATGGCTTCTTTCAAGTCTAATCCAAATTATTATATACTGATATTTGGTGTCTCTGTATTATTTTTCAAACTCTACTTATTCTTTGTCTTTACATCTGTTCCAAGTTGGTTGTTATATATGTTATAATATAAAGTTAAAATTTTAATTTTTAGCTTGTACTACACATTGCTTAATAGATAATTTTAATAGCTCAAATTCCTTCTTTAATCCTAATATCACAAGATTATTATAAATATATCCAGCTATCGTGAAGAAATTAAATAAATTGTTAGACACAATATTTACTATTATAAAAGTATGCATGTTGGAAGGTGTTTCTTCCTATTGTAAAAGACTATTTTACCCCTATTAATTTTATTTAATAATTGTTCTACTCCTATTAATTCATTTGATTAGTATTAATATGTAACTCTTTTTACAATAAATAATAATTAAATATTAATATTTTATTAATTAAGTAATAATTTTTCATGTCCAATGTTTCAACACTCATTAAAACGTTTAAATAGGCTTCTAACTTTTCAATTACTCACTAATATTTATCCATGTTATAGAAAAATATTATGTATATTACTAATTGCCTTTAATGCACGGACACTCCGAAAATTCAACACGTATGGTGTCGGACACGGACACGGCTCCGACACGGCTCCGACACGTGTCCGACACGCCTAATTGGTGTCCAGAATTTGGAGACGTTTCGGACACGGCATGTGAAGTGTCGGACACGGCCATATGGAGTGTCCGACACGGCCATGTGGAGTGTCCGACACGGATTGGACACTTGTGCCAAATTTTTGAAAAAATTATATTGTATGGGGTCAAATGCAATTTAGAAAAAATCTATAATATAGAAAACTACATCTCCTTGTTCTTCAATCGAAGGGGTGATGTCGTCGTCTTTTACTTCCGTCTCCAATCCAACAAAGGTTTTGATCTCTTTATACTTCTACAAATATTCAACATATACTCTAGAATCCCTAAATTTCTAAATCCCTAATTTTGAATCCAAATTCGTATGCATTACCAAGTAATCAAGTATACTATATTACATAGCCAATACCTAAGGCTTCATTGTCGAGAACCCAATTAATTTCATCCCCCATCACCTGTTCGACAGAAAGCCCCAATTAACTCAACTTTGTCTTGAATTCCGAAAATTATATAATGAATGTTATTGTGGTTGCTTGCGATGGATGCTTCATTTTAAGATTTATGTTATGACGGATGCTTGACCACCTCAATTAATCAACCTATTAACAATGATTTGAACATATGAGTTTTAATAGCTTAGTCCCTTATTTAGTTACTTATAAATTTATTTCATTTACAATCTATTGCTACTTAATTTATATTTATGTATTTGTGATAAAATGTGTAAATATTACTCATTGGAGACGTGGATATTTTTGGGTTGGAGACGTGATTATTTTTATTTTGTATTTGCTAGACTTATTAAGTAATGATTAGTAGTTTACTTTCATAACATATTAAGTCTTACAAAGAAGCAAGTAAACTATATATATATATATATACAAGTGCCGTGTCGTGTCCTAGGTTTTTTGAAAAATATCGTGTCCCGTGTCCGTGTCGTGTCGTGCGCCGTGTCCCGTGTCCCGTGTCCGTGCATCATAGCTAATCGCTAATATATATATATACATAAAGAGAAAAAGTAAATATAAAAATCCTAAAATCATTAACAATTATAGGATTGTGATATAATTTAATTCACATATAACGAATTCAATTTAATTTTATTATGAGATAAAAAAAATAAAAACATATAAGCAAATTCAGTGATTTATTATTTAAATTGCAAACTTAACAATAATAGATAATTAGGAAGAAAAATTATTAAAAAGTGACAAAAAAATAGAATTCAATTAGTTGATGCAAGGACCCACAAAAAGAAGCAAAGCAATTATAAGCTAATACTTTCTTTTTTCCTATTTGTTTATATTTCAAAATATTTGAAAAATGCGTACTATGAAAATTCGTGAAAAATTGTGTGAGTATGTTTATATTTATAAAATTGATTGAAAATTATAAAATATGTTAAAATAATAGTTAATCTATGTATAATAAAGATTAATTTTGAGATTATCCAAATATACGTACAAGCATGTGTAGATAGATATAACTGAACTCAATTGTGCTACATTAATAATTTAAATTACATTTCATTTATCTAGTTTTGAGAAATAGAGTTAATATAAGTGTTAACTAAAATGTTTAAAATTTAAAATTTTAAGATAAAGTAGTTAGCAATATAATTTACATTCAAATAAATATGTTGTCCTTTCTATATATATTTCACTATTGATGATGTTTATCGATTTTTTTTTACTCAATTGTTCAATCATGTATTGTTAATTCTTGAACTAAGATATTATGATTTAATAGTCATTTAAATAAAATTTGTAATCATATTTATCAAATTCCACATATTTTAAATAGAAATAAATTATATAATAATATATGTGATTAATTTTCTATATGTTAGTATCACACACTTGATTTGGGTTTCGCACTATATACTAATAATTAATGTGTAAGTAATATTGAGAAAAATTAATTAAATTTTACTCATGAAATAATAAAGATTACTTACTTAAATTCAATCAATCATATAAATAAAAGATTTCAAAATGTTGGTTGATTTATGGGCCAAAGTGATACAAACATGAAATTTTAAAAACCAAAGTACAAATAAACCAGCTATATTGGTAAAAAAATCACCGAAAAGGACTAAAATAACATAAAAGTATAATTTCGACAACGGTAACCTAACAAATTACTTTAGGGATGTAAGTGAGATAATTTGATACTTTGGGTTTATGAATAGTATTATCCCAATCACAAATATTAAAATATTTCTAACATTTATAAGAGTACACAACTAATACTCAATTGGAAAAGAAAACATATGAGGAAAAAAAATATTGCTTCATACAACGTCTTGAAAAAAATAAACATATGAGAATATAAGGTTTAGAATTAAGTTAATTTTAAATAAATTTGGGTTAGTGTCTGAGTATCTTTAATTATATCGATCTACATTTAAGTGAGTCGAATAATCAGACTTTAAGTTGGTCCGATTAAATTGATAATCCTATATATAAAATGAGTAGTTTTTAGTGATTTGCATATTTCAATATTTTGGTAATAATTAAATCAACTCATTTTTTTTACATTACAAGTATAGTTTACATTGTAATTAAAAAAAAATCAATGTTCTATTACACCAAAAATAATTCTATATAATGATGAAATAATCACATACATTATCGTTTATTTGAACTTTTCGATGATCATAAAAAATGTATTGTTTTAACTCAGTTTTGGTATTCATATATATGAAACTAATAACTCATATTAACTTATTTTATAAATAATTTTACTAATAACACATAAATATACCATATTACTTGACCCATATATACACATTTTAGAATTGTAGACACATATACAAGTTTATTCACAAATTTAAAAAAGGGAAAAATGCAAAAAAAAACCCTGTGAAATAATTTATTGGCTGAAAACCCCATGTGAAATAAATATAGGCTAAAAACCCTCTGTGAAATTTTTTCGTTGCAAAAAACCCCCTCGGTCAGTTAGGTGAGTTACAAGCGCAAAAAAAAACCTGACCGAGGGGGTTTTTTGCAACGAAAAAATTTCACAGGGGGTTTTCAGCCAATAAATTATTTCACAGGGTTTTTTTTGCATTTTTCCCCAATTGATATATTAATAGTTTTTCATAAAATGTTTATTTTATTTTTAGTAAATATGCCTCATAATAGTAAAAACAATAATGTTAATGATCTAAAATTTAAATATTATGAGGCATATTTACTAAAAATAAAAGAAACATTTTATGAAAAACTATCTTTTATATCGTTTTTTGTGTAAACATGAGTAAAAGTGTATCCCAAATAAATATATAAGTAATTATTGTTTTTACTATTATGAGGCATATTTACTAAAAATAAAAGAAACATTTTATGAAAAACTATCTTTAATATCGTTTTTTGTGTAAACATGAGTAAAATGAATATATAAGTATTTATATGTTAATGATCTAAAATTTAAAATTATGAGGCATATTTACTAAAAATAAAAGAAACATTTTATGAAAAACTATCTTTAATATTGTTTTTTTGTGTAAACATGAGTAAAAGTGTATCCCAAATAAATATATAAGTACAATACATAAAAGGGACATAAAAGTAAATGAATAAGTCATTTAATGTGTAATAATCACAAAAAACGCACATACGGCGCGTGTAGCTCACCTAACTGACCGAGGGGGTTTTTTGCAACGAAAAAATTTCACAGGGGGTTTTTAGCCTATATTTATTTCACAGGGTTTTTTTTTTTGCATTTTTCCCTTTAAAAAAAGTAAATTCAACTGTTTATAGGAAAATCTAATATATATATAAAGAGAAAAAGTACATTCAAAATTCCTAAGGCTTTGTTTGTTTATGTTTTCAAATTCCATTTTCAAGTATTTGGATCACAGAATTCAAAAGAAATTTAACACACCAAATTATCATTTAAATTTACCTTTTCTCAAATCTACTTTTCCAATCCCTTATATAACTACCTATTAATCATATATACATCAACTCACACATTCACCAATCAAATCATTTATTATAATAATTATTTATCTTTCTCTTTCATACTAAAATTTTTTTAATTTATATTTTATTATTTACACTATTTTATGAAATGCGTGTTTCAAATGAATATGAAAACTTATTATCTAATATCAATTATATTTTTTTGTCTATCGATTACTTCACGAAATAAGATGAGTTAATTAAATTATTATATGTCATGGAAACTATAATAACATATATCAAATGAATTTTCTAACTTTGATTAAAGTATAAAACTACATAACGTGATCTTATTTATAAGCAAACTTCAAATTGTTGAAAAATCTAAAGAAAATGATAGTATTAAACTCATTGATGCATATGTAGAGATGATACAGTACTAGCCATCAAAAGTTAAATGAAAATATGACAACTATAGTGAAACAAAAGAAAAGAAAAAAGAACAAAAAAAAAAAAATGATAGAGTAAATGAAAATTGGATAAAAACTTTTAACTAATTATCAAACATAGACAATAATGTGTTAGAAAGATCAGACATTTAATGTCGGAGATTATAAAAGATCAAATAATAGACTACAAAGATTGGTGCCAATGAAAGATTTTTTTTTTAAAACATGGAACAAATTTCAAATTCTTTACGTCAAAAATCACAAAACTGAAAAATACTAATAATGAGAAATTTTATATTTTCATTAGGTTTAAATGTTTTATAAATCAATAAGTACTATAACTTTTTATAATATCTAAACGAATTATCTAATCAATTGTAAGTTTACTAATTAATATAATTTTTTTTCCTAATTATATTTTTATTTTCCTCTAAGGTATATATATTTTTTCACTAATAATTTTTTAGTATTATAATTGAGTGTCCACGTGCAACGCACGTACTTTATGCTAGTATACAGAAAAATACAGAAGTTATGCAACAAAACAAATGGAACTAGTAATTTGTGATGGATATAAGCTATAAATTATTCTACATAAAGCGAAAATATTTCGAGTAGAAATAGAAGGCAGGGTGAATGAATGAATCTCGACTCTTGATACATGGATTAAAGCATATAGTAGGATCAGTACGACAGTTTATGCCTTTGCTTTTAAAAATCGGAGTTTTTTTTTACATAATTTTAGTTTTTGTATATGCATGTTTTCACATATATATAATTTCCTCATTTATTTGTTGATATCAAGTGTTTATAAAAATTAAAATTAAATTTACAAAAAGTGCATAATGGATACTTGGATAGTTAAAGCAACCATCTACTGTGAAGGCTCTAGCAATTACTCTTATAGAGCAGCTGAAAAATGAAGGCTCTTTGTTCAACTAATAAATCAGTTTTTCCAGTTCTTGTTGGTGGAACTTTTGGAAATTGGGTTTGCAAAAAATGAGTTTTTCACCCAACTTTGACTAATAATTTGAGTGGGTTCTTTTTATTTAGAATTGGAATTATTTTAGATATTCTTAATCTATGTTGCGAGCAAATTAATTTAATATATTTTTATTTTCAAATTATATTCGGAATAGATGGGAAATTAATGTCTAAAGTGAGTCACATAAACTAACTCTTTACGATGTATGTGACACTTCAACCGTCCGATCGCCATCGGCCAGCTCGGATGGTATAGTAAATATCCATCTCACATTGTTCAAAATATGTGTGGGGTCCATTAATAATATATGTAATACCATATTTTAAATGATGTGTGATATAATTTTTTTTAAAGTTGAACTCTCGAGAGCCATCAAGAATCACCTAAGATGAGGTTCCAAATTTGATGCTCGAATGAATCGATGTATTGAATTAAACACATCCAAATCTTGAGAAATTTTTCAAATTAAAAAATCCACATGTGTATTTTGCCAAGTCCACATACAAAATCAAAATGTCGCGATTTATCCATTCAAGACGCCGCCTTCAAGCACATTCATGGACAAGTCCCGAGGGACATTTGTAGGCACGTAAATCTGAGACCAATTGAATGGCGACACGAGTAAATTCAGCCCAACACATATTACTAAGTTAGATTTAAATTTAAATGGACCAAAGTATCAGGGGTAGTCTCCACTCAGTCATAGTCATGGTGGTTTAATTGTGATATGACAAAAGTTGTGATAAAATCACACAACATATTATTAATCTAATAATGAAAAGGTAAATGATATTGATCGATTATAATAAAATTGAAATACTTAAGGATGGAAAATAAATGAAGTTAACGATGAGTTTAGTCCAATTCATGTATACCAGATTATAAATTTTACTAAATTATTGAAATTTATATGAGGACTTGAAATTCCTACCCATAAGAAAATAGCTTGGATTATAAAAGTTGCTATACTTCATATATAATAAATATCAAACTAGTGACTAATTTAATTAATCTATAATTAAATACTTTAAAAAAGAAATATTTCAGAATAAAAAAGGAAGATGCTATATTGAATGAAAAATTTGGCTTTATTTGTTCATGTTCTCTAGATATTTTATTTTTATTTTTTAAATCGAAAAATATGTATAATGAAAATTCATGTGAATGTATTGCAAAGTAAAATATTATGAAAAAACTCATTGTTTGGAATCTAGTAAAAACTATCTTACAAAAATCTCTCAAAATTATTGATATTTGGAAACAAATCTTACAAAAGATGAATTGTTTTTTGTATTCATGATTTGACAGTTAACACCATTATTTAAAAGGTTTTTTCTGGCTATCTTTCAAAGCCGAAAATCAAACAAATCACATATTTTATTGAAAAATATACACGTTCAAAATAAAATATATTATGACTATTTTCTATGTATTAATATTAATCAACGAGTCTGACTAAAAATATTAAATAAAATTATATCTAATATCTACACAAATAAATTTTCTGAACAAAAAAAAATATCATATCAACCACACATTACCTATTTTTCCCTCAAGAATTCAGAATAACACTTTTCAAACCACATTTCTTATCCTTCAAATATTTGTTTCTCATTTTAATCATAAAAATTTGAAATGTATATGTCAACCGGGGGCAATAGGTGTTTATTTATGTTTTATAAATGGGTTGAAAGTTATAAAATATATCAAATCAATAGTGGTATGTTGATGATCATGTGTTGAATGGTTGTGTTCATTATGTATATAATGATTATGTGAATATAAAAAATATAGATTAAAATTTGTAAAGTATGAAAGAGATATCATGATTATAATAAATAATTTTGATTAATAAATATGTGAATTGACATACATATATAGTATATATATGATTGATATGTAGTTATATAGGAGATTGAAAAAGTAGAGTTGAAAAATGTGGATTTGGATGAGAAGAGTTTGTATTAAATTTATTTAGGATTTTGTAAGTTAAAATTTTAAAAATTGAATTCGAAAACATAAACGAACAAGAATAAATTTTGTTTCACAAGATATAACCATTTTAAGTTTTAATTTTGCAATTTATTAAATTTTAAAAATAACTCTAATATTTGAAATTTTTTAAAACGTTAGTTTTTTTTTTAGAAATAAGATTAGTCTCATGCTTGATTTTTCTTTAAAAGTTCATGAAAACTAACAAAATTTGATTCTATTAGTTATATTTTGGCCCAAAACTAATTTTCTTTAGAAATACTCCGTAAATAAATATTAATGTCACTTATCCATAAACATTGAAAATAATTGCGAAGATGATGATTTAGTTTTATTTTTCAAGAGGGTAAATTATCAAAAAAATATATTTATGGGGTGTTTGACACAAGATATATAATTTTAAGGGGCAATATGTAATTTTTTATAATAGTGAAGTGTGGGACTAAATATTTATAAAAAAGCTAATATTACAACTTTAACTGCGTAACATATTACTGGCTATTTCTAAAATTACGTAAAGTGTGGACACATGATCAAAATATCTTACATTTAGTTCTACCCTCCAAAATATAATGGTCAATTTTATTAGTGAATACTTTGATCTAACTTTTTAGTGAGATTTTATGCATAAGAGACACATGATATTGAGTAGAAATGTCATAATATTAAATATGAACTGTGTTTGATTGTTATTCACGCATGAATTTTTCTAAAAAATAATAATTAAAGTGTTGACTAATGGAGTTGACCGTTAGATTTTGGACGATGAGACTAATTCACTTTGAATGTTATATGACTAAATGGCGAGAAATTCTTAATAAATAAGATCAAAATTGAACTTAGGTTAAATTACGGGATTAAAAATGCAATTTTTACTATGTTCACCTTGATTTAGGCCAAGGTACATGATCTTACATAAAAATTAGAAGAGAGCGCGCTTCGTATTTTCTATAGCATTTTGATTTAATACATTGGTTTTAGACCAATAAAAAAAGTAGTGATTTATTTGTAATAATTAAAATAAATTTAAAAATTTTAATTTAAAGATTAGAAACGATACATCAGTTTTGATCTATTATATTTGATCAATCCGATGTGATTATAATTACAATATATATAAATTATAAACATATATACGAACTTAAACTATATAAATATTGTATCGAGATTCAAATAATAAATATATAATCTAACCGTTGATAATATATACCAAACAAGAAAAGGCTATGTCATATGGTCATATATGGTCTTCACATGGATTTATTGTAACTCACTTCTTAATCAACCATATAATATGCAATCTCCGTAGTTGATATATATATATATTTATATATATATATTGAATAATTTGAAATTATTTAACTGCAAAATTCTATTTTTTTAGTACGCGTAAAGACTAAGAGAAAAGTGATGTACACGCCTATAATAAAATTAAATATTGTTCTAAGTAATCTTGATTTTAGTTAATTAAAAAACTAATCACAATCTTCAAATATAATCTTATTTAAAACAATATATTTGCTATCTCCCTATAGAATATTGTAACATTATCATTAGGGAGATATCAGTACGACTTAGTCCAACAGCCAAAATGACACACTTGTGTACTTCTATCCAAAAAATTATATGTATAACATTTTCAAAAAAAAACAAAAAAAAAACACTGAAATTAAAGAAAAAAATATTTTGCCATCCATCCTCCAAATTATTTATCAATAGTGACACGCACGATCTGATTTTGACAGTACCTTTTTTAAAATTTATATCACATCAATAGTTTCGTTTGAAATACTTAATATCAAAATGGAACTTTTGAGACCAATATGTATCTAATATTAAATACACGATTGATAAGATTCATATCGATCTATTATGTAAGTAGTGCCATAATAGTTTTGGTACCAAATAAATACATATAAGATAAATCGGGATGGATCTTCTCTCCCACAATGGTGTCACATCATTGTGGGATTGACAAGTGTATATTTTTTTGAATTATTATTTATTTTTTATTTTTAAATGGACACTTGTCAATCCCACAATGATGTGACACCATTGTGGTACACCATTATGGGATAGAATTATCTATTCCGAAGATAAATACCATATTGGAACCGTATGATTATAATCCAAATTTTTGTGCTATTTTCTTTAAATATATAATATGTGTCAAAATATTTATACATGTTAATTATACCTTAATAAGTATATTTATGAATTACACATATCAAATATATGAAATGAACTAAAAATGAAATAGTATTTGAAATAGAAAATTTTGTCACATACAATTAGCAGATAGGCCTTGAGATAATTTTGTGGGCCCTAATTACATCCCTGTCAGCCATTCCTTAGTGAGCTCCGGTTAAGGCAGACCTTATTGGGCTGGAGTGGATTGTGGCTGTTGAGCCCAATGAAATCGGGCCGTGGCCCATTATGCTAATAGTTGGTTATATTATTAATTTATATTTTATATTATGCTCATTTAATAAAAAGAATAATCATATTTTGAAGTTATTTTTGAACAATGCTGGACCTTTTACGTAATTCAAAATAAAAATACTATATAATATTTTACACTGTACAATTCAATTTTTCGTTTTTTTGATATTCAGAATTCTTTGATCCATTTTCCTATAGAAATAAAAATAAAATTCTTAAGTCTTAATGCTTTTGAATAGCCGAATAATTTTTTTTAGAAATTATTATTCTTTTCGGTAAACAAAAGTCAAAATACAATTAGGACTACCATTTTTCTATTATTGTAAGCATTATATTGTGCATGTATAAATAAACGTAAATTACTTTCCCAACATTATAGTCAAAGATTGCAATTCTGTCCGCAAAATCTTAAACCGTATGACTGGCATTCTCATTAAATTACTCTCCCTACATTATAGTCAACGGTTGCAATTCTGTCCGCAAAATCTTAAATCATATGACTGACATTCTGATTAAAATCGCGTACAATCATTATGCCATCCATATATGAAAATAAAATGTATTATCATGCCCAAAACAAACAAAACACAGACTTTATAAATAAATAAACGTAAATTATTTTTCCAATATTATAGTCAACGATTGCAATTATCCGAAAAATCTTAAGGCTTATGACTAACATTATGTGATTAAAATTACTTATAATCATTGTGCCATCAATATATGAAAATAAAATGTACCATCATGTTCAAAACAAACGAAACACGGACTTTAGAATTAACTAAATAAACGTAAATTACTTTCTAAACATTGTAGTCAACGATTGCAATTATGTCCGCAAAATCTTAAAGCATATGACTAACATTTTGAATAAAATTGCGTACAATCATTGTGCCATCCATATATAAAATAAAATGTATTATCATGCCCAAAAACAAACGAAACACGGACTCTATAAATGAGACATCTATTCTCATCGATCCAACAATATGAAACTTGGGTTCGTGTTTACACATAATTATAGAGGCATTTTAACGTGATAAATTATATTCCATTTAAATAATCAAAGATCAAAGTAGCTTATATCGTTATGCATTGGCGATTTTATTGCAAGGATTGAATCATCGGTGAGTACTTAATAGCATGAACTTTCGATCTTTTATCTCTTTGATTGTTATATTTATTTTATTAACCATTTATTTTGTTTATAAATTTAGTTTAGTTGTAATTATTTTAGTCGTAATATTAGTTAAAAGTCTGGATTTCTTAATTAGCATGTAAAAGAAATACATGAAATGGTGGAAGACAAACATTGATATAAATTTCAAGATGCAAGGTTATATTAATGTTTATGAACATAAATGAATATCCAAAACTAATATATATATTATCGATTGTCTTGGAAATTTTAGCATTTATCCTATTATATCTCGAAATTTTGCAAAATAATATCGTATTCTCTTGAATAATTATATTGCTAAATTGTCATTCCGTGTGATAATAATATTATTCTAAGAACATTTTGCTAGATTTTTTAAATTTGTGTATTTCTTTGTAATATTACACTAGTATAAAACTAGATCTATCTAAACAAGCTTTTTGTGGTAATTATATGATTAAATGGTCAAAAAATAACCCCTTGAAAAAAATTTAAATTACAAGTTTGACTGTTTCAATCATTTTTCATTATCTTATTATGCACATAATTCCCTGATAGCAAAAAATAAAGACTAAATCGATGTAATTTTGAGTTTAATTGGTTATATCTGTATGTAATTTTGCAGGATTCTTGCAATATTATAATTGTCTATTCTTTCCTATCTAAGAGATTATTATTTGACCAATTGACTACTATATATTTCAACATTAGAGAAATAAATTTAACACCAAATCCAGGTTAATCTCAATATGGTTTATAAATCTTTACAAAATCTCTGCAATAACTTCTCAAATGAAAACAAAATTATACCAATCCAAGAACAAAAATTCCTAATTGGGACAATGTATTTTATTTTGACCACTAATATGTGATTTTTTTTTTCCAAAAAATGTACGGAAGAATTAACAAAATAACACATAGAAATTTTGACTTTGGTTGATTATTATTGTTATAAATACCCTCAACAGCAAAAGATTTATTCACAATTCATTTCACTTTCTTGTGCCCTTTACACACAACTAAGTTTTCATATATTTCCTAATACAAACCTTTATCATGGCTGATAGGCAGTCAAATGAGAGACAATCAAATGAGAGACAATCAAGAGGTCGCCAAAGGATTCCCATTGAGCTAATCACAACCCAAGACGACTTATACGCAACGTTTTCAAAACGTCGTTTAGGTTTATACAAAAAGGCGAGCGAGTTGTGCACCCTTTGTGGAGTTGACATCGGTATAATCGTTTTCTCGCCCACTGGAAACCCGTTCTCGTTTTTCCACCCGTCAATGGAATCTGTGATCGAGCGTCACAGAAACCCTAATCAGGAGCTTGGTCATTTTTCCAGACTCGTTGATGCTCACACACGAGCAAGAGTCGAGAGCCTCAACAAACAACTAGACGAGGTTTTAGACCAAAGGGATGAGTTAAAAGTACGCGAAACTCAACTCAAAGAGGCTGAAAAAACAAGAGAAGAAGGATGGTGGGAAGTCCCTATTGAGCTCTTAACCAAAGAGCAAGTTAAGAAATGGAGGGCTTGGTTCGAAAACCTAAATGCTCTAGTAACTAGTCGTATCGAAGAGCTACATAACGGGGGCTCGGTTTCGACGGCTTTGCAACTTCAAAATGCACCACTTGATCAAGGTGCTAATGCTAGTAATTTTGGACACAATCCATTTCTTAGTGGAGGAGATGATCCAAGCATGTTTTATCTTCCTCAATTACCATCTTTTAGTGGTCAATTTGGAGAGGCTAGCACAAGCCATTTGGACCCTTTTCAACATCAAATGGCACAAAATCCATTTGCTAATATTGGTGGGTTTGAACAAGGTGGGTGGGACCCGGTTTTCGTTCCTCATCCACCGATAAACGATCGAGATTTTGCCGGTGGAAGTGGATCGGGGCAGGCTGATCCTAGCCATTCGTTTGTTCATGATCCAAATGGAGAGCCAGGCCCATCTCGTCGTCATGATCCAAATGGAGAGCCCGGCCCATCTGGACGAGACGACGACATGGATACTTAATTGGCTTGGTGGCCTTTATTTTTCTATACTATATAAGTTTTATGGATTTTGTGTTTAGTTCTTTCGAATAAATTTTATGTAAGAGTTGCTAATATGAGCTCTCTTACATAAATAGGGCGAGTTTTATTTATTGTTTGTTGTTTTTGAGTTAGTTTTTGATTTTTACTTGTTATTTTGTTACTATGTTTGTGTTGTTCCAAATTGATTGTTTAATATAAAGTTGAAATAGTTAGTCTTGTAGCTTACGATATAGTTTGTATTAGATAATTTTGCTCCAAACAAAATTATCTAATACAAACTATTGATTAGATAATTTTGGAACTATAAATGGCTGTACTATTGATTTTAAAATGATATAACGGATTTTAGTTTCAAATAAATGTATCGATTATTTCAAAAGGTAAATTTTACCAACCCTAATATTCATGGTGTTGTTAAGTATATTCGGCTGGAGTGAAAACATATAATTATGTTGAAAATGATTGTTACATTATCATGTTTGTTGAAGAAAACGAATCTGAAAAATAAGACAAGTGTGTATATTTGAAATTAGTTGAATTTATGAATCAAATCTAGATTGTATTATTTATTAAAAATGCGAGATTATGTTAGAATATATAAGTAAACGTTAATCAATATCCAATACTAATATGATCATACTAATTTTTGTAGACACTTTAGTGTTGAATAGTTGGAAAATTAAAAAAAAAAAAAACAATATCTTTTTGTCTTGAGTAATTGCATTGCTAAATCATCTTAATTTTTTGTGACGTTTAGGAGCGTTTTTTTTTATTTAAATAGTTCTACATTTGTGTATTTTCTTGCATTATTACATTAACAAAAAAAAAACCCTGGAAGAATATGCAAAAGATACTTTGACCCTTCCAGTCAATTTTTTGTTATCTTATTATGCACACCCTGAAAGAAAAAAATAAAGATTAGTTTAACGTAATTATGTGGGTAGTTGATTTTTACTTTAGCTAATATAAAATTCGAGAATATGATTATCATATAATTGTGTAATTATTGCAATATTATAGTCCATTTTTTCCTTTATAAGATATTAGACATTTGACCAATTTATTACCATATTTTATAGGTTGAAGGATAAACTTTAAAAATCCAATTCAGGTTAATCTTCAATATTTTGTGGATTATTCTCTTGACCAATTGTGTATAAAATAAGATGCCTAATTAAATATAGAATTTCATCAATCTAAAAAAGAATTTTCAGATTGTGTAAAGTGCATCTAATTTTGACTAGCATATGAGAATATTCTTAAAAGATGGATGGATAAATAATATTACACAACAAAATTTGATTTAGATTGACTATTTTTGCTATAAATAGGCCCATGAGAAAAAGATTTATGCACAATTTACTTTCTTCTACACTTTACATACAAGTTTATACTTTCCCCCCTTATTTCTAACATTTTTTTTTGTTATGAATAGGGGTGTAAATGAGTCAAGTTAAGCTGAATTTATAGATGTTTGAACTTGTTTGAATGACAATTGATTTTTGAAAATTATGTTTGAGTTTGGCTTGATTGTTAATTGATCCAAGCTCAAATGAGCTTTAATCGAGCCGATCAGAGTTGAATTCAAGTAGTTTGATTATTTTATACATATTTTTATTATTTTTTATTAATCGAGCCGAGTTTCAAAATTTATCAAACACAAAAAGTTGTTCAAAGCTGTTGATAAGTTATCGAACCGAACTTTTAGTGATCAAGCCTAAATTGAGTATCGAATAGTTTTGTTCAATTTTCAGCCCTAGGTATGAAAGGTAGAAAGTCAAGGGGTCATCAAAATATTACTATTAGAGAAATTGAAAACCAAGATGACCTAGATATGCAATGGTTTCAAAATGCCGTCTTGATTTATATAAAAAAGCGAGTGAACTATGTACACTTTTGTGGAGTCGATATTGGCATAATAATTTTCTTTCCTAAAAGAAATTCTTTCTTGTTTTTCCATCCATTCATGGATTCCGCGATAGACAACAGTACTCATTTGTTGATTAGGGTTTCAAAACGTCATCTTGATTTATATTAAAAAAGCGAGTGAACTATGTACACCTTTTGTGAAGTTGATATTGGCATAACAATTTTCTCTCCTACGAGAAATCCTTTCTCGTTTTTCCATCCATCAATGGAATCTGTGATAGACAAAATCACTCATTTGTTGATTAATGTTTCAAAACGTCGTCTTGGTTTATACAAAAAAGCCGAGTGAACTATGTACACGTTGTATAGTCGATATTGGCATAATAATCTTCTCTCCTACGAGAAATCCTTTCTCGTTTTTCCATCCATCCATAAAATCTGTGATAGACAAAATCACTCAAAACGTCGTCTTAGTTTGTACAAAAAACCAAGTGAAGTATGTACACTTTCTGTAGTCGATATTGGCATAATAATCTTCTCTCCTACAAGAAATCATTTCTCGTATTTCCATGCATTCATGGAATCTATGATTGACCGTCACACAAACCCTAATAAACAAATGAGTGATTTTGCCAATCACACACGAGGTAGAATCGCAAACCTCAATAGAAGGCTAGACGAAGTGCTAGAGCACGTAAATGTACAAAGGAGAAAAGGAGCTGGATGAGGCCGCTAAAGCTCGAGAAAAAGGCTGGTATATATAAGAGGAAACCCTAGTTGAGAGCATAATTAGTCCATCAACAAACAAAGAAGATGGTCCATCTCATCAAAGGGACAGATCATTAGTTGGCATCTTATTTATGGGTTTATCATAAAATTCTTCCTTATATAAGTTCGAAATTATTAAACATTCCAATCTATTAAAAAAATTTGGCAAAATAAACTCTGTATTTCATTGAAATCTGAGCGAACCCCTGGTCAATAATTGCCTGAGTTTGTTTAGTGAAATGCGACGTTTCACACATGACTTAGTGAAATACGATATTTGTTTTGTCTTTTTATTATTAGGTGGGAATATTTAGCAATTTCGAACTAAAAATAAGGTGTTTTGTAGTAAACTTCTCCTATTTATGTATTGCTATCTTTTTTGTTCTTTTTCCTTTTTCCCATAATAATGCTATGTAAGAGTTCCTAACATGGCTTCTTTAAAGTCTAATCCAAATTATTTCCAAGTTGGTTGTTATTATATATGTTATAATATAAACTTAAAATTTTAATTTTTAGCTTATGCTACACATTGCTTAATAGATGATTTTAATAGCTCAAATTCCTTCCTTAATCCTAATATCACAAGATTATTATAAATATATCCAGCTAACGTGAAGAGATAAAATAAATTGTTAAACACAACATACAGAAAAGTACAGAAATGCAACATAACAAATGGAACTAGTAATTTGTGATGGATATGAGCTATAAATTATATATTGTAGATAAAGCGTAAATATTTCGAGTAGAAATAGAAGGCAGGTTGAATGAATAAGTCTTGACTCTCGATACATGGATTAAAGCATATAGTAGGATCAGTTCGACAGTTTATGCCTTTGATTTTAGTGAAAAGTTGAGTTTCTTTTTTACATAGTTTTAGTTATTGTATATGCATGTTTTGATATTTACACGTAATTGAGGAAATTGTTTTGCATTTACCATGGTTTTCACATATATTTTCCTCATGTTTTGATATCAAGTGTTTATAAAAATTTAAAATTATGTACAAAAAGTGCATAATGGATAGTTAAATCAACCATCTATTGTGATAAAAATTTCATTATATTCTGCAAATTATTAACATCTGTAGAATGATTTTCTCAGTACTTTGAGACAACTTTCATTATGTGCAAAAAATTACATCTCTTTAAAATGAATTTATTGTACGAAAAATGATTGTTACCTTATCATATAGAAGAATAAAAATCCAAAAATGTAAATTAACAGAATTTCTTCATATATATATATATATATATATTTTATGCTCACACATGATGTAAAATCGCAAACCTCCACAAAAGGCTAGACTACGAATTGCTGCACCAAAAAGAACAGTTGTTGATGGAACTGTTGGAAATGGGGTTTGAAAAAATGATTTTTTACGCTCAACTTTGACTAATGATTTGAGTGGGTTGTTTTTATTAGAATTGGAATTATTTTGGATATTCTTAATCTATATTACGAGCAGATAAATTTAGTATATTTTTATTCTCAAATTAGATTTGAGATAGCTTAAAAACTAATGTCCAAAGTGAGTAACATAAACTAGTTAAAAGTATTAGAAATTTTTCGAATATGAGAATAGTTAAAGTGAACTATCTCGCATTGATAGTTGAATGAAAAAGAGATGTGCTTATAATTCCTAGTATTAGCAATACGGTTTGGGCTCTAGGGCACCTATGGGCTTGTAAGCTCTCCAAAGCTCGTGTATGTGACACTTCAACCGTCCGATCCGCCAGCTCGGATGGTATAGTAAATATCCATCTCACATTGTTCAAAATATATGTGGGGTCCACCATTAATATATATATAATAACATGTTTTAAATGATGTGTATGATAGAAAGTTTTTTGAAAGTTGAACTCTCGAGAGCCATCAAGAATCACCTAAGATAGAAGTTTGAAGATGAGGCTCGAATGTTTTATCACCTGCATCATGAGCTTATAGGCTCTAATGAGGCAAGAAAGAAGAAATTGTAGACATGTATTTCAAATTGGGTTTCCAAGTTTGATGCTCGATGCTCGAATGAATCGATGTAATGAAATAAACACATCCAAATCCTGGGAAAGTTTTCAAATTAAAAAAATCCACATGTGTATTTTGCCAAGTCCACCTACAAAATCAAAATGCGCCTTCAAGTACCGATTGGTGGACAAGTCTCGAGAGCATTTGGAGACACGTCAATTTGAAGACTAATTGAAAGACGACACGTCGATTGGAAAGCGTGACTCCCCCCTCTTGAAATTCATCTTTAGTATACGGGATTTGTTGATTGAGAAGTCGGGCTCCATTGCTAATGCTACTAGTTTGCTTCAGAAATGGAATAGAGTGGGTGCGACTACCTCGTCGGCGGGACTTGCTTATGATTATTTTAGGCCAAGGGCACCACCACGACCTTGGGCCTCGGTTGTTTGGAGTTCATTTTTAACTCCAAAGCACTCGTTTGTCTTGTGGTTGGGTATTTTGGATAGGTTGCAAACGAAAGATCGATTGGTCTACTTGGATGTATCCAAGGATTACATCTTTTGCAACACTTGTGACGAGACACTCAAGCACCTCTTCTTTGAGTGCTCTTTATGTGCCAATATTTGGCAAAGTATTCGCGATTGGCTATCCTTCCCACGCCTTATGTCTACTCTACCGAGTGCATTAAAATGGATGAAGAAGGAGGCTAGGGGAACATCATGAAGATCGAGAGCGGCGAGGATTGCATTCGCCACCACCGTCTACCATATTTGGTCCGCTAGGAATACTGTATTTTTGATAGTACTCGTCCCCATTTGGAACGTATTGTGTACAAGATCAAAACACATGTGTACACGGTTCTTCATGCCTTGTATCCTAATGTTTTGGACTTCCTTGTTCTTGGGGACTAGGACTTTTTGATTTTGCAGCTTTGTTTGATAGGCTTTCTTTGCTTTATCATTGAGACACGAGGCATCATGTTGATGGCCTCCTTGGTCTACCTGGGATATGCCCTAGGACATATTGTATAGTTACTTTGTGATTATATATTATTATTTTTACCGACCAAAAAATAAATGAAGTTAACGATGAGTTTAGTCCAATTCATGTATACTAGATTATAAATTTTACTAAATTATTGAAATTTATATGAGGACTTGAAATTCCAACCCATAAGAAAATAGCTTGGATTATAAAAGTTGCTATACTTCATATATAATAAATATCAAACTAGTGACTATTTTAATTAATCTATAATCAAATACTTTTAAAAAGAAATATTTCAGAATAAAAAAGGAAGCTGCTATATTGAATGGAAAATTTGGTTTTATTTGTTTATGTTTTCTAGATATTTTATTTTATTTTTAAATCGAAAAATATGTATAATGAAAATTCATGTGAGAATAATAGAGCTTAATTGGTTGGACACCTTTATCTCCAAAAATGTATCGCAAAGTAAAATATTATGAAAAAACTCGATTGTTTGGCATCTAGTAAAAACTATCTTACAAAAATCTCTCAGAATTATTGTTATTTGAAAAAAAATCTTACAAAAGATGAATAATTTTTTTATATTCATGATTTGACAGTTAACACCATTATTTAAAACGTTTTTTCTGGCTATCTTTCAAAGCTGAAAATCAAACAATTCACATATTTTAATGCAAAATATACACGTTCAAAATAAAATTTATTATGAATATTTTCTTTGTATTAATCAACGAGTCTGACTAAAAAGTATTAAATAAAAATTATATCTATATCTACACAAATAAATTTTTCTGAACAAAAAAAATATCACATCAACCACACATTACCTATTTCCCCTAAAAAACTCAGAATGACACTTTTCAAACCACATTTCTTATCCTTCAAATATTTTTTTTCTCATTTTAATCATAAAAATTTGAAATGGATATGTCAACCGGGGGCAATATAATAGGTGTTTGTTTATGTTTTATAAATGGGTTGAAAGTTATAAAATATATCAAATCAATAGTGGTATGTTGATGATCACGTGTTGAATGGTTGTGTTAATTATGTATATAATGATTATGTGAATAAAACAAATATAGATTAAAATTTATAAAGTATGAAAGAGATATCATGATTATAATAAATAATTTTGATTGATAAATGTGTGAAATGATATACATATATAGTATATATATGATTGATATGTAGTTTATATAGGGGATTGAAAAAGTAAAGTTGAAAATGTGGATTTGGATGAGAAAGTTTGTATTAAGTTTGTTTAGGATTTTGTAAATTCAATTTTTAAAAATTGAATTCGAAAACATAAAAGAAAAAGAATAAATTTTGTTTCAAAAGATACAACCATTATAAGTTTTAATTTTGCAATTTATTAAATTTTAAAAATAATTCTAATATTTGAATTTTTTTAAAACGTTAGTTCTTTTTTAGAAACATGATTAGTCTCATGCTTGATTTTTCTTTAAAAGTTCATGAAAACTAACAAAATTTGATTCTATTAGTTATATTTTGGCCCAAAACTAAATTTTTGTTAGAAATACTCCGTAAATAAATATTAATGTCACTTATTATAAACATTGAAATTAATTGCGAAGATGATGATTTAGTTTTATTTATCAGGAGGGTAAATTATGAAAAAAAATATATATATATATATATATATATATTTATGGCGTGTTTGATACAAGATATATAATTTTAAGGGGCAATATGTAATTTTTTATAGTAGTTAAGCGTGGGACAAAATATTTATAAATAAGCTAATATTACAACTTTAATTGTTTAACATATTACTGACTATTTTTAAAATTACGTAAAGTGTGGTTTAAAACAAGAATCTAATTTTTCCGCACACTGAAAGTGAGAAATTTTAGTTCAAACTTATTAATAGTATGATGTAACTTAAATTTAACTTTTAAGGTATATAATATATTACATGATAAGTATAATTCATTTGTCTTTCCAATTATACTTAAATCCAACAAAACATATTTAGATTAGATTTATTCCTAAACACAACCAAGAATTTTAGATGTCAAAATTTGTGTTCTAATTGATTGATAACAGTTTTCATATTCATATCTTGTCCTAATTATTATAATTTGCGTAAGGTAGAATTTTATAAATTGACCTTTAAAATTGTACTTTTTGTCCTGTAATTTAGCAAAATTTAATTTTAGCATCATATATTATGAGTTTATGACATTAGTCCCTTAAATTTCAAAATATCTTACATTTAGTCATACCCTCCAAAATATAATGGTCAATTTTGTTAGTCAATACTTTGATCGAACTTTTCAGTGAGATTTTATGCATAAGAGATATGTGATATTGGGTAGAAATGCCATAATATTAAATATGATATGTGTATGATTGTTATTCACGCATGATTTTTTTTTAAAAATAATAATTTAAATATTGACTAATGGAGTTGACCATTAGATTTTGGACGATGAGACTAATTCACTTTGAAAGTTATATGACTAAATGGCGAGAAACTCATAATAAATAAGATCAAAATTGAACTTAGGTTAAATTACGGGATAAAAAATGCAATTTTTTCTATGTTCACCTTGATTTAGGCCAAGGTACATGATCTTACATAAAATTAAAAGAGAGCGCGCTTCGTGTTTTCTATAACATTTTGATCTAATACGTTGGTTTTACACCAATTAAAAAAGTAGTCATTTATCTATAATAATTAAAATAAATTTAAAAATTGTAATTTAAAGATTAGAAGCGATACACTAGTTTTGATCTAATATATTTGATCAATCCTATGTGATTATGATTATAAAATATATAAATTATAAACATATAAACGAACTTAAATTATATAAATATTGTGTCGAGATTCAAATAATAAATATATAATCTAACCGTTAACAAACCAAACAAGAAAAAGCCATGTCATATAGTCATATGGTCACTACAAGAAAACAGGGCTTTTGAGACGGAAATTTGAGACAAATAAATTTCGATCTCAACTCTGTGATGAATTCAGAGATCGATAGCATATTTGTCTCAAAATTGAGACAAATTTACTACGGGCACATATTTCTGTCTCTATCTTATTAGCGCAATGAAATAGAGACGGAAATAAAGACGGATTTAGATACAGACTAAATCCGTCTCTAATATCACATGGATTTCTTGTAACTCACTTAATCAACCATATAATATGCAATCTCCGTAGTTGATATATATAGTGAATAATTTGAAATTATTTAACTACAAAATTCTATTTTTTTTAGTACGCATAAAGACTAGGACAAAAGTGATGTACACGCCTATAATGAAATTAAATATTGTTCTACGTAATCTTGATTTTAGTTAATTAAAAAACTAATCACAATCATCAAATACCATCTTATTTGAAACAATATATTTGCTATCTCTATTGTAACATTATCATTAGGGAGATATCAGTACACATAATCTAACAGCCGAAATGACACACTTATGTACTTCTATCCAAAAAATTATATGTATAATATATTTTTTTTTAAAAATCTGAAATTAAAGAAAAAAAAATATTTTGCCTTCCATCTTCCAAATTATTTATCAATAGTAGTGCACACGATCTCATTTTGAAGGTATTTGTTTTAAAATTTATATCACATCAATAGTTTCGTGACATCTAATATCAAAATCGAACTTTTGAGACCAATACAATTGTACCTAATATTAAATACACGATTGATAAAATTCATATTGATCTATTATGTAAGTAGTGTCATAATATTTTTGATACCAAATATATCGATCAATTGTATCGGAACCGTATGATTATAATAAAAAAATTTGTACTATTTTCTATTCGAGATGTTTATAAATTTGATACATATCAAAATATTTATACATGTTAATTATACCTTAATAAATGTATTTGTGAATTACACATTTCAAACATCTAAAATGAAATAAAAAATAAAATAATATTTGAAATAGAAAATCTTGTCACATATAATTAGCATATAGGCCTTGAGGTAATTTTGTGGGCCTTGATTACAACCCTGTCAGCCATACCTTAGTGAGCCCCGAGTAAGCAGGCCAAATTGGGCTGGAATGGATTGTGATTCGTGGCAATTGAGCCCAATGCAATTGGGCCGTGGCCCTTTGTGCTAATATGTTGGTTATATTATTAACTTATATTTAATATTGTGCTCATATTTTTAAGTTGTTTTTGAACAATGTTTTTGATGGAATGGATTGTACTTGAGCAACCAATATATATGATGGAAGCTTTGAAAAATTGTTTTTATAAAATTAATTAACATCTCTAGAATGAACATTTTGTGTTCTTTTATAAGTGGCCAAATAATAATTTGTAGACAAGTTACTTTCATAACTTTATATATATCTAAAATGAAGTTTATTTTACAAAAAAAATGAATATGATTACTACATTATCATGTTGAAGAATAAAAAATCTAAAATAAAAACTCCAAATAAGTATATTTGAAATTGGCAAATATGAACATAAAATCTAGAAAAAAAATATTTATTTTACATGAATTAGATGTTTTGAATAGCCAAAAAAAATTATTTTTGGAAAATATTGTTCTACCGGTAAGTCAAAATACAATTACGATTACCATTTTCCTATTGTTGTAACCGTTATATTTTGCATGTATAAATAAATAAACGTAAATTACTTTCCCAACAATATAGTCAATTATTGCAATTCTGTCCGCAAAATCTTAAACTGTATGACTAACATTCTGATTAAAATTGTGTACAATCATTGTGCCATCCATATATGAAAATGAAATGTATTATCATGTCCAAAAATAACAAAACACGGACTCTATAAATAAATAAACGTAAATTACTTTCCCAACATTATAATCAACGATTGCAATTATCCGCAAAATATTAAGGCATATGACTAACATTTGTGATTAAATTTACTTATAATCATTGTGCCATCCATATATGAAAATAAAATGTATTATCGTGTTCAAAATAAACGAAACACTGACTCTATAAATAAATAAACATAAATTACTTTCTCAACATTATAGTCAACGATTGCAATTCTGTCCGCAAAATCTTAAAGCATATGACTAATATTTTGAATAAAATTGCATACAATCATTGTGCCATCCATATATGAAAATAAAATTTATTATCATGTCCAAAATAAACAAAACACGGACTCCATAAATAAATAAATGTAAATTACTTTCCCAACATTATAGTCAAGGATTGCAATTTTGTCCGCAAAATCTTAAAGCATATGACTAACATTTTGAATAAAATTGCGTACAATCATTGTGCCATCCATATATGAAAATAAAATGTATTATCATGTCCAAAACAAACGAAACACGAACTCTATAAATGAGACATCATTATACATAATTTTTTCTTTATTTTGGATGACGGGAGAAACCTGCAGCCGCTACCCTTAGGGTGCATACTGGGTAAATCTCGCTCTTGTGTAATAGCCTGCAAATCACACAAGAGAGTTCAACTAGCCTAGGTAGCCCATAACTGACAAGCTCACAGTAGAGAAGACAAATAGGCATTCCTTCGGTGGGAATCGAACCCATGACCAAGACCACAAAATTCAGTTGCCCTATCAACTCTACTGAAGCGTTTTAACGTGATCAATTTATTCCATTCAAATAATGGAAGATCAAAGTAGCTTATATCGTTATGCATTGATGATTTTATTGCAACTATTGAATTGAGTACTTAATAGCATGAAATTCCGATCTCTAATCTCTTTGATTGTTGCATTTATTTTATTAACCATTTATTTTGTGTATAAATTTAGTTTAACCGCAATTATTTTAGTGTTATATTAGTTAAGTCTGAATTTCTTAATTAGCATGTAAATTAAATATACATGAAATGGTGGAAGACAAACATTAATATAAATTTCAAGATGCAAGGTTATCATAATGTTTATAAACATAAATGAAAATCCAAAACTAATATATCACATATATATTATCGATTGTCTCGGACATTTTAGTATTTATCCCATTATATCGCGAAAATTTGCAAAATTATATACTCGTCACTTGAATAATTATATTGATAAATCATCATTCCATGTGATAATCTTATTATTCTAGACATTTTGCTAGATTTTCTACATTTGTGCACTTCTTTGTAATATTATACTAATATACAGTTAGATCCCATCTAAACATGCTTTTAGTTGGTAATTAAACGATTAAATGGTGAAAATAATCCCTTGAAGAAAATTTGAATGACAAGTTTGACTGTTTCAATCATTTTTCATTTATTTTATTACTTACATAATTCCCTGATAGCGAAAATCATTTTTCATTTATTTTATTACGCACATAATTCCTTGATAGCAAAAAGAAAGAACTAGATCGAAATAATTATTTGTTTGGTTGATTTTATCTTTATGTAATTTACAATTCGAGAATATGACTATAAAGTATTTGTAGGATTCTTGCAATACTATTGTCTATTCATCCCTATATAAGAGATAAATACTTGATCAATTGACTACTATATATTTCAATGTTGGAGAATTAACACCAAATCCAGGTTATTCACAATATGGTTTATAAAACTTTACATAATCTCTGCAATAACATCTCAAATGAAAATATTAAATTATACCAATCCAAGAACAAAATTTCCTAATTGTGACAATGCATTTTATTTTGACCACTAATATTTGAATTTTTCCCCAAAATATGTATGGAAGAATCAACAAAATAATACATAGACATTTGACTTTGGTTGATTATTTTTGTTATAAATACCCTCATGAGCAAAAGATTTATTCACAATTCAATTCATTTTCTTGTGCCCTTTTTACACACACTAAGTTTTCATACATTTCCTAATACAAACTTTTCTGATGGCAGATAGGCAATCAAATGAGGGACAATCAAATGAGAGACAATCAAATGAGAGACAATCAAGAGGCCGCCAAAAGATCCCCATTGAGCTAATCATGTACAAACCAAGACGACTTATACACGACGTTTTGAAAACGTCGTTTGGGTTTATACAAAAAGGCGAGTGAGTTGTGCACCCTTTGTGGCGTTGATATCGGTATAATTGTCTTCTCGCCCACCGGAAATCCGTGCTCATTTTTTCACCCGTCAATGGAATCTGTGATCGAACGTTATAGAAACCCTAATACAGAGATTGGTCATTTTTCCATGCTCGTTGATGCTCACACATGAGCAAGAGTCGAGAGCCTCAACAAACAACTAGACGAGGTTTTAGACGTAAGAGACGTGTTAAAAGTACGCGAAACTCAACTCAACGAGGCCAAAAAAACGAGAGAAAAAGGATGGTGGGAAGTACCTATTGAGCTCTTAACCAAAGAGCAAGTTAAGGAATGGATGGCTTGGTTCGAGGGCTTTGCAACTTCAAAATGCACCACTTGATCAAGGTGCTAATGCTAGTAATTTTGGACACAATCCATATGTTAGTGGTGAAGTTGATCCAAGCATGTTTTATCTTCCTCAATTACCATCTTTTGGTGGTCAATTTGGAGAGGCTAGCACAAGCCATTTGGACCCTTTTCAACCTCAAATGGGACATAATCCATTTGGTAATATTGGTGGGGTTGAGTAGGTGGGTAGGACCCGGTTTTCGGTCCTCATCCACCGATAATTGATCGAGAGTTTGCCGGTGGAAGTAGATCGGGGCAGGCTGATCCTAGCAGTTCGTTTGTTCATCTACGAGGTCAGGATCCAAATGGAGAGCCCGGCCGCCTCGACGAGACGACGACATTGATACTTAATTGGCTTGGCGGCCTTTATTTTTCCATACTATACAAGTTTTTATGAATTTTGTTTGTGGTTTTTGAGTTAATTTTTGAATTTCACTTGTTATTTTGTTATTATGTTTGTGTTGTTCAAAATTGATTGTTTGATATAAAGTTAAAATATTCAGTCTTGTAGCTTATGATATTGTTTGTATTTGATAATTTTGAAACTATAAATGGCTGTATTATTGATTTTAAAATGATATATCGGATTTTAGTTTCAAATAAATGTATTCGATAACTTAAAAGGCTAAATTTTACCAACCCTTAAATCATAGTGTTATTAAGTATATTAGGCTGGAGTGAAAACATATAATTATCTTGAAAATGATTGTTACCTTGTCATATTGATGAAAAAAAACCCTGAAAAATAAGATCAAGTGTGTATATTTGAAATTAGTAGAATTCATGAATAAAATCAAGATTATATTATTTATTAAAAATGTGAGATTATGTTAAAATATATAAATAAACATCAATGAATATCCAACACTAATATGACCGTACTCATTTTTTGTAGACACTTTGTGTAGTCGATATTGGTATAATAATCTTCTCTCCTACTAGAATTCCTTTCTAAATTTTCCATCCATCATAGAATTTGTGATAAACAAAATCACTCATTTGTTGATCAGGGTTTCAAAACGCCGTCTTGGTTTGTACGAAAAACCAAGTGAACTATGTACACTTTGTGGGGTCGATATTGGCATAATAATCTTCTCTCCTACAAGAAATTCTTTCTCGTTTCTCCTACAAGAATCTATGATTGACAGTCACATAAGTAACAATTTTTCATGTCCAATATTTCAACACTCATTAAAACGTTTAAATATGCTACTAACTTTTCAATTACTCACTAATATTTATCCATTTTATAGAAAAATATTATGTATATTACTAATCGCTAATATACATATATATACATAAAGAGAAAACATAAATTTAAAAATCTTAAAATCATTATCAATTATAGGATTGTGATATAATCCATTCACATATAACGAATTCAATTTAATTTTTTAATGAGATAAAAAAAATACATATAAGCAAATTCAATGATTTATTATTTAAATTACAAATTTAACAATAATAGATAAGTAGGAAGAAAAATTATTAAAATGTGACAAAAAAGTGGAATTCAATTAGTTGATACAAGGATCCACAAAAAGAAGCAAAGAAATTGTAAGCTAATGCTTTCTTTTTTCCTATTTGTTTATATTTTTGAGTTTGAAATTTAAAAATATTTAAAAAATGTGTACTATGAAAATTCGTGGAAAATTGTGTGAGTATGTTTATATTTATAAAAATGATTGAAAGTTGTAAAATATGTCAAAATAATAGTTAATCTATGTATAATAAAATATAATTTTGAGATTATCCAAATATATAAGCATGTGTAGATAGATATAACTGAACTCAATTGTGCCTCATTAATAATTTAAATTACATTTCATTTATCTAATTTTGAGAAATAGAGTTACTATAAGTGTTAACTAAAATGTTTAAAATTTAAAATTTTAAGATAAAGTAGTTAGCAATATAATTTACATTCAAATAAATATGTTGTCCTTTCTATATATATTTCACTATTGATGATGTTTATCGATCATTTTTTTCTTATTCAATTGTTCAATCATGTATTGTTAATTCTTGAACTAAGATAATATGATTTAATAGTCATTTAAATAAAATATGTGATCATATTTATCAAATTCCACATATTTTAAATATAAATAAATTATATAATAATATATGTGATTAATTTTCTATATGTTAGTATCACACTCTTGATTTGGGTTTCGCACTATATACTAATAATTAATGTGTAAGTAATATTGAGAAAAATTAATTAAATTTTACTCATGAAATAATGAAGATTACTTACTTAAATTCAGTCAATCAGTTTTAATTCATATAAATAAAAGATTTCAAAATGTTGGTTGATTTATGGGCCAAAGTGATACAAACATGAAATTTTAGGAACCAAATTACAAATAAACCAGCTATTTTGGTATTAAAAAAATCACCGAAAAGGACTAAAATGACATAAAAGTATAATTTCGACAACGGTAACCTAACAAATTACATTAGGGATGTAAGTGAGATAATTTGATACTTCGGGGTTTATGAATAGTATTATCTCAATCACAAATATTAAAATATTTCTAGTTTTTATAAGAGTACACAACTAATACTCAATTGGAAAACAAAACATATGAGGAAAAAAATATTGCTTCATACAACATCTTGAAAAAATAAACATATGAGAATATAAGGTTTAAAATTAAGTTAATTTTAAATGAATTTGCGTTAGTGTCTGAGTATCTTTAATTATATCGATCCACATTTAAATGAGTCGAATAATCAGACTTCAAGTTGGTCCGATTAAATTGATAATCCTATATATAAAATGAGTTGTTTTTAGTGATTTGCATATTTCAATGTTTTGGTAATAATTAAATCAATCTCATTTTTTTTTACATTACAAGTATAGTTTACAATGTAATAAAAAAAATCAATGTTCTCTTACACTAAAAAGAATTCTATATAATGATGAAATAATCACATACATTATCGTTTATTTGAACATTTCGATGATCATAGAAATTGTATTGTTTTAACTCATTTTTGGTATTCATATATATGAAACTTGGTAGTCTCATAGTAACTTATTTTACAAATAATTTTATTAATAACACATAAATATACCATATTACTTGACCCATATATACCCATTTTAGAATTGCAGACATATATACAAGTTTATTCACAAATAAAAAAGTAAATTCAACTGTATAGGAAAATCTCTAATATATATATAAAGAGAAAAAGTAAATTCAAAAATCATAAGGCTTTGTTTGTTTATGTTTTCAAATTCCATTATCAAGTATTTGGATCACAAAATTCAAAATAAATTTAATACACCAAATTATCATTTAAATTTACCTTTTCTCAAATCTACTTTTCCAGTCTCTTATATAACTACCTATTAATCATGTATACATCAACTCACACATTCACCAATCAAATCATTTATTATAATCATTATTTATCTTTCTCTTTCATACTTTAAAATTTTTAATTTATATTTTATTATTTACGCTATTTTATGAAATGCGTATTTCAAATGAATATGAAAACTTATTATCTAATATCAATTATATTTTTTTTGTCTATCGATTACTTCACGAAATAAGATGAGTTAATTAAATTATTATATGTCATGGAAACTATAATAACATATATAAAAGAAATTTTTTAACTTTGATTAAAGTATAAAACTACATAACGTGATCTTATTTATAAGCAAACTTCAAATTGTTGAAAATTTTAAAGAAAATGATAGTGTTAAACTCATTGATGCATACATAGAGATGATACAGTACTAGCCATCAAAAATTAAATGAAAATATGACAACTATAGTGAAACAAAAGAAAAGAAAAAGGAACAAAAAAAGAAATGATAGAGCAAATGAAAATTGGATAAAAACTTTTAGCTAATTATCAAACATAGACAATAATGTGTTAAAAAGATTAGACATTTAATGTCGGAGATTATAAAAGTACAAATAGACTACAAAGATTAGTGCCAATGAAAGATTTTTTTTTAAACATGGAACAAATTTCAAATTCTTTACGTCAAAAATCAAAAAATTGAAAAATACTAATAATGAGAAATTTTATATTTTCATTAGGTTTCAATATTTTATAAATCAATAAGTACTATAACTTTTTATAATATCTAAACGAATTCTCTAATCAATTGTAAGTTTACTAATTAATATAATTGTTTTTCTAATTATATTTTTATTTTCCTCGAAGGTATATATATTTTTCCACTAATAATTTTTTTAGTATTATAATTGAGTGTCCACGTGCAACGGACGTGCGTTATGCTAGTATACAGAAAAGTACAGAAGTTATGCAACAAAACAAATGGAACTAGTAATTTGTGATGGATATAAGATATAAATTATTCTACATAAAGCGTAAATATTTCGAGTAGAAATAGAAGGCAGGTTGAATGAATGAATCTCGACTCTTGATACATGGATTAAAGCATATAGTAGGATCAGTTCGACAGTTTATGCCTTTTCTTTTAGTGAAAAATCGGAGTTTTTTTTACATAATTATAGTTTTTGTATATGCATGTTTTCACATATAATTTCCTCATTTATTTGTTGATATCAAGTGTTTATAAAAATTAAAATTAGATGTACAAAAAGTGCATAATGGATGGTTAAAGCAACCATCTACTGTGAAGGAAATTTCATAATATTCTGCAAATAATTAACATCTGTAGAACGATTTTCTGTACATTGAGACAACTTTAATTATGTGTGGAAATATCTTTCTTTACAATTGTAATTGTTACATTTCCTTAAAATAAATTTATTGTACAAAAAATGATTGTAACCTTATCATATAGAAGAATAAAAATCCAAAAAATGTGAAAAATACATATTAGGAATTAGCAGAATTTCTTCATAATCTTTTTTTTTTTTTTTTTTTGTTGATGCTAACACATTAGGTAGAATCGTGAACCTCGACAAAAGGCTAGACGACGAAGTGCTGCACCAAAAAGAACAGATAAAATAACGAGAAAACGAATTGGACGAGGCCACGAAAACCCAAGAAAAGGGCTGGTTGGAAGAAACCCTAGTTGAGAGCTTAAACAAAGAACAAGTAAAGGAGTAGAGAACATGGTTTTAAAACCTTAATGCTCTAGCAATTAGTCTTATAGAGCAGCTGAAAAATGAAGGCTCTTTGTTCAACTGATAAATCAGTTTTTCCAGTTCTTGTGGTGGAACTTTTGGAAATTGGGTTTGCAAAAAATGAGTTTTACACCCAAATTTGACTAATAATTTGAGTGGGTTCTTTTTATTAGAATTGGAATTATTTTGGATATTCTTAATCTATGTTGCGAGCAGATTAATTTGATATATTTTTATTTTTAAATTAGATTCGAAATAGTTGAGAAATTAATGTCCAAAGTGAGTCACATAAACTAGCTCTTTACGATGTATGCGACACTTCGTCCGATCGGCCAGCTCCGATGGTATAGTAAATATCCATCTCACATTGTTCAAAATATATGTGGGGTCCACCAATAATATATATAATACCATATTTCAAATGATGTGTGTGATAGAAAGTTTTTTGAAAGTTGAACTCTCGAGAGCCACCAAAAATCACCAAAGATGGAAGTTTGAAGATGAGGCTCCAATCTTTTGTTGGTGCATCACCTACACCATGAGCTGATAGGCTCTTATGAGGCAAGAAAGAAGAATTTGTAGACATGTATTTCAAATTGGGGCTTCCAAGTTTGATGCTCGAATGAATCGATGTAATGGATAAAACACATCCAAGTGTTGGGGAAATTTTTCAAATTCAAAAATCCACATGTGTATTTTGCCAAGTCAACCTACAAAATCAAAATGTCGCGATTTATCTATTCAAGACGCGCCTTCAAGCACATTCGTGGACAAGTCCAAGGGACATTTGTAGGCACGTAAATCTGAGACCAATTGAATGGCGCCACGTGTATATAAAAAGACTCAAATTCAGTCCAACACTTATATTATTAAGTTAGATTTAAATTTAAATGGACCAAAGTGTCAGGGTTCGGGTAGTCTCCACTCAGTCGTCATAGTCATCGTGGTTTAATTGTGACATGACAAAAGTTGTGGTGATAAAATTCACACAACATATCATTAATCTAATAATGAAAAGGTAAATTATATTGATCGATTATAATAAAATTGAAATACTTAAGGATGGAAAATAAATGAAGTTAACAATGAGTTTAGTCCAATTCATGTATATTAGATTATAAATTTTACTAAATTATTGAAATTTATATGAGGACTTGAAATTCCAACCCATAAGAAAATAGCTTGGATTATAAAAGTTGCTATACTTCATATATAATAAATATCAAACTAATGACTAATTTAATTAATCTATAATCAAATACTTTTAAAAAGAAATATTTCAGAATAAAAAAGGAAGATGCTATATTGAATGGAAAATTTGGTTTTATTTGTTTATTTTTCTAGATATTTTATTGTATTTTTTAAATCAAAAAATATGTATAATGAAAATTCATGTGAGAATAATAGAGCTTAATTGGTTGGACACCTTTATCTCCAAAAATGTATTGCAAAGTAAAATATCATGAATAAACTCGATTGTTTGGCATCTAGTAAAAACTATCTTGCAAAAATTTCTCAAAATTATGGATACTTGAAAAAAAATCTTACAAAAGATGAATATTTTTTTTTGTGTTCATGATTTGACAGTTAACACCATTATTTAAAAGGTTTTTTCTGGCTATCTTTCAAAGCCAAAAATCAAACAAATCACATATTTTAATGCAAAATATACACGTTCAAAATAAAATTTATTATGACTATTTTCTATGTATTAATCAAAGAGTCTGACTAAAAACATTAAGTAAAAATTATATCTAATATCTTCACAAATAAATTTTTCTGAACAAAAAAAAATATCACATCACCACACATTACCTATTTTTCCCTCAAAAACTCAGAATAGCACTTTTCAAACCACATTTCTTATCCTTCAAATATTTTTTTTTCTCATTTTAATCATAAAAATTTGAAATGGATATGTCAGGGGGCAATAGGTGTTTGTTTATGTTTTATAAATGGGTTGAAAGTTATAAAATATATCAAATCAATAGTGGTATGTTGATGATCATGTGTTGAATGGTTGTGTTTATTATGTATATAATGATTATGTGAATAAAAAAAATATAGATTAAAATTTGTAAAGTTTGAAAGAGATATCATGATTATAATAAATAGTTTTGATTGATAAATGTGTGAAATGATATACATATATAGTATATATATGATTGATATGTAGTTATTATATAGGGGATTGAAAAAGTAGAGTTGAAAATATGAATTTGAATTAATGAGAAGAGTTTGTATTAAGTTTATTTAGGATTTTGTAAGTTAAAATTTTAAAAATTGAATTCGAAAACACAAATGAACAAGAATAAATTTTGTTTCACAAGATACAACCATTTTAAGATTTAATTTTGCAATTTATTAAATTTTAAAAATAATTCTAATATTTGAATTTTTTTAAAACGTTAGTTCTTTTTTAGAAACCAGGTTAGTCTCATGGTTGATTTTTCTTTAAAGTTCATGAAAACTAACAAAATTTCATTATATTATTTATATTTTGGCCCAAAACTAATTTTTTTTTAAGAGATACTCCGTAAATAAATATTAATGTCACTAATCCATAGGCATTGAAAATAATTGCGAAGATGATGATTCAGTTTTATTTTTCAGGAGGGTAAATTATCAAAAAAATATGTTTATGGGGTATTTGGTACAAGATATATAATTTTAAGGGGCAATATGCAATTTTTTATAATAGTTAAGTGAGGGACTAAATATTTATAAAAAAGCTAATATTACAACTTTAACTTTTTAACATATTACTGTCTATTTCTGAAATTACGTAAAGTGTGAACTAAAACAAGAATCGTAATTTTAAAGTGAGAAATTTTAGTTCAAACTTATTAATAGTATGATGTAACTTAAATTTAACTTTTAAGGTATATAATATATTATATGATAAGTATATTTAATTTGTCTTTCAAATTATACTTAAATCCAACAAAACATATTTAGATTAGATTTATTCCTAAACACAACCAAGAATTTTAGATGTCAAAATTTGTGTTCTAATTGATTGATAACAATTTTCATATTCATATCTTGTCCTAATTATTATAATTCGCATAAGGTAGAATTTTATACGTGGACCTTTAAAATTGTACTTTTTGTCCTGTAATTTAGCAAAATTTAATTTTAGCATCATATATTATGAGTTTCTGACATTAGTCCCTTAAATTTCAAAATATCTTACATTTAGTCCTACCCTCCAAAATATAATGGTCAATTTTGTTAATCAATACTTTGATCGAATTTTTTAGTGATATTTTATGCATAAGAGACACGTGATATTGGGTAGAAATGCCATAATATTAAATATGATCTGTGTGTGATTGTTATTCACGCATAAATTTTTCTAAAAATAATAAATAAAGTGTTGACTAATGGAGTTGACCGTTAGATTTTGGACGATGAGACTAATTTACTTTGAAAGTTATATAACTAAATGGCGAGAAACTCATAATAAATAAGATCAAAATTGAACTTAGGTTAAATTACGAGATCAAAAATGCAATTTTTCCTATGTTCACCTTGATTTAGGCCAAGGTAGACATGTTCATAGGGTTCCGGTTCCGGAACCGCCGGTTTCGATTCCGACTCTGGGAGGGTTCGGAATCGTTTTCGAACCAATTATAATCGATTCCCCGGTTCCTGGTTCCCAGTTCCACGGTTCTCGGGCCGGTTCTCAGTTCTAACCGGGTTTTTTTTGTAAATTTTTTTATTTTTTTAAATATATTATGTATAAATTTATTTCGGCAATGTTTAAAAAATAAACCGGATAAAATAAAGATAAACATTAAAAATATTGAACAATAGACAAATAATTTTTATTAGGGTAAATTGCCTTTTTCGTCCCACAACTGACGCCATTATCAATTTTGGTACCGCGCTTGTTGGTTTTCTCACTCTCAGTCCCATATGTCGTCAAATCTCTCACTTTTGGCCATTTGACCAACTTCCGTCCAGAAATAGACGGAACCATGCACGTGAGACGTGCGTGGCTCGTTAATTGACCCAATTAAGCGAGAATTTTACCCCCTTTTTTATTTTGACCTAAAATTCCCCCAATTAAGCGGTCAAAGGACCAAATTTCATAAACATTTCCCCAAATCGTAAAAACCCACAAACCCTAACTTATTTCAGCAAAAAATCGAAACAAGAGAACGATCAGGATTTGGCCAAGATTGAAGGTGCATTACGGTTTTCAGCAAAGAAATTGAAGGTTCAAGTACGAATTTGTGAAATGTCACGAGGAGACAACCACCCCACAAATTATTGTAAGTTTTCTTAGGGTTTATTGTGATTTTGTACGAATTTTTGTGGGTGGTCCAAAATTGTGATCCAAGTCCCATGTGGGTGGTCCGAAATTGTTTATTTTTGTGCAATAAACCCAATATAAAGCTGTTGATGTTTTTTTTAAAAAAATGACCAATGTACTTTTCTATTGTTGTTGTTGTTTGTTTTATTGTATGTAGGACTAGTGGACGTTTTTTATTCATTGTTGTTGTTGCTGCTAGGGTCAAGAAGACTCCACACATATTAATATAGTAGTTTGTTTTATTGGTGTTGGTGGTCCTGTTTATTGCTTTTTGTGTTTGTTTATTGCTTTATTGAAATTTGGTTTGTGTATTGTTTTGCAGCTGGAGATGCTCCTGCCATTACAGTTGTAATTCACCATGGGGGCCAGTTTAATCTATGGGAAGCAAAATACAATGGTGGAAAAGTTAATAAGTTTTACTCTGTGGGATTAAAGTCTATAGGTTTTGATTGTTTGGATAGATTGTGTCAGACTTTAGGGTACAAAGGAGGAAAGAGGTACTTCACTTTAGAAAAAGATGGGTTTGTCTTAATTAGAGAGTCTCATCATGTACTTGAATTGTGTCTTTTACATGAGATAGATAATGAGGTGGATATCTATTTAGAGTGTAATACAGTTGGGACTTCTAGTGGTTATGTTGAGGAACCAGAATGGGGGATAGGGTCTGTAATGCCCAATGATCTCACACCCGGCCAACAACAAGCATGTCGTATATGACGCATTTATACAGATTTACAACATATGAATGGCATGACTGCATGAATATGACTATTTGCCAATTATATGATAAACGCATGATTTTACGAAAATGCTTATGTGTTATTTATGTGATATGTGCATTTAAAATACATTTCATTTGCATCCTCTACTAGTTAAGTAGAAATAACGATTTAGTAGGCATGACTTTTAGACAATTAATGAATTTGATTAAGCGGGTATGACGTTTAGCACTTATCACGAGTTAATTAATGAACGAAAAATTGAGCTGCTTCCCAGGAGGTCACTCATCATAGAATTGCTCTGGTATGAGCACGCTTAACTTTAGAGTTTTGATCGAATACGGTGTACTAAACCTTCCCGTTAATTATCCGGTAAATATAATTTACACACTACGCGTTACTTACGTGTTACCGGCATGTTCCGATTAGTTTAAATACATGACACGTAGAATATATAACGTATAAATGTATAACACGTAATAAGCTAGCAGCTGCAAATAATTCATTTAATAAAATAATAATATATATTAAAAGTAGTCACCTAAACATATCAACCAAGCTTTGCTGCCGACTTACCTCTAAGTTGATATATATATATATATATTTAGTAATGAGTCACAAGATTAGCCTTAATGAGTCACAAACATAGCTTCAATGAGTCAGAATTGCTCTTTAAACATTATTTGACCGACTTACCTTGCTTTAAATACAACTTGAAAGGAAACTATAGGAAGAAAGAAAGAAAACAGTAAGGAAAATAAAAGAAGAGAGAAATAGAGAGAAAATAGGAGAAAAAGAAGAAAAAATTTGGAAAAAAAAATATTCGAACCAACGTACGCGTTACAAGTAAGTATTTTATCGATAGTTTCTTCGAATTAATCGGTGAATTTAGAATATTAGTCGAAAATCGTATTTAGGTATCGTATATATATATATCGTTTTACAGGTTAATAAACAACTAGCCCTATAGATAGTTGCGGTAGTGACGCCGTTATCGATTTTAGTACTAACGACTTAAGGTAAGAAGAAACTTTTCTTGACGCATCATAAGAATCAATATTATGCATTTTTATGATTATTTATGTGGATTGTTTGAAAATGAATGTATTATGTGCCGATTGTGTTAAATGTTGATGATTTACGATTTATTATATGTGATAATGAAAATGAATATTATTTGACGTGAAATGTTGAAGTACATGTGATTATGTTGCATTATATTGGTACATATGGAAAGAAGACGTTTTCAAAAAGTGAGGTTTGGTATTTGATTGGCGGTCGGGTAGGCACGGGACGTGGGAGGGACCGGCGGACCCAACAGAGGGTGGTGAATACCTTGAGGTGTAAAAACCAAGATAGATAAAGCCACGATATATGATGGAGCTAGCGGCTAATATCATCGGCTGAAAGGTCGGTATGAGAACCCCCGCGATACTTCTTTTTATGGCCATTTATGAACAGGTTCCGAAAACGGACGCCTATCATCATCAATCGAATACCATACTTCGGGGTACCCAAGATGAAAAGATAATATTTTAAATGAACTATGCATTATTGACTGTGTTATGTGCTACGTGATATATTGTTATAATTCAGCTTCTTCTTACTGAGCCAGTAGCTCATTAGATTCTTATGATGCAGGTGATGATTAGTGTGCATATGTGAAGGTTGCCCAAGTATCCCGAGCGGTCAGACAGAGCTATGTTCATATGCCGTGTTTCGAGCGTTTTGTAGCTCAAAAACTCTGATTTTGTTTAAATAGCCGCTCTGCTATGGTTTTGTAAACAAACTTATATTTATGTACAGGGTCTTATATTGTAAAGAAAATGGTTTGTTTTTATTTCAAAATATGTATTTTGTATTATTTTAGAAAACCATAACATTTACGAAAGAAAAGGGTCATCGTCCCCGGGCCCTAGTCTGGGGCTGTGACAGGGTCAGATAGTGAGTATGAATCATTTGAAGACAATGACTATGAAATTGATATTGAAGACATTGAAGAAGATAATGAAGTTGAAGAAGAACAAGATAATGTAGATGATGTTAATGCTATTGAGAATGAGGAGAATGTGGAGGATATAGAGTCAAACTCTAGTGATTTTGACAGTGGGAAGGATTCTGATGAGGATAGAGTTGAAAAGTACCCTGTTTTCAGTACACAAGACATTTTTGATCTTGCTTTGAAATTGGGCATGTACTTTAGTTGCAAATCTGAATTTAGACAAGTTGTTCACTCTCATGCAATTGTAACTAGGAGAAACTTGAAAATAACCAAAAATGATAAAAGAAGAATATATGCTAAGTGTGTGCAGAAAGGTTGTGAGTGGAGAGTACATGCCTTAGCTCAAGGAGATCAATCTAGTTTTCAGATTAGGGAATACCATCCAAAGCACAAATGTGTCAGTTCATTCCATGTAAAAAACTGTAAGTCATCTTGGCTGGGGAGAAAATATGAGAGTGCATTCAGAAATGATCCAAATAGGGATATAGAGGGATTTAGGTTGGATGTTAGTCAACATATGAAGGTCCATGTCTCTAAAAATCAGGCTTACAGAGCCAAGTGGAAAGCTTTAATGAAAATTGAGGGTAACTCAACTGAACAATACTCCAAACTGTGGGATTATGCTGAGGAACTAAGAAGTTCTAATCCTAATTCCACAGTCATTCTGAAAGTAGCAGAAGAAGCTGATGAGAGTGGGAACCATAGGTTTTGGAAATTTTATGTTTGCTTTTAGGGACTAAAACAAGGGTTTCTTTCTGGGTGTAGACCAATAATAGGGGTAGATGGGTGCCATTTAAAAGGGCCTCATGGTGGGATATTACTGGATGCAATAGGAATTGATCCTAACAATAATTCATATCCTATTTGTTATGCAGTAGTAGGTTCAGAAACCAGAGAATCATGGGAATGGTTTCTAACCTTGTTGAAGCATGATCTTAACATTGAAAATGAACATGAGTGGACTTTTATGTCTGACAAGAAAAAAGGATTAATTCCTGCTTTTGAATCTGTTTTCCCCCAGTCACATAATAGATTCTGTGTTAGACATTTGTATGGAAATATGAAAGTTGCAGGATTTCAGTGAATTGCTTACAAAAAGACTTTGTGGAAGGCTGCTAGAGTAGGTACACCAGAGGAATTTTAGAGTAAGATGCAAGAAATGGCTAAGTTAGACATCAAAGCAGTTGAATTGCTAAGTGATAAGCCACCTTGTAACTGGAGTAAGGCATTCTTTAATGAATTCCCTAAGTGTGACCTTTTACTAAACAATCTATGTGAATCATTCAATTCTAGCATTCTTGTAGCAAGGCAGAAACAAATATATACTATGTTAGAGTGGATTAGGGAATTCTTAATGAAAAGGCTTCAAAAAAATAGAGATGACTGTAGGAGATGGAGAGGAAGAATCTGCCCTAAAATTAGGGCACTTTTACTGAAAAATGGAGAAAAGGTTGGTGATTGCATCCCTGTGAAGTCCACTGATGTTCATTATGAAATTTCAGGATATGATGGATCTAAGTGTAAAGTAGACTTAGAGAAACATACATGTTCATGTAGGAAGTGGAAACTATCAGGAATCCCTTGCAAGCATGCCATTAGTGCAATTAATTGTCAGCATTTAGATGTTGAAGATTTTGTGGACTCTTGTTATACTATAGAGACATATGCCAGGGTATATAAAACTTGTATATACCCTATCAATGGTCCTGAAAAATGGAGACAAACAGGGATGGTACCTCCAGTACCACCAACTAATGCAAGAGGTGCTGGCAGACCACCCAGGGCAAAAAGATTGGAGATTGGTGAAACTGCAAACAAAACAAAAAAAATAAGAATCAGAAAGAGAAAAAATACTGCAACCAAACTGAAGAGGAATCAGTATACTGTGAAATGCAGATTTTGTGGAGAATCTGGACATAACAAAATGGGGTGCAATAAGAGGAAGGAATATGAATTGGGGTTGAGAGAACAGAATGTGACAGTTGATAATGTGGATGAGAATGTGGAGGGTAATGTGGAGGGTAATGTGGAGGAGAATGAAGAAGCAAACTGGGAACAAATAAGCATGGAAGTAAGTAATTTGGAGGCAACATGCTGCTTTGATTCCCAACCTAGTGTGCAAATGAACACCATAGCTACTGAAGAACCAAATAAACTAACTATGAGTTTAAATTTCTATTACATTCCATGTACTAATTTACTTTATCAAAACAGTAATGACTAGTTTGATTTTCCAGGCAAGAAAAAGAACAAGAAATGTTGAAGATGTCAATAAAAAAAGGAAGAAATCAGTACAAGTAACTGATCCAGCAGCTGCAGCTACTGCTCCAACTCCAGCTGCTCCAATTCCAGCAGCAGCAGCTACAAAGGCAAAACAGAAAGAAATAAGGGCAAAGAGGAAAGTGAATTTTGATGCTGCAGTACATGTAAGTGCTATTTTTGATAGTTAAAATATTTTAACTGCTGCAGTACATGTAAGTGCTATTATGTGTTTTTCCTAGGTGATTGGTAGTGTCCCAACTAATCCAGCAGCTGCTGCTGCTGCTCCAACTGATCCAGCTGCTGCTGCTCCAACAATAGCTGCTTCAACTCCAGCAGCAACTGCTACAAAGGGAAAAAAGAAAGAAAAGGGTAAAGGGAATGTAGCTCCAATGTCAACCACAAAGAGGAAAGAGAAAGAAATAAGACCTAGGCCATTTGTCTTTGGTAATGTTCCAACCCCATATTTTGGACCAAGGCCATCTTCATCAGCTGGTGCACCAAAACTAACTCCATCAGCTACTGCACCAATGATAAGGCCATCAGCTGCTGCTGCACCAAGACCAAGCCCATCAGCTGCTGCTACACCAAGGCCAAGCCCATCAGCTGCTGCACTAATGACAAGGCCATCACCTGCTGCTGCACCATTGACAAGGCCATCAGCTGCTGCACCAATGACAAGGCCATCACTTGCTGCTGCACCAAGACCAAGCCCATCAGCTGCTGCTGCACCAAGACCATCTTCATCAGCTGTTGCATCAAGGCCATCCATCTATAATATGATTGAAAAGGATTTCAAAAAATTTATAACAATGAAGAGCCTAAAAGCTGCAGTGGAGGCTAAGAAGAAATTGAAGTTGGACAAGATTCAAGGAAATGAAAAGAATGCTTAGGAAACTAACTACTTTCTGCATTTTGAACTAGTTTTTGATGTATTTTGATGTATTTGAACTAACTTGTTGATGTATTTTGAAGTTGAACTTGTTATCTTGGAATTGTTTTGGACATATGGAATTGTATTTAATGTGCTGAACTTGTTATATCTTGGAATTGTTTTTGACATATGGAATTGTTGTTGAACTTGTATTTTGAACTTGTTACATATTGAAATTGGTGTTGCAAAATCAGTACATGTATTTTGAACTTGTTGCATATGGAATTGGTGTGAAGTGTGAACTAAATTCAACTTAAACTTGGCAAAGTTGAACTTGTTGCATATTGGAATTGGTGTGAAGTGTGAACTAAATTCGCTTAAACTTGGCAAAGTTGAACTTGTTGCATATTGGAATTGGTGTGAACTAAATTCAGCTTAAACTTGGCAAAGTTAGCTGTGCAAATTTAGGGACAACATGCTTGATTGAGCTGTGCAAATTTAGTGACAATTTGGCAAATTCAACTTGGCAAATTCAGCTGTGAAAATTAAACATGAACAAATGCAGATACTTGGCCAATTCAACTTCACATTACTCAGATAAATAGTAACAAAGCATATTACAATCACAATCCTTCATCAATACCATGAACCATCTAAATTACATACAAAGACATAGTACACCTAAAATGATAAACACAAGAACTATCAAACAGACCAATAAACACCTAAAATTGCTTATTCGATGTTGCAACTGGTCCTCCTTGTGTTGCATTACCTTCACCTTCTCACTCAAAAATTCCACCATAAGCATTAATTCGAGTATCTGAGACTCAAGCTTATCACATCGATTACGAAGATCGGGTATCACCATTTTTGATCTGTAGCACATTGGTGGGTCTTCCCACAACCGAAATTGACAGCCACCTGTTTCGCAACCATGATACCTCCTGCCCGGATCGGAATCAGTCCATGAAGTCTTCAAAATAGTCGGCCTTTTACATAAACAAACAATCTGACCATTTGGGAGAAATGAATTCTTTGAAAGTTTCATATTTGAAGCTTCAAAACGTCGACTGCTTGAAAGTGGGGAAGAGATGGGGAAGAAATGGGGAAAAATTGATAATAAAAGGGGGAAAAATTAGGGCAAAACATAAAAGGGGGAAAATTTTGGTAAAATTCCCGCTTAATTGGGTCAATTAACGAGCCACGCACGTCTCACGTGCGTGGTTCCGTCTATTTCTGGACGGAAGTTGGTCAACGGGCCAAAAGTGAGAGATTTGACGACATATGGGACTGAGAGTGAGAAAACCAACAAGCGCGGTACCAAAATTGATAATGACGTCAGTTGTGGGACGAAAAAAGCAATTTACCCTTTTTATTATTAACAAATTTAAACAATACAAATTCAAATTTTGTTTGATTTAGAGACCAAAGTGATAACATGAAAATTTAGAAATCACAGTAAAAATAAATTGGCTAAATTTATTTAAAAATCTAAAAATGATCAAAGTGAGATAATAGTATAATTTCGACAACGGTAATCTGACAAATTTTACTTTAGGGATGCAAGTGAGATAATTGATATTTTCAGGATTATTAGTGGTATTATCTCAATTAAAAGTATTAAAATATTTCTAATATTATAAGAGTACACAACTTATACTTAATTGGAAAAAACATATGAGAAATAAGAAATTCTATTGCTTCATAATAAAATAAACATACGGGAATATATGGTTTAAAATTTAAGTTAATATTAAATGAATTTGGTTTAGTCTCCGGTTCATATCAATCTACATGTAGGTGGGTTGAATAATCAAACTTCAGTTTGGTCTGATTATATCGATAATCCTACTTATATAAAATAAGTAGTTTTTAGTGCTTTGCATATCTCAATATAATTAAGTAAATCTCATTTTTTTACATTTTAGGTATAATTTACATTGCAATAAAAAAAAACTTTCAATGCTCCGTTATATCAAAACATTCATAATATAAAGATTAAATGATCTTATACACTGTCATTTATTGGGTAAATTGCTTTTTTCGTCCCACAAGTGACACCATTATCAATTTTGGTACCGCGCTTCTTGGTTTTCTCACTCTCAGTCCCATATGTCGTCAAATTTCTCACATTTGATCCTTTGACCAAATTCCGTCAGCAAATAGACGGAGCCACGCACGTGAGACGTGCGTGGCCGTTAATTGGATGAAAATAAGCGGGAATTAAGTCCTGAATTGACCTAATTTTTTCCCCTTTTAGTTTGGTATCAAAATTTGACCTAATTGAGCTCTATTTATTCACAATTCTTCCCAATTTCTTCCCCAATCCACAAATACATTCCTTTTCTGCAAAAATGTATATCTCACATCAGCCATTGATGTACGAGCTAGCTCCACACATAATAGTATATACCAATTTGTTCATATAAGAGCTTCAAATTCCAAATAATCTAACGATTAAATGCTTAAATATTGGACAATTAAGAAAAAAAATCCGCTGAAAGTTGAAAGTTGGACAATGATGGATTTGACCAAATCCCGCTGAAAGAAGTCATAAATCTGAGGAAATCGTGTGATGTGAAAGAGTCTGTTGAAATAATAATAATAATAATACAATAATAATAATCTAGATTCATTAGAAGTTGAAGAGTCATGTCTAGATTAATTAGAAGTTGAAGAGTCATGTCTAGATTCATTAGAAGTTGAAGAGTTGGGTATGTGAAAGATCAAGAGACAAGTAGTTCAAGAGTCCTTTAATCTTAGCCATTAAATTGAATCAATCTTAACCATTGGTTTGGGCTTTGTATTAGTATAAATAGGGGTCTTGTATTTCATTTGTAATCATCCAAAAAAATGAAGTTACATTGATATATAAAATACAAGTTTCCTCTACTCTTTTCCTAAAGTTTTAAATTATTTTCTCTCCATATTCTAACAAAGTGGTATCAGAGCCAATTTTGTTTGGAGATATTCTCAATTTTGAAGATGTCAAACGGAGCACCTTTGCAAGTTCCGACTCTCACCAAAGATAATTTTGATAATTGGTGTTTACGTATGAAGGCTTTGTGTGGAGCCTATGAAGTTTGGGACTCCATTGAAAATGGAGTTGACGGAAATGAAGCAACCGCCAAGAAGAAGGATCAAAAGGCGCTTGCACTCATCCATCAAGGATTGGATGAGAAGATGTTCGAAAAAGTTGCTAGTGCAACCACGTCGAAACAAGCTTGGGATATTCTTCAAACTTCATTCAAAGGAGTTGATAAAGTCAAGAAGGTGCGTCTCCAAACATTGAGAAGTGAGTTCGAATCTCTACGCATGAAAGATTCAGAATTAGTATCCGATTATATTTTAAGAGTTTTGGTTATTACTAACCAAATGAAAAGATATGGAGAAGAGATGAAGGATAACCGGATCGTTGAAAAAATCCTACGATCATTGGATGCAAAATTCAATTATGTTGCCGTCGCCATTGAAGAGTCCAAAGATTTGGACACCATGACCGTGGATGAGCTTGCCGGATCCTTGCAAGCACACGAAGAAAGATTGACAAAGCCGTTTCAAGAAACACCGGAACAAGCTTTGAAAGCAAAGCTAACATTAAAAGAGAATGAGACTTATTATGGCACGTCTCAAAGAGGTCGAGGACGTGGTGGAAATCGAGGGCGTGACCAAGGAAGAGGCCATGCTCGTGGAAATAATGGGAAAAATAATAATAATTTTCGCCCTAATGATGAAGGACGACAAAATTTTAACCAAGGAAGAGGTCGTGGACGAGGTAGAGGACCGAGAGGATCGAGAGGCGGAGGAAGACAAACTCAACAAAGGTATGACAAGTCAAATATTGAATGCTACAATTGTCATCGTTTTGGCCATTATGCTTCGGAATGTACCTATGTCGAAGAGACGAGTAATCTTGTGGAGAATAACAATGAAGAGGTCCATCCCACCATGCTACTCGCTTGTAAAAGCAATCAAGAAGAAGAAAATAATCAATGGTACCTTGACTCCGGTGCAAGTAGTCATATTTGTGGAAAGAAAAGTTTGTTCGTGGAACTTGATGAGTCCATCAGCGGCAATATCACTTTCGGAGACTCTTCACAAATTCAAGTGAAAGGAAGAGGTAACATTTTAATACGTTTGAAAGATGGTAGTCATCAATTTATCTCCAACGTTTACTATGTGCCAAAAATGAAGAGTAACATCTTAAGTTTGGGACAATTGTTGGAGAAAAATTATGACATTCACTTGAAAGATAAAAGTTTAACAATGAAAGATGAAAATGGAAGGATCCTAGCTAAGGTGCCAATGACAAGAAATAGAATGTTTTTGTTAAACATTCAAGGTGATGTCCCGATGTGTTTGAAATCTTGTTTTAAAGATTCATCCTGGCTGTGGCATATGAGATTTGGGCATTTGAATTTTGATGGCCTAAAGTTAATGAGTAAAGGAAGAATGGTAAAAGACTTACCCGCCATAGACCATCCAAATCAACTTTGCGAAGGGTGTCTGCTTGGCAAACAAGCAAGAAAGAGTTTCCCGAAGGAGTCGATGACAAGAGCTCGATATCCATTGGAGTTGATACATTCAGATGTATGTGGGCCTATCAAGCCATCATCGCTTGGTAAGAATAATTATTTTGTACTTTTTATTGATGATTATTCTCGGAAAACTTGGGTGTATTTCCTGAAGGAAAAATCAGAGGTGTTTGAAACCTTCAAAAGGTTCAAAATTATGGTGGAAAAGCAGAGTGGTTACAAAATCAAAGCTCTTCGGTCTGATAGAGGTGGCGAATTTACATCAAATCAATTCAAAGAATTCTGTGAAAAGAATGGTATTTATCGCCCCATGACAGCTCCATATTCACCACAACAAAATGGTGTAGCCGAGAGAAAGAACCGAAGTATTCTCAACATGGCAAGGAGTATGTTGAAAAGTAAAAATATACCGAGGGAGTACTGGGCCGAAGCTATTTCTTGTGCCGTCTACTTGATGAACCGCTGCCACACTAAAAGTGTTCATGGAAAAACACCACAAGAAGTTTGGAGTGGTTATAAACCAAGTGTTTCACACTTGCGGGTATTCGGAAGCATTGCCTATGCACATGTACCAGATGAGAAAAGAAGTAAGCTCGATGATAAAAGTCAAAGGTATGTATTTATTGGTTATGACGAGAACTCAAAAGCATATAAATTGTACAATCCTTGCAATGGAAAGATCGTGATTAGTAGGGATGTTGAATTCGATGAGGAAAATGCATGGGATTGGAGTACTTCACATGAAAAAATTAATCACAATCCGCTCATTGTTGAAGAAGAAGAAGAAGAAGAAGAAGAAGAAGAAGATATGGTGCAACCTACCACTCCACCACCATCGCCTCCACCACAAAATACACAATTTGATGAAGGGAGTTCAAGTGAAGGGCCTCGAAGGTTCAGAAGTCTACGAGAATTGTATGACAACACTGATGAGGTACGAAATTTAAGTGAATTTACACAATTTTGCTTATTTTCTGAAAGTGAGCCAGTAGATTTTGAGGATGCCATTGAAAACAAAAAATGGAGAGATGCAATGGATGAAGAAATTAAATCCATAAAGAAAAATGATACGTGGGAGCTTGCATCACTTCCTAAAGGCAAAACCACTATTGGAGTCAAGTGGGTGTACAAAATCAAAAGAAATTTCGAAGGTGCGATAGAGAAATATAAGGCGAGGTTGGTTGCCAAAGGATACAAGCAAAAGGCCGGAATTGACTATGATGAGGTATTTGCCCCAGTTGCCCGTCTTGAAACTATTCGTTTAATAATTTCTTTGGCAGCTCAAAATTATTGGAAAATTCACCAAATGGACGTCAAATCTGCATTTTTGAATGGTGTCTTGGAGGAAGAAGTGTACATTGAACAACCGTCGGGTTATGTGGTAAAAGGACATGAAGATAAGGTCCTAAAATTGAAGAAGGCTCTCTACGGCTTGAAACAAGCCCCTCGTGCTTGGAATAGTAGAATTGACAAGTATTTCCAAGCAAGTGGGTTTACCAAGTGTCCGCATGAACATGCTCTTTATGTAAAATTAGAAAAAACCGGTGATATTTTACTTGTTTGTTTGTATGTGGATGATTTGATTTTCACAGGAAATAATTCGACGATGATTAATGATTTCAAGAGAGCTATGTCCAAGGAGTTTGAAATGACGGACATTGGTTTAATGTCCTACTATCTTGGCATCGAAGTAAAACAAAAGGATGATGGTATTTTCATATCTCAAGAAGGATATGCTAAAGAAATTCTCAAGAAGTTCGAGATGGAAAATTGCAATCCTGTTAACACCCCCGTGGAGTGTGGAAAATTATCAAAGCTCGGAGATGGTGAGAAGATTGATCCCACATTTTTTAAAAGCCTTGTTGGAAGCTTGAGGTACTTGACGTGTACAAGACCGGATATACTATATGGCGTTGGACTTGTGAGTCGTTATATGGAAGTTCCTAATACTTCTCATTTGAAGGCGGCAAAGAGAATTCTTCGATATATCAAAGGAACGCTTGATTATGGAATCTTTTACACACATTCTAAAAATTATGAGCTCGTTGGTTATTGTGATAGTGATTGGGCCGGTGATATTGATGATCGAAAAAGCACTACCGGGTTTACTTTCTTTATGGAAAATTCCGCGTTTGCATGGAGTTCTAAAAAGCAACCTATTGTCACTCTTTCTACATGTGAAGCGGAATATGTGGCTGTTACTTCTTGCATTTGTCATGCTATTTGGTTGAGAAGCTTGTTGAAAGAGCTTCATCTACCACTAGAAGGTCCAACAGAGGTACGTGTTGATAACAAGTCCGCTATTGCATTGGCAAAGAACCCTGTGTTTCATGAAAGAAGCAAGCATATTGATACTAAGTATCACTTTGTTCGAGATTGCATCACCAAGAAGGAAGTCGAGCTTGAGTATGTGAAATCTCAAGACCAAGTTGCGGATATTTTCACCAAGTCGTTGAAGTTTGATATTTTTCGAAAATTGCGGATGTCTCTTGGAGTAATGAATCTAGATTAAGGGAGGATGTTGAAATAATAATAATAATAATAATACAATAATAATAATCTAGATTCATTAGAAGTTGAAGAGTCATGTCTAGATTAATTAGAAGTTGAAGAGTCATGTCTAGATTCATTAGAAGTTGAAGAGTTGGGTATGTGAAAGATCAAGAGACAAGTAGTTCAAGAGTCCTTTAATCTTAGCCATTAAATTGAATCAATCTTAACCATTGGTTTGGGCTTTGTATTAGTATAAATAGGGGTCTTGTATTTCATTTGTAATCATCCAAAAAAATGAAGTTACATTGATATATAAAATACAAGTTTCCTCTACTCTTTTCCTAAAGTTTTAAATTATTTTCTCTCCATATTCTAACAGAGTCGACTTTATATTCGAAAGACGAAGAAATCAAAGTTGGGTCCCACAAAAACTCACTCTCTGAGTGTAATGTGTGTGTTTTGATGAGACTGTTGAGTTCTTTGACGTTTATTTCGCATTTGCAGATGCTTATGAAAAAGATCGAAACTTTGAACAGAGCCATAGAAGCGGAGTCCAAGAAATGAAACGAGGAGCAGCAATAAGAAAGAAGGATTCAACAGTAGTAAAGGTGGATGAGAAGTTAAGAAACATGAACTCGCTCAAAAGGTTAAATCTTGTTATTATTCCTGTCGAATATTTAAATAGAATCTTTCTATATAATTTGCGTTGTTTTTTAATCTAATAGTTTCTTGTGATTAGGTCCATGAATGCCTCGTGAAGATCCATCGTTAAGCATAAGATGAAGATGATCAGGAAATCGATAGAGCATCACAAACCGTCTGATGAATTCCTAATGTATATATATACACATCATATTTTTATGATGCTAAATACCAGAAATAATATTAGAATTGTGATTTAAATTAGTTTGATTTTCCATGGATTGTGTTGACATTGTATAAACATTCTACCGAGCACATTATTGAATAAACTATTTTTTCATTTGTTTGATCATTAGCAACATGTTACATATCCATGAAAACACAATAATTTGCCAGAAACAGTAGGAAAATACCAGTGGACCATAAAAATCAATTATCATCTTAAACCGATCAAATTCTATAGCCAAATCATTTTTTTCCTTCTTTCTTAAACCGATCAGATTTCTCGTTTCTATTTACATATACCCCTGGAAAATCGGGTTTGTGAGGCTATTCTAACAAATGATCTCAAAAATCGAATCTTTCTACAATACTTATTCTCTGGCCATTGCAATTCTCGGGTATCGTTCTTTGAGGAATCAAATGATAGATATCTCTACTTTTCACAATGGCTGACAATGGCGTCTTGCAATGCTCTGTTTCATCATCAGTGTTAACTTCCTTGTGATTTTGTAGCCGTACTGCATATCAGATTGGGGAAGAAATTGGGAAGCTTGGGCAAGAATTGGGAATAAATAGAGCTCAATTAGGTCAAATTTTGATACCAAAACTAAAAGGGGGGAAAATTAGGTCAACTGGGGACTTAATTCCCGCTTATTTTTCTCCAATTGACGGCCATGCACGTTTCACGTGCGTGGCTCCGTCTATTTGCTGACGGAATTTGGTCAAAGGACTAAATGTGAGAAATTTGACGACATACGGGACTGAGAGTGAGAAAACCAAGAAGCGCGGTACCAAAATTGATAATGGTGTCACTTGTGGGACGAAAAAAGCATTTTACCCGTCATTTATTTTAAATTTTCGATAATAAGAGAAAATGTATTGCTTTAACTCATCCCTAAACCCTAATCCCTAAACCCTAAACTCTAAACCCTAATCTAACGGACACTTGATCGTGGCCGTTGATTTCAAACGGACACTTGATCTCCACCGTCGATCGAATTTGAAAAAAGTTTAAAAAAAGGGCAAAAAACTGTGCGGTTCCGGTTCCTCATTTCGAGGAACCGGAACCGGAACTGAACTGTGCCACCCGATTCTGGTTCCCGATTTTCGAACCGGCAACCATGGTCAACGATTTCGGAACCATTGACCACGGTTCGAACCGATTCGGTTCCCTGGTTCCGGTTTCGGTTCTATTTTGGGCACCTCTAGGCCAAGGTACAAGATCTTACATAAAAATTAGAAGAGAGCGCTTCGTGTTTTCTATAGCATTTTGATCTAATGCATTGGTTTTACACCAATAAAAAAGTAGTCATTTATCTATAATAATTAAAACAAATTTAAAAATTGTAATTTAAAGATTAGAAGCGATACACTAGTTTTGATTTATTATATTTGATCAATCCGATGTGATTAGGTTGGAAAACAGTAGCTTTGAAAGCTTAGGAAAGCCAAAGGTGTGTTGTCACTTTGTGACCGAAATTCGAACACTCTTCGTACCCGAGATGCGAAATATTTTTTGATATTCTTGTTCTACTCCGGGATAGATGACTTTAGCCTTTCGAATTTCTCAATTTGGAGTTATTTGAATGAGAAATTAATGGTTAAAGTGGGGAAATTAAATTGGTTGAATTTGGTTGAATTTAGCTATCCCACATTGGAAGAATACCAATGTTTAAGATAGTATATCAACCATTGTGTTTGGAATTGGGTTTGTGGCCTTGGGTCATATCATGTTTGTGTGGGTTTAGAGGGGGGATGACCTAGCTATGGTTAACCATGGCTAGACCCCCCTCGCGCGCACACACACACGCGCGCCGCCGCCGCCGACCAGGCAGGTCGGGCCGGGTCGTGGGCGTATTATCTTTTTGGGCCAAGTTTAATTGGATTATTTTTAATCAATTTTGGGCCCAATTTTTTTTTTCAACAGAAAAATGGACCAATAGGTTTTACACACTACATAAAAACGCTGGCCACGTTTTTATGCAGATTAATTTTCTTCATCAGTTAGTCAAAAACGTTTGTTGAGGTTTTGGACTTTTTCTGAAACCTCTAAAAACTGACTTACGTTTTTGCTTTCACTAATGACAGAAGTTAATGGTGTTTAATGGCTGGTCTGTTTTTGAGCCTATATAAAGGCCGAGTCCAGCAGATGTAGAAGACACACCAAAAACCTCACAAGTCTTCTCTTGTTCTCTTTTTCTCTCCCGAGTTCATATGCATTCATAGTCTTAGTTTGCTCAAGTATCAAAAGTGGTTTTGATACTAAGCTGATATATCGTTGTATCTTGGGACGTTGATTGCAACACCCGTACCACCTAGGTGGGGCAATTTAGCGTTAAGGATAGAGATCATTCTCGCCTCGATATTTGTCTTTTATTTTTAGAATTCATGTGTTACGAGCAGATCTTGCAACAAGCTTAACGCTAAATTATTGTTGTTGATTTCTGTTTCGTTTTAACATTCTGAAATGGCCTTCGTTCCAACCAATGTTACCGTTCCGGTTTCTGATGACGCTGCTGCTATTGACTTTGGTCTTGGAATAGGAGCCGGTCTTGGCCTCGGCCTTGGATTCGGGTCTGGTGCCGGGTTCAGTTTCGGTAGTGGTAGTGGGTCTGGGTTTGGCAGTGGCTCAATGAGCGCTGCGGCTGTACCACCGGTGCAGCCTGTTGCTGCGACTGTACCACCTACGGTGCAACCAGCGGCTATTCCGATTATACCGACTCAAGCTGAAAAGCCGTCGAAGTTCAGCGGGGCTAACTTCAAGAGGTGGCAAAGATGCTGTTTTACCTGACGACGTTGAACCTAGCGAGGTTCTTGATGGAAGACGCTCCGTCTGTGCCAAAAAATTCTAAGGATGTACAACTAAGGACGGCATACGATGCCTGGAGTCACTGTGATTACCTTTGCAGGAATTACATACTCAGCGGTTTAGACGATTCGCTTTACAGCGTTTATCTGTCTATGAAAACCGCCAAAGACCTCTGGGAGGCACTGGATAGGAAGTATAGAACTGAGGAAGCCGGACTGAAAAAGTTCGTGGTCGCAAAGTTCTTAGACTTCAAAATGGTGGACTCTAAGACCGTGGCTAGCCAAGTCCAAGAATTTCAAATTATTATCCATGAAGTTCACGTTGAGGACATGACTTTGAGTGAATCGTTCCAAGTGGGGGCGTTAATTGAGAAGCTCCCGCCTTCTTGGAGTGATTTCAAAAATTACTTGAAACACAAGCGAAAGGAGATGAGTCTAGAAGACTTAGTTGTTAGACTCAAAATTGAGAAAGACAATCGAGCCTCTATCAAGAAAGCTCCTGTTCGGGCAATGGCTAACATTGTCGAGGATCCGGAAAGTTCGAACCGGAAGCGGAAATTCCAAGGGAAATTCCAAGAAAATTCCCAGAAAAAGGGAAAAGGGAGACAGGGAGATACCTGTCACAAGTGTGGCCATCATGGTCACTGGGCTAGAGACTGTACGGAGCCCAAGAGAAAGAATAAACAGTCTCGAAGGAAAGGTTCTGGCTCGAACCAACAAAGAGCCAGGAACTAGAACCAGGTGCAAAATCAGGCGCACCTCGCTGTTGATGATCACCAGGGCATCAACGATATGATCGATGACCTGTCAAATAAACAGGTGCCTATCGATCTGAGTGAGCTAGACCTCACGGCTGTGGTGTTTGAAGCCAATATGGTGGATAACCCAAGGGAGTGGTTTGTAGACACTGGTGCTACACGCCACATCTGCTCTGACAGGGATGCATTTTCATCCTATACACCTACCGATGGACGGAAGTTGTATATGGGAAACTCTGCCAATTCTCCAGTGGTTGGTATGGGGAAAATTGTGCTGAAGATGACTTCAGGCAAAAAGCTAACGTTGACCGAAGTTCTGCATGTTCCGGAGATACGCAAGAATCTGGTGTATAGATCTGCTTTGGTCAAGAATGGGTTCAAGTTAGTCTTCGAAGCTGATAGGATTTCGCTTACTAAGAGAGGGATTTATGTAGGAAAAGGTTACCTAGATAAGGGCCTTTTCAAAATGAATGTAATGAATGTAATCCGCTCTGTTGTAACCGAAAATGAAAGTAATAAGAATGTTAATTATTCTATTTACTTGCTTGAGTATTCTAATTTATGGCATGTTAGACTAGGATATGTAAATTATGATACTATTCGAAGATTAGTTAACTTGAATTTATTACCAACATTTAAAGTTGAAAATAAACACAAGTGCGAAATTTGTATTGAGGCAAAACTAGTCAAACAGCCGTTCCCGTCTGTTGAAAGGAACACTACGCCTCTAGAACTTATTCACAGTGACATCTGTGATTTGAAGTTTGTGCAAACTAGAGGTGGGAAAAAATATTTCATCACGTTCATTGATGATAGCACAAGGTATTGTTATGTGTATTTACTCAGAAGTAAAGATAAAGCGCTTCAGGCGCTTACACATTACAAAACAGAAGTTGAAAAACAACTTGAAAAAAGGATAAAGGCTATCCGCAGTGATCGGGGTGGAGAATATGGAGCACCGTTTGATGAATTTTGTGCAGATTCTGGCATAATACATCAAATAACGGCCCCTTATTCGCCTCAATCAAATGGAATAGCGGAGCGAAAATCGTACTCTTAAAGAGATGATGAATGCGATGTTAATAAATTCTGGGCTACCTCAGAATTTGTGGGGGGAGGCAATCCTCTCCGCTAACTATATCCTTAACAAGATTCCCACAAAAGTAGGAATGAGACCCCATACGAACTTTGGAAAGGTCGAGGACCTTCATATAAGTACCTCAAAGTGTGGGGGTGTTTGGCTAAGGTAGAAATACCAAAACCCAAACAAGTTAAGATAGGTCCTAAAACTGTTGATTGCATATTTATCGGTTATGCTCTTAACAGTAGTGCCTATAGATTTCTGGTGCATAAATTAGAAATTTCGGAGATTCATGAAGGTACGATCATGGAATCTAGAAATGCTTCGTTCTTTGAGGACATCTTTCCTTCTAAGGAAAGGAATGAAGAAAGACCTCTTAAAAGAACGTATGAAGCATCTACGAGTGGTTCTAATCCCGGGGATGAAGAACTACGTCGTAGTACAAGGGCAAGAGTTCCTAAGTCATTCGGTCCTGACTTTGTATCTTATACTTTAGAAGATGAACCAAGAACGATTAAGGAAGCTTTGTCTAGTTCAGATGCACAAAACTGGAAGGAAGCCATCAATGGTGAAATCGAGTCTATATTACACAACCATACCTGGGAGTTGGTTGATCTTCCAAAGGGAAGCAAGCCTTTAGGCTGTAAGTGGATCCTGAAAAGGAAATATAAGACTGATGGAACTATTGATAAGTTTAAGGCTCGGTTGGTAGTCAAAGAATACCGACAAACACGGCCTTGATTTCTTCGACACATACTCTCCGGTAACGAGAATAACTTCCATAAGATTACTCATAGCTATTGCTGCATTGCATAACCTTGAGATACATCAAATGGATGTTAAGACTGAACGGAGAGTTAGACGAAGAAATTTATATGGAACAACCCGAAGGGTATGTTGCTCCTGGACAGGATAAAAAGGTCTGTAAGCTGGTTAGGTCCTTGTATGGACTTAAACAAGCGCCAAAATAGTGGTATGAAAAATTTGATAACACGGTGTTGTCAAATGGGTTTAAAATCAACGAATGTGATAAGTGCGTGTATGTTAGACAAGTACATAACGCATATGTCATATTATGTCTATATGTAGACGACATGTTGATTTTGGGAAGTAATCATGATATTATCATGAATACCAAAGAAATGTTAAAGAAAAACTTTGACATGAAGGATATGGGTTTGACAGATGTCATATTAGGGATTAAAATCTCTAGGACATCTGATGGACTGGTCTTGTTGCAGTCTCATTATATTGAGACAGTTTTGGAAAAATTTCTTCATCGCGACAGTGCACCGGTTAAAACACCAGTGGACTTAAGTGTCCATTTAAAGAAAAATCTGGGTAAACCCGTATCACAGTTGGAATATGCTAGGGTCATTGGCAGTTTAATGTATATCATGAACTGTACCCGTCTTGACATAGCATATTCTATGAGCAAGTTGAGTAGGTTCACGAGTAATCCTAGCTTAGAGCATTGGAAGGCTCTAAATAAAGTTCTTAGATACTTGAAGTATACTAAGGAGTATGGATTACACTACTCGCGATATCCAGCTGTTATCGAAGGATACAGTGACGCAAATTGGATATCAGACACAGATGACTCTAAATCCACGAGTAGGTATATTTTTACTATCGGTGGAGGAGCAGTGTCGTGGAAATCTTCTAAGCAAACGTGTATAGCACGATCCACAATGGAGTCTGAGTTCATAGCTTTAGATAAAGCTGGTGAAGAAGCTGAGTGGATACGACATTTCTTAGAAGATATTCCTTGCTGAAAAAAACCAGTGGGCCCAATCCTAATTCATTGCGACTGTATGTCGGCAATTGGTAGGGCAGAGAGTAAGATGTATAATGGTAAGTTTAGACATATTCGTCATAGACATAATTCCATTAAACAATTGATCTCTAATGACATTATATATCCATTGATCACATAAAATCAAAGGATAATGTCGCCGATCTTTTGACGAAAGGATTGCCTAGAGATCAAATACTCTATCTATCCGGAGGGATGGGGTTAAAGTCTACAATTTAAGAATAGACACATCGGTAACCCAACCATGTAGATTGGAGATCCCAAGATTATGGTTCAATGGGACAACTAAGGTGTGGATATTCTGGAGGCACTTGAGAGTTTAACAAACTCTAAACCCATTGCCTAGGATAAAGAAGTGCAACCTGCAATTTGTAGCAAAGGTTAAGTTGGGCTTTTAATGATTCCTATACTGTCTAAGTGAAGTGGATTATGGCAGGATACTCTCAAATAAGAAGTCACCTATGTAAGTGTATGAGATGTTGACCGTCTCAATTTTATAAACACTTATGAAACCAAGAGAGGGTACCAGAGCCATAATGGACCCGACATTGAGATCTAAAAGTCTGCCGAGAAAAGTTATCATGTGAATATCATTGTCTGAATTTACATGAACGGCTAACCAATTCAAGACATCGCGTTCATTGGGTAGCCTAGTAAATTCGATGATATATCACTAAGAGAGGTTCAAGGCCAAAAGCTACCTTCTCTGATGTGATAAGTTTTCGTTTGAACTCTCAAGAGAGTGAATGATTAATTTCATTCGTGTGGGGGATTTTTGGAAAATAGAAGCTTTGAAAGCTTAGGAAAGCCAAAGGTGTGTTGTCACTTTGTGACAGAAATTTGAACACTCTTCGTATCCGGGATGCGAAATATTTTTTGATATTCTTGTTCTACTCCGGGATAGATGACTTTAGCCTTTCGAATTTCTCAATTTGGAGTTATAACGAATGAGAAATTAATGGTTAAAGTGGGGATATTAAATTGGTTGAATTTGGTTGAATTTAGCTATCCCACATTGGAAGAATACCAATGTTTAAGATAGTATATCAACCATTGTATTTGGAATTGGGTTTGTGGCCTTGGGTCATATCATGTTTGTGTGGGTTTAGAGGGGGGAGGACCTAGCTATGGTTAACCATGGCTAGACCCCCCTTGCGCGCACACACACACACGCGCGCCACCGACCGACCGGGCGGTTCGGGCCAGGTCCGGGTTCGGGTTGTGGGTCGTGGGTTGTGGGCTTGGGCTTGGGCTTGAGGCTTGGGCTCAAGAGTATTATCTTTTTGGGCCAACTTTAATTGGATTATTTTTAATCAATTTTGGGCCCAATTTTTTTTCCAACAGAAAAATGGACCAATAGGTTTTACACTCTACATAAAAACGCTGACCACGTTTTTATGCAGATTAATTTTCTTCATCAGTTAGTCAAAAACGTTTGTTGAGGTTTTGGACGTTTTCTGAAACCTCCAAAAACTGACTTACGTTTTTGCTTTCACTAATGACAGAAGTTAATGGTGTTTAATGGCTGGTCTATTTTTGAGCCTATATAAAGGCCTCCTCCAGCAGATGTAGAAGACACACCAAAAACCTCACAAGTCTTCTCTTGTTCTCTTTTTCTTTCCCGAGTTCATAAGCATTCATAGTCTTAGTTTGCTCAAGTATCAAAAGTGGTTTTGATACTAAGCTGATATATCATTGTATCTTGGGACGTTGATTGCAACACCCGTACCACCTAGGCGGGGCAATTTAGCGTTAAGGATAGAGATCATTCTCGCCTCGATATCTGTCTTTTATTTTCAGAATTCGTGTATTACGAGCAGATCTTGCAACAGATTATGATTACAATATATATAAATTATAAGCATATAAACGAACTTAAACTATATAAGTAATGTGTCGAGATTCAAATAATAAATATATAATCTAACCGTTGACAATACCAAACAAGAAAAGGTTATGTCATATAGTCATATGGTCTTCACATGGATTTCTTGTAACTCACTTCCTAATCAAACATATAATATGTAATCTCTGTAGTTGATATATATATATATAGTGACTAATTTGAAATTATTTAACTGCAAAATTCTATTTTTCAATACGCGTAAAGACTAGGACAAAAGTGATTTACACGCCTATAATGAAATGAAATATTGTTCTAAGTAATCTTGATTTTAGTTAATTAAAAAACTAATAACAATCATCAAATATCATCTTATTTGAAACAATATATTTGCTATCTCTATTGTAACATTATCATTAGGGAGATACCAGTACACTTAATCTAACAGCCAAAATGTATAACATTTTCCAAAAAAAAATGAAATTAAAGAAAAAAAATATGGTCTCCCATCCCCCAAATTAAATATCAATACTGGTGCACAATTTTGACAGTATTTTTATTTTTTTTAATTTATATCACATCAATAGTTTTGGTTTGAGACACCTAATATCAATATCGAACTTTTGAGACCAATACAATTGTATCTATTATTAAATACACGATTGATAAGTAGTGCCATAATATTTTTTATACCAAATATATATCGATAGATACCATATCGGAACCGTATAATTATAATTTAAATTTTTGTGCTATTTTATATTCGAGATGTTTAAATATGTGGTACGTGTCAAAATATTTATATATGTTAATTATATCTTAATAAGTGTATTTGTGAATTATACGTGTTTAACATCTAAAATGGAATAAAAATGAAACAATGTTGGGAATAGAAAATCTTATCAAATACAATTAGTCTATGGGCTTTGAGATAATTTTGTGGGCCTTGATTACAGCCCTATCAGCCATTTCTTAGTGAGCCTGAGCCCCGGGCCCCGAGTGAGGCAGGCCATATTGGGCTGGAGTGGATCGTGGCCTTTGAGCCCAATGCAATCGGGTTGTGGCCCATTGTGTTAATATGTTGGTTATATTATTAATTTATATTTTATATTATGTTCATTTAATAAAAAGAATAATCATATTTTAAATTTATTTTTGAACAATGCTGAACTTTTAACGTAATTCAAAATAAAAATACTATATTACATTTACACTGTACAATCAATTTTTTTTCCCCTTTGATATTAAGAATTTCTTATCCATTTTCCTCTAAAAATATTTTTTATTTTATTTTAATTTTAGTTTTGGTTATTATAAATAAAATTTATATGTTTTATTTAGTTTTAAATAATACTAAGCTATTATCTAACTAGAAAAGGTATTTGTAATCTATGAACAAGTAAAAAGATATTTGTAATTTAGACCATACTCAAGGAATAAGTTGCCAACGTAATACATGCAATATTATGCTTTGAAATATATAAATATAAATATAATACTTTTACGCAATTTTAGTTTTTTTCTAAACTAATTTACTACATGTCTACATCTATATTAATAGTTATATATAATTGATAAAATTCTATTACCTATCCCATGGTTTACGTATATAAGTTCCTCAATTGTGTGTAAATAAAAAATGTTTATAAGAATTTAATTAATGAAAACACAATTTTTGGAATGGATTGTACTTAAGCAACCAATATATATGATGGAAACTTTAAAAAATATTTTTATACAATTAATTAACATCTCTAGAAAGAACATTTTGTGTAACTATCATTTCTTTTATAAATGGCCAAATAATACATTTGAAATAAGTTACTTTCGTAACTTTATATAAATCTAAAATGAAGTTAATTGTAAAAAAAAAATGATTATTACATTATCATGTTGAAGAATAAGAAATTCAAATAAAAAATCCAAATAAGTATATTTGAAATTGGAAAATAAAATTTAGAAAAATTATTTAACTTACATGAATTAGATGTCCTTTTGAATAGCCAAATATTTTTTTTTGGGAAAATATTGTTCTTTTCGGTAAACAAAAGTCAAAATACAATTATGACTATCATTTTCCTATTGTTGTAATCGTTATACTTTGCATGTACAAACAAATAAATGTAAATTACTTTCCGAACATTACAGTCAACTATAAAAATTCTGTCCGCAAAATCTTAAGGCATATGACTAACATTTTGTGATTAAAATTGCGTATAATCATTGTGCCATCCATATATGAAAATAAAATGTATTATCATGTCCAAAACAAACTAAACACGCACTCTATAGATAAACGTAAATCAATATTACAGTCAACGATTGCAATTATTCGCAAAATCTTTAGGCATATGACTAATATTTGTGATTAAAATTACTTACAATAATTGTGTCATCCATATATGAAAATAAAATATATTATCATGTTCAAAGCAAACGAAAAACGGACTCTATAAATAAATAAATGTAAATTACTTTCCAACATTATAGTCAACGATTGCAATTATGTCCGCAAAATCTTAAAGCATATAGCTAACATTTTGAATAAAATTGCGTACAATCATTGTGCCATCCATATATTAAAATAAAATGTATTATATATATATATCCAAAACAAACGAAACACGAACTCTATAAATGACACATCCATTCTCATCGATCCAACAATATGAAACTTGGGTTCATTTTTACACATAATTATAGAGGCATTTTAACGTGATCAATTTGTTCCATTCAAATAATGGAAGATCAAAGTAGCTTATATCGTTATGCATTGGCGATTTTATTGCAACGATTGAATTATCAGTGAGTACTTAATAGCATGAACTTCCGATCTCTAATCTCTTTGATTGTTGCATTTATTTTATTAACCATTTATTTTGTTTATAAATATAAGTTAGTCGTATTTATTTTACTCGCAATACTAGTTTAAAGTCTGGATTTCTTAATTAGCATGTAAAAGAAATACATGAAATGGAGGATACATTACTGTATATTTTGAGATGCGATGTTATATTAACGTTTATAAACATAAATGAATATCCAAAACTATATATATTATCAATTGTCTTGCACATTTTAGTATTGATCCCATTATATCGCGAAAAATTGCAAAATTATATATTGGTCTCTAGAATAATTATATTGCTAAATCGTCATTCCATGTAACAATATTATCATTATATGAACATTTTACTTGATTTTTTTAAATTTGTGTATTTCTTTGTAATATTACACTAGTATAAAATTAGATCTTATTTAATCATGCTTTTTGTGGTAATTAAATGATTAAATGGTCAAAAAATAACCCCTTGAAAAAAATTTAAATGACAAGTTTGACTGTTTCAATCATTTTTCACTATTTTATTATGCACATAATTCCCTGATAGCAAAAATAAAGACTAATCGAAATAATTTGGTGTTAAATTGGTTTTATCTGTATGTAATTTTGCAGGATCCTTGCAATATTATAATCGTCTATTTTTTCCTATCTAAGAGATTAATATTTGACCAATTGACTACTATATATTTCAACATTGGAGAAATAAATTTAACACCAAATCCAGGTTAATCTCCATATGCTTTATAAATCTCTACACAATCTCTTCAATAACATCTCAAATGAAACAAAATTATACCAATCCAAGAGCAAATTTCCTAATTGTGACAATGCATTTTGTTTTGACCACTAATTCATGAATTTTTCCCCAAAAAAGGTATGGAAGAATTAACAAAATAATACATAGAAATTTGACTTCGGTTGATTATTTTTGTTATAAATACCCTCATGAGCAAAAGTTTTATTCACAATTCAATACACTTTCTTGTGCCCTTTACACACAACTAAGTTTTCATACATTTCCTAATACAAACTTTTCTCATGGCTGATAGGCAATCAAATGAGGGAAAATCAAATGAGAGACAATCAAGAGGCCGCCAAAAGATCCCCATTGAGCTAATCACAAACCAAGACGACTTATACGCGACGTTTTCAAAACGTCGTTTGGGTTTATACAAAAAGGCGAGTGAGTTGTGCACCCTTTGTGGCGTTGATATCGGTATAATTGTCTTCTCGCCCACCGGAAATCCGTTCTCGTTTTTCCACCCGTCAATGGAATCTGTGATCGAACATTACAGAAACCCTAATACAGAGCTTGGTCATTTTTCCAGGCTCGTTGATGCTCACACACGAGCAAGAGTCGAGAGCCTCAACAAACAACTAGACGAGATTTTAGACGTAAGAGACGAGTTAAAAGTACGCGAAACTCAACTCAACGAGGCCGAAAAAACGAGAGAAAAAGGATGGTGGGAAGTACCTATTGAGCTCTTAACCAAAGAGCAAGTTAAGGAATGGATGGCTTGGTTCGAAAACCTAAATGCTCGAGTAACTAGTCGTATCGAAGAGCTACATATTGGGGGCTCGGATTCGAGGGTTTGCAACTTCAAAATGCACCACTTGATCAAGGTGCTAATGCTAGTAATTTTGGACACAATCCATATGTTAGTGGTGAAGTTGATCCAAGCATGTTTTATCTTCCTCAACCATCTTTTGGTGGTCAATTTGGAGAGGCTAGAACAAGCCATTTGGACCCTTTTCAACCTCAAATGGGACATAATCCATTTGGTAATATTGGTGGGGTTGAGCAAGGTGGGTGGGACCCGGTTTTCGGTCCTCATCCACCGATAAATGATCGAGATTTTGCCGGTGGAAGTGGATCGGGGCAGGCTGATCCTAGCCGTTCGTTTGTTCATCTACGAGGTCAGGATCCAAATGGAGAGCCCGGCCCGTCTCGACGAGACGACGACATGGATACTTAATTGGCCTGGCGGCCTTTATTTTTCCATACTATATAAGTTTTTATGAATTTTATTTGTGGTTTTTGAGTTAATTTTTGAATTTCACTTGTTATTTTGTTATTATGTTTGTGTTGTTCAAAATTGATTGTTTAGTATAAAGTTAAAATATTCAGTCTTGTAGCTTATGATATTGTTTGTATTTGATAATTGTGAAACTATAACTGGCTGTATTATTGATTTTAAAATGATATATCGTATTTTAGTTTCAAATAAATGTATTCGATAACTTAAAAGGCTAAATTTTACCAACCCTTAAATCATAGTGTTATTAAGTATATTAAGCTGGAGTGAAAACATATAATTACCTAGAAAATGATTGTTACCTTGTCATGTTGATGAAAAAAACCCTGAAAAATAAGATCAAGTGTGTATATTTGAAATTAGTAGAATTCATGAATAAAATCAAGATTTATATTATTTATTAAAAATGTGAGATTATGTTAAAATATATAAATAAACATCAATGAATATCCAACACTAATATGACCGTACTCATTTTTTGTAGACACTTTGTGTAGTCGATATTGGTATAATAATCTTCTCTCCTACTAGAATTCCTTTCTAAATTTTCCATCCATCATAGAATTTGTGATAAACAAGATCACTCATTTGTTGATCAGGGTTTCAAAACGCCGTCTTGGTTTGTACGAAAAACCAAGTGAACTATGTACACTTTGTGGGGTCGATATTGGCATAATAATCTTCTCTCTTACAAGAAATTCTTTCTCATTTCTCCTACAAGAATCTATGATTGACAGTCACATAAACCCTAATCAACAAATGAGTGATTTTGCCAGTCACACATGAGATAGAATCGCAAACCTCAACGGAAGGCTAGACGAAGTGCTAAACCAAAAAGAGCAAGTAAACAAACGAGAAAAGGAGCTGGACGAGGCTGGTATATATAAGAGGAAACCCTAGTCCATCAACAACCAATGAAGCTGGTCCATCTCATCAAAGGGACAAGGAACGCTAGTTGGCATCCTATTTACGGGTTTATTACAAAACACTTTCTTATGTTAGTTCGAAATTGTGAAATACCCGTCTGTTAGATAAATAGGCAAAATAAATTCTGTATTTCATTAAACCTGATCGAACCCCTCAATAATTACCTGAGTTTGTTTAGTGAAATGGGGGATTTCGTACATGATTTAGTGAAATACACGGTTTGTTTTTTCTTTTTATTCATGTGGGATTTTTTTAATAAACTCCTCCTATTTACTATAGAACTTTATGAATTATGAATTGCATCTTTTATGTTCTTTTTCCTTTTTTCCATAATAATGCTATGTAAGAGTTCCTAACAGGGTTTCTTTCAAGTCTAATCCAAATTATTATATACTGATATTTGGTATTTCTGTATTATTTTTCAAACTCTACTTATTCTTTGTCATTACATCTGTTCCAAGTTGGTTGTTATATATGTTATAATATAAAGTTAAAATTTTAATTTTTAGCTTGTGCTACACATTGCTTAATAGATAATTTTAATAGCTCAAATTCCTAATATCACAAGATTATTATAAATATATCCAGCTCTCGTGAAGAAATTAAATAAATTGTTAAACACAATCTAAATCTAAATTACTATAAAAGTATGCATATTGGAAGGTGTTTCTTCCCATTGTAAAAAGACTATTTTACCCTATTAATTCATTTAATAATTGTTCTACTCCTATTAATTCATTTGATTAGTATTAATATGTAACTCCTTTTACAATAAACAATAATTAAATATTAATATTTTATTAATTAAGTAATAATTTTTCATGTCCAATATTTCAACACTCATTAAAACGTTTTCAATTACTCACTAATATTTATCCATTTTATAGAAAAATATTATGTATATTACTAATCGTTAATATATATATATATACATAAAGAGAAAACATAAATTTAAAAAAATTCTAAAATCATTGACAATTATAGGATTGTGATATAATCCAATTCACATATAATGAATTCAATTTAATTTTTTAATGAGATAAAAAAAATACATATAAGCAAATTCAATGATTTATTATTTAAATTACAAAATTAACAATAATAAATAAGTAGGAAGAAAAATTATTAAAATGTGACAAAAAAGTGGAATTCAATTAGTTGATGCAAGGATCCACAAAAAGAAGCAAATAAATTGTAAGCTAATACTTTCTTTTTTCCTATTTGTTTATATTTTTGAGTTTGAAATTTAAAAATATTTAAAAAATTTGTACTATGAAAATTCGTGGAAAATTGTGTGAGTATGTTTATATTTATAAAAATGATTGAAAGTTGTAAAATATGTCAAAATAATAGTTAATCTATGTATAATAAAATATAATTTTGAGATTATCCAAATATATAAGCAAGTGTAGATAGATATAACTGAACTCAATTGTGCCACATTAATAATTTAAATTACATTTCATTTATCTAATTTTGAGAAATAGAGTTACTATAAGTGTTAAGTAAAATGTTTAAAATTTGAAATTTTAAGATAAAATAGTTAGCAATATAATTTACATTCAAATAAATATGTTGTCCTTTCTATATATATTTCACTATTGATGATGTTTATCGATCATTTTTTTCTTATTCAATTGTTCAATCATGTATTGTTAATTCTTGAACTAAGATAATATGATTTAATAGTCATTTAAATAAAATATGTGATCATATTTATCAAATTCCACATATTTTAAATATAAATAAATTATATAATAATATATGTGATTCATTTTCTATATGTTAGTATCACACTCTTTATTTGGGTTTCGCACTATATACTAATAATTAATGTGTAAGTAATATTGAGAAAAAATAATTAAATTTTACTCATGAAATAATAAAGATTACTTACTTAAATTCAGTCAATCAGTTTTAATTCATATAAATAAAAGATTTCGAAATGTTGGTTGATTTATGGGCCAAAGTGATACAAACATGAAATTTTAGGAACCAAATTACAAATAAACCAGCTATTTTGGTTAAAAAAAAATCACCGAAAAGGACTAAATGACATAAAAGTATAATTTCGACAACGGTAACCTAACAAATTACTTTAGGGATGTAAGTGAGATAATTTGATACTTTGGGGTTTATGAATAGTATTATCTCAATCACAAATATTAAAATATTTCTAGTTTTTATAAGAGTACACAACTAATACTCAATTGGAAAACAAAACATATGAGGAAAAAAAATATTGCTTCATACAACATCTTGAAAAAATAAACATGAGAATATAAGGTTTAAAATTAAGTTAATTTTAAATGAATTTGGGTTAGTGTCTAAGTATCTTTAATTATATCGATCTACATATAAGTGAGTCGAATAATCAGACTTCAAGTTGGTCCGATTTAATTGATAATCCTATATATAAAATGAGTAGTTTTTAGTGATTTGCATATTTCAATATTTTGGTAATAATTAAATCAATCTCTTTTTTTTTACATTACAAGTATAGTTTACATTGTAATAAAAAAAATCAATGTTCTATTACACTAAAAAGAATTCTATATAATGATGAAATAATCACATACATTATCGTTTATTTGAACATTTCGATCATCATAGAAAATGTATTGTTTTAACTCATTTTTGGTATTCATATATATGAAACTTGGTAGTCTCATATTAACTTATTTTACAAATAATTTTATTAATAACGCATAAATATAACATATTACTTGACCCATATATACCCATTTTAGAATTGCAGACATATATACAAGTTTATTCACAAATTAAAAAGTAAATTCAACTGTATAGGAAAATCTCTAATATATATATATAAAGAGAAAAAATAAATTCAAAAATCATAAGGCTTTGTTTGTTTATGTTTTCAAATTCCATTTTCCAGTCCCTTATATAACTACCTATTAATCATATATACATCAACTCACACATTCACCAATCAAATTATTTATTATAATAATTATTTATCTTTCTCTTTCATACTTTAAAATTTTTAATTTATATTTTATTATTTACGCTATTTTATGAAATTCATATTTCAAATGAATATGAAAACTTATTATCTAATATCAATTATATTTTTTTTGTCTATCGATTACTTCACGAAATAAGATGAGTTAGTTAAATTATTATATGTCATGGAAACTATAATAACATATATAAAAGAATTTTTTTAACTTTGATTAAAGTATAAAACTACATAACGTGATCTTATTTATAAGCAAACTTCAAATTGTTGAAAAATTTAAAGAAAATGATAGTGTTAAACTCATTGATGCATACATAGAGATGATACAGTACTAGCCACGAAAAACCCGAGAAAATGGCAGGTTGGAAGAAACCCTAGTTGAGAGCTTAAACAAAGAACAAGTAAAGGAGTAGAGAACATGGTTTTAAAACCTTAATGCTCTAGCAATTAGTCTTATAGAGCAGCTGAAAAATGAAGGCTCTTTGTTCAACTGATAAATCAGTTTTTCCAGTTCTTGTTGGTGGAACTTTTGGAAATTGGGTTTGCAAAAAATGAGTTTTACACCCAAATTTGACTAATAATTTGAGTGGGTTCTTTTTATTAGAATTGGAATTATTTTGGATATCTTAATCTATGTTGCGAGCAGATTAATTTGATATATTTTTATTTTCAAATTAGATTCGGAATAGCTGAGAAATTAATGTCCAAAGTGAGTAACATAAACTAACTCTTTACGATGTATGCGATACTTCAACCGTCCGATCGGCCAGTTCGGATGGTATAGTAAATATCCATCTCACATTGTTCAAAATATGTGTGGGATCCACTAGTAATATATGTAATACCATATTTTAAATGATGTATGTGGTAGAAATTTTTTTAAAGTTGAACTCTCGAGAGCCACCAAGAATCACCTAAGATGAGGCTCCAAGATGAAACTCTAATCTTTTATTGATGCATCACCTACATACCATGAGCTTATAAGCTCTAATGAGATACGAAAGAAGAAGTTGTAAACAAGTATTTCAAATCGGGGCTTCCAGATGCTCGAATGAATCGATGTATTGAATTAAACACATCCAAGTCTTGGGAAATTTTTCAAATTCAAAAATCCACGTGTATTTTGCCAAGTCCACCTACAAAAACAAAATGTCGCGATTTATCCATTCAAGACGCGCCTTCAAGCACATTCGTGGACAAGTCCCAAGGGACATTTGTAAGCACATAAATCTGAGACCAATTGAATGGCGACACGTGTAAATAAAAAGACTCAAATTCAGCCCAACACTTATATTATTAAGTTAGATTTAAATTTAAATGGACCAAAGTATCAGGGTTCGGGTAGTCTCCACTCAGTCATAGTCATGGTGGTTTAATTGTGACATGACAAAAGTTGTGGTGATAAAATTCACACAACCTATCATTAATCTAATAATGAAAAGGTAAATAATATTGATCGATTATAATAAAATTGAAATACTTAAGGAAGGAAAATAAATGAAGTTAACGATGAGTTTTGTCCAATTCATGTATGCTACTAGATTATAAATTTTACTAAATTATTGAAATTTATATGAGGACTTGAAATTCCAACCCATAAGAAAATAGCTTGGATTATAAAAGTTGCTATATTTCATATATAATAAATATCAAACTAGTGACTAATTTAATTAATCTATAATCAAATACTTTTAAAAAGAAATATTTTAGAATAAAAAAGGAAGATGCTATATTGAATGGAAAATTTGGTTTTATTTGTTTATGTTTTCTAGATAATTTATCTTATTTTTTAAATCGAAAAATATGTATAATAAAAATTCATGTGAGAATAATAGAGCTTAATTGGTTGGACACCTTTATCTCCAAAAATGTATTGCAAAGTAAAATATTATGAAAAAACTCGATTGTTTGGCATCTAGTAAAAACTATCTTATAAAAATCTCTCAAAATTATTGATATTTGAAAAAATAAATCTTACAAAAGATGAATAATTTTTTTAATCATGATTTGACAGTTGACACCATTATTTAAAACGTTTTTTCTGGCTATCTTTCAAAGTCAAAAATCAAGCAAATCACATATTTTAATGTAAAATATACATGTTCAAAATAAAATTTATTATGACTATTTTCTATATATTAATCAACGAGTCTAACTAAAAACATTAAATAAAAATTATATCTAATATCTACAAAAATAAATTTTTTTGAACAAAAAAAATATCACATCAATCACACATCACCTATTTTTCCCTCAAAAACTCAGAATAACACTCTTCAAACCACATTAATGTAAAACTTAGTGACCGATTTTTTCGGTCTCTAATATTTGTCTCTGAAATTAGCGTTTAGTGACCGAATCAGCGACCGAATTTTCGTCCGTCACTATATCCGTCTCTAACGCCGTCTCTAATGTAATATTTATTTTGAAAAATGCGACGAGATATTAAATCCGTCGCTAATCCGTCGCAAACTAGAGACGAAGTGAAATTCCGTAACAAAATCCGTCTCAGATACCATATTATTAGAGACGGATTATCGTCTGTCTCTAAAATTCCGTCTCTGATACCCTGTTTTCTTGTAGTGATTTCTTATCCTTCAAATATATTTTTTCTCATTTTAATCATAAAAATTTGAAATGGATATGTCAACCGGGGGCAATATATAGGTGTTTGTTTATGTTTTATAAATGGGTTGAAAGTTATAAAATATATCAAATCAATAGTGGTATGTTGATGATCATGTGTTGAATGGTTGTGTTTATTATGTATATAATGATTATGTGAATAAAAAAATATAGATCAAAATTTGTAAAGTATGAAAGAGATATCATGATTATAATAAATAATTTTGATTTATAAATGTGTGAAATGATATACATATATAGTATATATATGATTGATATGTAGTTATATAGGAGATTGAAAAAGTAGAGTTGAAAAATGTGGATTTGGATGAGAAGAGTTTGTATTAAGTTTATTTAAGATTTTGTAAGTTAAAATTTTAAAAATTGATTTCGAAAAGATAAACGAACAAGAATAAATTTTGTTTCACAAGATACAACATTTTAAGTTTTAATTTTGCAATTTATTAAATTTTAAAAATAATTCTAATATTTAAATTTTTTTTAAACATTAGTTCTTTTTTAGAAACAAGATTAGTCTCATGCTTGATTTTTCTTTAAAAGTTCATGAAAAACTAACAAAATATGATTCTATTAGTTATATTTTGGCCCAAAACTAAATTTTTGTTAGAAATACTCTGTAAATAAATATTAATGTCACTTATCCATAATCATTGATAATAATTGTAAAGATGATGATTTAGTTTTATTTTTCAGGAGGGTAAATTATCAAAAATATATATTTATGGGGTGTTTGATACAAGATATATAATTTTAAGGGGCAATATGTAGTTTATTATAATAGTTAACTGTGGGACTAAATATTTATAAATAAGCTAATATTACAACTTCAAATGTTTAACATATTACAGGCTATTTCTAAAATTACGTAAAGTGTGGACTAAAACAAGAATCGTAATTTTTTCGCACACTGAAAGGGAGAAATTTTAATTCAAATTTATTAATAGTATGATGTATGTTAAATTTAACTTTTAAGGTATATAATATATTATATGATAAGTATAATTCATTTGTCTTTCAAATTATACTTAAATCCAACAATACATATTTAGATTAGATTTATTCCTAAACACACCCAAGAATTTTAGATGTCAAAATTTGTTTTCTACTTGATTGATAACAATTTTCATATTCATATCTTGTCCTAATTATTATAATTCGCGTAAGGTAGAATTTTATACGTTGACCTTTAAAATTGTACTTTTTGTCCTGTAATTTAGCCAAATTTAATTTTAGAATCATATATTATGAGTTTCTGACGTTAGTCCCTTAAATTTCAAAATATCTTTCATTTAGTTCTACCCTCCAAAATATAATGGTTAATTTTGTTAGTCAATACTTTGATCGAACTTTTCAGTGAGATTTTATGCATAAGAGACACGTGATATTGGGTAGAAATGCCATAATATTAAATATGATCTATGTGGAATTTTGATACACGCATGAATTTTTCTAAAAAAAAATAATTAAAGTGTTGACTAATGGAGTTGACCGTTAGATTTTGGACGACGAGACTAATTCACTTTGAAAGTTATATGACTAAATGGCGAGAAACTCATAATAAACAAGATCAAAATTGAACTTAGGTTAAATTACAAGATCAAAAATGCGATTTTTCCTATGTTCACCTTGATTTAGGCCAAGGTACATGATCTTACATAAAAATTAGAAGAGAGCGTGCTTCGTGTTTTCTATAGCATTTTGATCTAATACATTGGTTTTTCACCAATAAAAAAAGTAGTCATTTATCTGTAATAATTAAAACAAATTTAAAAATTGTAATTTAAAGATTAGAAGCGATACACTAGTTTTGATCTATTATATTTGATCAATCCGATGTGATTATGATCACAACATATATAAATTATAAATATATAAACGAACTTAAATTATATAAGTATTGTGTCGAGATTCAAATATGTTAAGTCATATTTTGTGCATATTTTACATGTCCATATATGGGTTGATTGTTACGATTACTCTTCTTATTTTGTTACTTTAGGTTGATAATTGGATTTATGAAGATTAGAAGGAGAAAGAATCAAAAGATACGAAAAAGAGGAAAAATGACGAAGAAAAGATTTAGATGAAAAAAGACAGCAGAAAACTTCAAAGAGTAAAGCGTGCCCACGCTTAAATCCCCAATTGCTTCTGCCCAGAAACGAAAATTTATGAAAAAGCGGGATTTCAAGATTTGGGCTCAAGATTCGGTTATCCAGCTGTCAAATCCGGATGTTATATCCGTATATTTCTGAATAAAAGACTTTGTTGGGATCTATTCCCTTTTTATTTTGTTAGATTTTATTTCCTTATTTCTAGATATTTCAAGATTTGAGTTTGTTAAGTTTGTTAGAGCCCTAATTAGTTTCCTTTTTGGATTAGGACTCTTTTACTATAAGTATGTGGAATTTTATTCCACAAGACACCTTTAATTCCGTTTTTAATTCAAAGCATCGTTTTTCCCTTTTATTCTGGAGTGCTCGATTTTTATTAATGACTGTACACTTTCGATTATGAGCAGCTAAGCTCATACTTCTAGTCGAGGATTCATCAAGGTTTGATTCTAAATATTTGTGAGATCGAATTGTACTTAATTTCTTCGTTCATCAGGTATTTGCTTTTTCTCTGATCTTTGTTGACAATATATTTCAATTGGTTAGATAACTTGATCAACTATTTAATCGTTGGAATCTTATTAAGCTATTTAGGGCCCAAATCCGTAATTGTTTGGTAAACTCTAATTTTTGTAGCAGTTAGCGACGTTGTTTATGGACAAGTCTTCAATTAGTCGTTATGAGAATTAGTAATCTAGTCTAAATAAACCGAGCTTGTGTGTTTGTTGGCTAGAATTGGTGTTTTTCTTATTCGTGAATGCTATCGATAGGCTAAATCCTAAGAGCTTATTTAGGGTTGTCTACTTGGTAAGAGAAGTAATCAAAGAGCTTGTTTTGGTTATCGACGACTTAAGGAAAAACTAGGTTACTAGAGCTTGTTAGTAGCTATAGCCAATTTATCTGATAACGTTGAATTATTATTGCATCAGTGATCAAATTGAAGAATCAATACCGAGATAATCCGAAGACTAGAATTTCTCATCATATTAAAAATCCGAATTCCACTTTATTTGCGTTCTTTCGAATCTGCGTTTTTGAATCTTTTGCCTTTTAATTTACGTCTTTTTATTTTAATTAGTTAAAAATCTCAAAACCCCCCTTTTATCGATATTAGTAATATAGGAATTGAATTTTACACCATTCCCTGTGGATCGACCCTACTTATCGCTGATTACAAATCTTTTTAAAGTAGGTTTTTATTTTTGTTGAATTTGACACCCACCAAATTTTGGCGCCGTTGCCAGGGAACGGTGATATATATTTATTTCTTTTGTTGCTAATATTTTTGTTTAGTTTTTTTTTTGTATTATTAGATCTCTTCATATAGGTGAATCTCAAATTGATAAAGGAACTCAACGTCTACAAAAAGAGATCTTGCAACGTTCTTAGATGCCATGGCTACAGTCGAGAGGACTTTAAAGGAGTTGTGGGCTATGCCAAATTTTAATGAGCAATCTTCTTACTTTCAATATCCTACTTTTGAAGATGATTTTGAATTAACACATGAATTTATTCGCTCACTTTCTATTTTTCATGGTTTTGTAGGAGATGATCCTCATAAGCATCTGAATGAGTTCCATGCGGTATGTTCATTAATGAAACCAAGGGATGTCACTGAAGATCAAATCAAATTTCAAGCCTTTCTTTTATCTTTAGCAGACAATGCTAGAGATTGGTACTGCGATTTATCTTTTGGTTCAATCAAGACATGGACTCAACTGGAAGCAAAATTCATAGAGAAATTCTCCTCTGCTTTCCGTGTTCAAAAGGAGTCATATGGACAAGCTTATGATGGATTCTGGGGTGTTCCGCAGAGTAATTACAATCCATATTCCAACACTAGCAATCCAGGATGGAGTTATCACTCCAATCTGAGCTACGCCCCACGACTCCCTAGCTATTACGAACAACAAGGCCAACCGTTTCCTCAACAAAACCAACCATCAGGTACGTCTTTGGAAGATATGATTAGAACTTTGGTTGCTAATACTCAACAATTTCAACAGAGTACCCAGAAATTTCAGCAAAGCACCGAGCAATTCCAACAGGACATACAACAGATTCGACAAGAAAACCAAAACACTACCAGGAATTTGGAGAAGCAAATCGGTCAGATGGCTACCACTCTGAACAAGTTAAAGTCTCAAAATTTGAGTAAACTGCCGTCCCAGGTCATCATAAATCCGAAGGAGAATGCCAACGCAACTATCTTAAGAAGTGGGATTGAATTGAAAGAAGCAGAACCGTTCCAAGAGTTAAGCGTGGCCACGCCTAAATCTCTGAACCCTTCTGTCGAGAACGCTTCAAAACGCGAAGTTGAAAAAGAGTTGGACAAAGAAGAGGAACCTGTTCCGAAGAAGAAACCGATGACATTTGTGATACCTCCTCCATTTCCTGGTCGTTTTGCCAACTGTAAACAAGTAGTGCCATAATATTTTAGATACCATATCGGAACCATATGATTATAATCCAAATTTTTGTACTATTTTATATTCGAGATGTTTAAATATGTGATATGTGTCAAAATATTTATATATGTTAATTATACCTTAAAAAGTGTATTTGTGAATTACACGTGTTTAACATCTGAAATGGAATAAAAATGAAACAATACTGGAAATAGAAAATCTTATCAAATACAATTAGCCTATGGGCCTTGAGATAATTTTGTGGGCCTTGATTACAGCCCTGTCAGCCATCCCTTAGTGAGCCCCGAGTAAGGCAGGCCATATTGGGCTGGAGTGGGTCGTGGTCATTGAGCCCAATGCAATCGGGTCGTGGCCCATTGTGCTAATATGTTGGTTATATTATTAATTTATAGTTTATATTATGCTCATTTAATAAAAAGAATAATCATATTTTTAAGTTATTTTTGAACAATGCTGGACTTTTAACGTAATTCAAAATCAAAATACTATATACAATCAATTTTATTTTTCTTTTGATATTAAGAATTTCTGATCCATTTTCCTCTAGAAATAATTTTTATTTTATTTTAATTTTAGTTTTGGTTATTATAAATAAAATTTATATGTTTTATTTAGTTTTAATATCTTTTTACTTGTTTTAAAACTAAATAAAACATATAAATTTTGTTTATAATAACCAAAACTAAAAGTAAAAAGATATTTGTAATTTAGACCATACTCAAGGAATAAGTTGCCAACGTAATACATGCAATAGTATGCTTTGAAATATATAAATATGTATAATATTTTCATGCAATTTTATTTTTTTCTAAACTAATTTACTACATGTCTACATCCATATTAATAGTTATATATAATTGATAAAATTCTATTACCTATCCCATGGTTTACGTATATAAGTTCCTCAATTGTGTGTAAATAAAAAATGTTTATAAGAATTTAATTAATGAAAACACAATTTTTGGAATGGATTGTACTTAAGCAACCAATATATATGATGGAAACTTAAAAAAATGTTTTTATACAATTACTTAACATCTCTAGAAAGAACATCTTGTGTAAGTATCATTTCTTTTATAAATGTCCAAATAATACATTTGAAATAAGTTACTTTCGTAACTCTATATAAATCTAATATGAAGTTTATTGCAAAAAAATGAAAATGATTGTTACATTATCATGTTGAAGAATAAGAAATTCAATTAAAAATTCAAATAAGTATATTTGAAATTGGCAAATATGAACATAAATTCTTGAAAAATTATTCAATTTACATGAATTAGATGTCCTTTTGAATAGCCAAATCATTTCTTTTTGGGAAAATATTGTTCTTTAGGTAAGCAAAAGTCAAAATACAATTACGATTACCATTTTCCTAAAGTTGTAATCGCTATACTTTGCATGTATAAACAAATAAATGTAATTACTTTCCGAATATTACAGTCAACGATTGGAATTCTGTCTGCAAAATCTTAAAGCATATGACTAACATATTGATTAAAATTGCGTACAATCATTGTGTCATCCATATATGAAAATAAAATGTATTATCATGCCCAAAACAAACTAAATACGGACTCTATAAATAAATAACCATAAATTATTTTCCCAATATTATAGTCAACGATTGCAATTATCCGCAAAATCTTAAGGCATATGACTAACATTTGTGATTAAAATTACTTACAATTATTGTGCCATCCATATATCAAAATAAAATGTATTATCATGTTCAAAACAAAAGAAACACGGACTCTATAAATAAATAAGCGCAAATTACTTTCCCAACATGATAGTCAACGATTGCAATTTTGTCCGCAAAATCTTAAAGCATATGGCTAATATTTTTAATAAAATTGCGTACAATCATTGTGTCATCCATATATGAAAATAAAATTTATTATCATGTCCAAGACAAATAAAATACGGACTCTACAAATAAATAAACATAAATTACTTTCCAACCATTATAGTCAAGGATTGCAATTCTGTCCACAAAATCTTAAAGCATTTGACTAACATTTTGAATAAAATTGTGTACAATCATTGTGCCATCCATATATAAAAATAAAATGTATTATCATGTCCAAAACAAACGAAACACGGACTCTATAAATGAGACATCCATTATCATCGATCCAACAATAGAAAACTTGTGTTCGTTTTTATACATTATTTTTTTTGTTTTGGATGATGGGGGAAACCCGCAGCCGCTACCCTTAGGTAGTGCATTGGGTAAACCTCGCTCTTGTGTAATAGCCTGCAAACCACATAAGATAGGTAAACTTCGCTCTTGTGTAATAGCTTGCAAACCACACAAGAGAGGTAAACCTCGCTCTTGTGCAATAACCTACAAATCACAAAAGAGAGTTCAACCAGCACATGTTGCCCATAGTTGACAGGCTCACAGTAGAAAAGCCAAATAGGCATTCCTTCGGTGGGAATCGAAGACCATAAAATTCAGTTGCCCTACCAACTTTACTGAAGCATTTTAACGTGATCAATTTATTCCATTCAAATAATGGAAGATCAAAGTAGCTTATATCGTTATGCATTGACGATTTTATTGCATCGCTTGAATCATCGGTGAGTTCTTAATAGCATGAACTTCCGATCTCTAATCTCTTTGATTGTTGCATTTATTTTGTGTATAAATTTAGTTTAATCGTAATTATTTTAGTGTTATATTAGTTAAGTCTGAATTTCTTAATTATCATGTAAATTAAATATACATGAAATGGTGAAGACAAACATTAATATAAATTTCAAGATGCAAGGTTATCATAATGTTTATAAACATAAATGAAAATCCAAAACTAATATATCACACATATATATATATATATTATCGATTGTCTAGGACATTTTAGTATTTATCCCATTATATCGCGAAAATTTGCAAAATTATATATTCTTCACTTGAATAATTGTATTGCTAAATCATCATTCCATGTGATAATCTTATTATTCTAGAACATTTTGCTAGATTTTCTACATTTGTGCACTTCTTTGTAATATTATACTAATATAAAGTTAGATCCCATCTAAACATGCTTTTAGTTGGTAATTAAACGATTAAATGGTGAAAATAATCCCTTGAAGAAAATTTGAATGACAAGTTTGACAGTTTCAATCATTTTTCATTTATTTTATTACGCACATAATTCCCTGATAGCAAAAATAAAGAACTAGATCGAAATAATTATGTGTTTTGTTGATTTTGTCTTTATGTAATTTACAATTGGAGCATATGATTATCAAGTATTTGTAGGATTCATCCCTATCTAAGAGATAAATATTTGACCAATTGACTACCAAATCGAGGTTATTCTCAATATGGTTTATAAATCTTCACATAATCTCTGCAATAACATCTCAAATGAAAATATTAAATTATACCAATCCAAGAACCAATTTCCTAATTGTGACAATGCATTTTATTTGACCACTAATACATGAATTTTTTCCCAAAAAAGAGATGGATAAATTAATAAAATATGACACAGAAATTATATTTTGGTTGACTATTTTTGTTATAAATACCCTCAAGCGAAAAAGATTTATTCACAATTCAATTCACTTTTCTTGTGCCCTTTACACACAACCAAGTTTTCATATATTTCTAACACAAATTTTTATCATGGCTGATAGGCAATCAAATGAGAAACAATCAAGAGGTCGCCAAAGGATTCCCATTGAGCTAGTCACAAACCAAGACGACTTATACGCGACGTTTTCAAAACGTCGTTTAGGTTTATACAAAAAGGCGAGCGAGTTGTGCACCCTTTGTGGAGTTGACATCGGTATAATCGTCTTCTCGTTTTTCCACCCGTCAATTGAATCTGTGATCGAGCGTCACAGAAACCTTAATACAGAGCTTGGTCATTTTTCCAGACTCGTTGATGCTCATACACGAGCAAGAGTCGAGAGCCTCAACAAACAACTAGACGAGGTTTTAGACGTAAGAGACGAGTTAAAAGTACGCGAAACTCAACTCAACGAGGCCGAGAAAATGAGAGAAAAAGGATTGTGGGAAGTACCTATTGAGCTCTTAACCAAAGAGCAAGTTAAGGAATGGAGGGCTTGGTTTGAAAACCTAAATGCTCGAAAAAATACTCGTATCGAAGAGATCCATAACGGGGGCTCGGTTTCGACCGCTTTGCAGCTCCAAAATGCACCACTTGATCAAGGTGCAAATGCTAGTGATTTTGGACACAATCCATTTCTTAGTGACCTAGCATGTTTTATATTCCTCAGCCATCTTTTGGTGGTCAATTTGGAGAGGCTAGCACAAGCCATTTGGACCCTTTTCAACCTCAAATGGGGCATAATCCATTTGCTAATATTGGTGGGGTTGAGCAAGGTGGGTGGGATCCGGTTTTCGTTTCTCGTCCACCGACAAACGATCGAGATTTTGCCGGTGGAAGTGGATCGAGGCAGGCTGATCCTAGCCGTTCGTTTGTTCATCTACGGGGTCAGATCCAACCGGAGAGCCCAGCCCATCTCGACAAGACGACGACTGGATACCTAATGATTATGTGAATAAAAAAATATAAATTAAAATTTGTAAAGTATGAAAGAGATATCATAATTATAATAAATAATTTTGATTGATAAATGTGTGAAATTATATATATATATATATATAGTATATATACAATTGATATGTAGATATGTAGAGCTGAAAAATGTGGATTTGGATGAGAAGAGTTTGTATTAAGTTTATTTAGGATTTTGTAAGTTGAAATTTCAAAAATTGAATTCGAAAACATAAACGAACAAGAATAAATTTTGGTTCACAAGATACAACCATTTTAAATTTTAATTTTGCAATTTATTAAATTTTAAAAATAATTCTAATATTTGAATTTTTTTTAAAACGTTAGTTCGTTTTTAGAAACAAGATTAGTCTCATGCTTGATTTTTCTTTAAAAGTTCAAGGAAACTAACAAAATTTGATTCTATTAGTTATATTTTGACCCAAAACTATTTTTTTTTTTAGAAACACTCCGCAAATAAAGATTAATGTCACTTATCCATAAACATTGAAAATAACTGCGAAGATGATGTCAGGAGGGTAAATTATCAAAAAGATATATTTATGGGGTGTTTGATACAAGATAAACATTTAATTTTAGCATCATATATTATGAGTTCTAACATTAGTCCCTTAAATTTCAAAATTTCTTACATTTAGTCCTACACTTCAAAATATAATGGTCAATTTTGTTAGTCAATAATTTGATCGAACTTTTTAGTGAGATTTTATGCATAAGAGACATGTGATATTGGGTAGAAATGTCATAATATTAAATATGATCTGTGTGTGATTGTTGTTCATGCATGAATTTTTCTAAAAAAATAATAATTAAAGTGTTGACTAGAGGAGTTGACCGTTAGATTTTGAACGATGAGATTAATTTACTTTAAAAGTTATATGACTAAATGGCGAGAAACTCATAATAAATAAGATCAAAATTGTATTTAGGTTAAATTACGGGATCAAAAATGCAATTTTTCCTATGTTCACCTTGATTTAGGCCAAGGTACATGATCTTACATAAAAATTAGAAGAGAGCGCGGTTCGTATTTTCTATAGCATTTTGATCTAATACATTGGTTTTACACCAATAAAAAAAGTAGTCATTTATCTATAATAGTTAAATAAGTTTAAAAAATTGTAATTTAAAGATTAGAACCATACACTAGTTTTGATCTATTTTATTTGATCAATCCGATACAATTATGATTACAATATATATAAATTATAAACATAAAAATGAACTTAAACTATATAAGTATTGTTACCGAGATACAAATAATAAATATATAATCTAACCGTTGACAATACCAAACAAGAAAGTCTATGTCATATAGTCATGGTCTTCACATGGATTTCTTGTAACTCACTTCTTCATCAACCATATAATATGCAATCTTCGTAGTTGATATATATATATATTGAATAATTTGAAATTATTTCATTGCAAAATTCTATTTTTAAGTATGCATAAAGACTAGGACAAAAGTGATGTACACGCGTATAATGAAATTAAATATTGTTCTACGTAATCTTGATTTGTAGTTAATTAAAAAAATTAATCACAATCATCAAATATCATCTTATTTGAAACAATATATGCTATCTCTATTGTAACATTATCATTAGGGAGATATCAGCACACTTAATCTAACAGCCGAAATGACACACTTATGTACTTCTATCCAAAAAATTATATGTATAACATTTTCAAAAAAATAAATAAATCTGAAATTAAAGAAAAAAAATATTTTGCCTTCCATCCCCCAAATTATTTATCAATAGTGGTGCACACGATCTGATTTTGACGGTATTTTTTGTAAAATTTATATCACATCAATAGTTTCGTGACATCTAGCATCAAAATCGAACTTTTGAGACCAATCAATTGTATCTAATATTAAATACATGATTGATAAGATTCATATCGATCTATTATGTAAGTAGTGCCATAATATTTTTGATTTCAAATACATATAGATAGATACCATATCGGAACCGTATGATTATAATCCAAATTTGTGTGCTATTTTCTATTCGAGATGTTTAAATATTTGATACATATCAAAATATTTATACATATTAATTAGACCTTAATAAATGTATTTGTGAATTACACGTTTCAAACATCTAAAATGAAATAAAAAATAAAACAGTATTTAAAATAGAAAATCTTGTTGAAAATCTTGATTGAGTAAATTATGTTTAGCATGATTTATCTAAAAATTTAAGTGAATTTCGTATTTCAAAAGCGAAATGCCCGGCTCAAATTATTCTACGTTTCGAGTAGATAAATTTAGAGTATTTAATTACTCAAATCCGATTTCAGGTGAATGAGAAATTAATTAACAAAGCGTGTCACTTAAAATGTTGTCATAATTGGAATCAACTTATCAATTGATACATACACGATTAAATGATCATAAATCATACAATTGACTGCCACGATTGTATGAAAGAAAGTTCATTTAGTTCGGGGACTAAAATTTTCAAATCGAAAAATTGAGGGACCAATTTGAAAAGACGTAATTGTTCAAGATTCAAAGTTTTGGGGTCAAAATATAATTTCTAAAAGTAATGGGTTGATCTGCAAAATTATTAGTGCACCCGGATGCATGTGATTAACTCCCATTTTGAATAGAAATGTGATTGGTTGGTTGGATGGTGCATGGTGCACCCATCCACACTAAATCATTTCTATTTGGGGTGCTTTTTGAATGGGTGTAACTTTTGGGGCTAAAGTGAAAAGATTTTATGGAGGGGTGTTTGTCCAAAAGACATACCTTTTGAGCCCTCTTGCAAAGTATGAAAAGTTGCAACTTTTGACTCAAAACTCTTCATTATTTATAAATAGGCCCTCCATTTATGGAATTTATCACACTAAAATCATTTGCTCTTCTCTCTTTTTCTCCTAAATACTAATATGAGTATTTTGAGAATTCTTTTGTTTCTTAAATATTATTTTTAATATTTTAAGAATGATGTTGAATATTAAATGCTTGAAGTTTTTAAATGTTATTTTAAGAACTTGTCAGCACTACTTTGAGTACTTTGAATATTTTTAAATGTTAATCTAATATTTTATGAATAGTTTTGTATATTAAATGTCTAGAGATGCATTTATTCATACGAGTCCATAGAGAGAATTTGGAACAATATTTTGTTCGCTAGACACGAAAATTTATAGTGGTACTATTGCCGAGACGCCGTCGTTGTATCTTGGGAGACAATTGCCATATTTCGTAACCACCAAGAGCGGGGCAATATTGTCTTAAGGAAAGCGAGTCTAAACTCGTGCCTCGATGTTATATTTTGCATCTTCATAAACATCACTCGTTACTAGACATGCCCAAACAGGAACCGTGGAACCGGACCGATTCGAACCGTGGTCAGCGGTTCTGGAACCGTTGACCACGGTTTCAGTTCTGGAATCGTTGACCACGGTTCCGGTTTCGGTTCCAAGAACCGTAACCGCCCAAGGCGGTTCGGTTCCGGTTCCTCGAAAAAAGGAACCGGAACCGGCGGTTAGAACCTACGGTTCTAACCGCGGTTTGAACCGCCAGGAACCGGCGGTTCTAACAGGTTTTTTGGGCTTTTTTTTGAATTTTCAAAATCGATGGTTGAGATTAAGTCTCCGTTTGAAATCAATGGTTGAGATCAAGTGTCCTTTAAATATTATGTTATTTACGATTTTACCCCCAAAATCACCTATAAATAATCCTTCATTTGTTAACATTTTTCCTACACCAATATCAATTCTCAATCTCTAATTCTCTATTCTTGAATTCTAGTGCTCTTGCAATTTTAGTTTGTTTGTTCAAGTTCAACTTCAATATTCAATTCCATATTTCCATCATATTTCCACTTTTACGTCAACTTTTACTTACTAAATCAATATGTCGAGTGGTTGAGGATCACCGTCGTCTTCCAAATTCTCCCATTTCTTCAAACGAGGATGATCATCTTCTTCATACACACCCCCACCCCTCCCCCACAACCTCAAATTTATCCTATCGAAATTGATTTGGACAACGTCGAAATTGATCTCGAAGGAGATGACGCCGACACTATTCGACAATTTATGGCGGAGAATCCGCACATTCCTTCTCAAGAGGAAAGTGGAGCCCCGGCCTCGAGAGGAAAGTAGAGCTCCGAGACCACCAAGGGAGCCAAAGAGTTCAATTTTCGTATATCACATGACGAGAACCGAACTTCCCCAAGAAGAGGGAATGCCGAAGACGTTCTTGGTCCAATGCAACTATTGCACAAAAAATTACACCTTCAGGTCCGGTGGAGGATATGGTTCTTACAAGAAGCATCTCGAAGTCCACCACCCCGACAAATTGGGCATTGATACTACACAAACTCAAATTCAAGCTACTCCCGATGGTAGTAGCTCTCAAGGTATGGATTCCCCCCTCTTTCGTTATAATGAAGCAAACGTTCGTCGCCGTATGGTAAAGTTTGTTTGTGAAACACACCAACCCTTCAACTTTGCCGATAATGAATTTTATGAAGAATTTGTAAATTTATCTCTTAACCCGCAAGCTAGAAAAATTTCACGAAGCACACTTACACGTGAAAATTCAAAATCCGTTGGTGAATTTAAAATTGTTTTAGTATCTACGTTAACTTCATTACAACAAAAAGTTTCAATATGTGCGGATATTTGGACCATAACTACCAAACTAATTCTTATATAGGTATTACTTTGCATTGGATCGATGAGACGTGGATAATTCAAAAACGTTTAATTGCATATCAATTTTTCCCACCACCACATAATGCCGATGCAATTGCACATATAATTTTAACAATTCTTCAAGAATATAATTTGCAATATAAACTTTTTTCAATTTCGTTTGATAATGCTAGTGCCAATACGGCATCTTTGCCACTTTGATTAGTGCATGTCAACCCAATTTTGGGGGAAGATTTTTTCATATTCGTTGTTTATGTCACATTCTAAATCTTTGTGTTCAAGATGGTTTATCATGTTTTAGTGAACTCATCGCCCCTATTCGAAATGCAATAAAATTGATTATGCAACAACAAAATTTGTGACGATTATGGTCAAAAATTTTGCAAAACCAAAGGAATTAAAACAAAAAAAATTATTTGCGATGTCCCTCATCGTTGGAACTCAACTTATAAAATGTTGAGTGATTCTTATGTACACAAAGAGTATTTATGTGAATTTTTTACGCAAAACTCAACAAACAATATTCGATTGTTGCCACAATATTGGGATACTTGTGCAAACTTGATTAAACTTTTAAAAGTTTTCGAAAATGCAACAAAAGAACTTTTCGGTTGCTATTATCCCACTTCAGCCCTTGTAGTTGATAATTGTGTCAAGATTGCGCTAGAATTGTATGATTACAAAGATGACCAACTTTTTGGTGGCGCTATTGAGAAAATGAAAACAAAGTGGGTCAAATATTTTGATCAAATCCTGGAAGTATTTTTAATTTCTAAAATGTTAGATCCTCGAATGAAAGAGGATGGTTTAGTTGAACTTTTAAGAATGTATTATGATGCATTGGTATTAGATTATGATCCCGCATATATTGTCGCTTGTGTGAAAACTACTTTTTATGAATTATTTAAAGAATATAAAAATCAATTTGGTAGCGATACCGATAGTAGTGAGTCTTTTGTTTCTAACCCAACTCCTTCTGAAAGTTTTCCTAGCTCTAATGAAGATAGAATAGGACGTTTATACGCGGAGCGATCTATGAAAAAGCCACGTAGTGGTGGTGGCAACATATATGCCGAGATTGACCGATATTTCCAAACCACCTTCGATGAGATGGATTTCGGTAACTCCAACTCTCTTTTGAAGTGGTGGCATAGGAAATTCAAGGCGTTTCCGATCCTTTCAATCATTGCAAGAGAGATTTTTTCCATACCGGCATCAACCGTCTCCGTTGAGTCCGCTTTTAGTATCGGAGGCAACATCTTGGACGATCGAAGATCAAAATTGACGGTTCTGAATGTGGAAAATCAATGTTTGCTTGAAGATTGGACAAAGGCCGAGAAAAGACAACAAGAGGAAAACTTCGACGATGACGAAGAGGGAGATTACTTCCCGTGGGATTCAAGCGGTTCCTCGGATGGAGGCAATGCCAATGCTTGATTGCTTGATTGCTTGTTGATCAAACATTGACCTTCGAAAGGTAAGCAAGGTAAGAAGAACTACGTGAGCTTTGATTCATTCACTAAGTGAATGATACGTAGGCAATTTTATTTTAAGTCAAAAATTAGTCACTAATTTTTTATTTAAAATAAAACTCAATCCCATTTTTTTTTCATTTTTTTTCCAATATTCGTTGTAAAAATTGTATCGTATAAGATTTTAGCTTTAGAATTTAGGTTTGTCCGTTTGTACTTGTAATTTGTAAATGGTTATTGTAATGTAATACAAAAATTATAATTAGTATTATGGAAATTAGAATTTGATTGAATTTTAAACTTTGCATTGTTTAAATTTATTAATAATATAAAAATTGTTTGTCCATTGTTGAATATTTTTAATGTTTGTCTTTATTTTATCCGATTTATTTGTTAAACATTGTCCAAAAAAAATTCAAAAACAATTCAAAAAAAATAAAAATAAAAAAATTTTGAATCGTGGAACCGCCCCGGAACCTTGGAACCGGGAACCGGCTAACCGGAACCGTGCCCAAACGGTTCGAATACGGTTCCGAGGTTCCCGGAACCGGCGGTTCCGGAACCGTAACCGGAACCACGAACCGTTGGGCACGTCTACTCGTTACGCTCCTAATACTATTTTTTTCCAACAACTTAAGACAATAGTTTCAAATGTTTCTTGAAGATGGCGCTATCCGACGGAAAGATGATGAAATCAAGAGATAGAATTTCATTTCGTTTCGTTTTATATCATAGTTTACGATTTTATTTATTTTATGACTAATTTGAGTTTGAATATTTTTTTGTAGTAAAATTCAAACCGATCGAAGGAACTTTCGAACTTCCATGGTGTCAAAGATTCTATCAAATACGTGAAAGCTATTAAAGTCGAAATATTAATTACAAATATAATTAGATAAGTTCATAATATGAATTATCTATTTTCGCTTGTTTCTTGAATACATATTATATTGAATAATATTAAATGTGATTTAATATTTTATAATGCAATTGCAATCTGTTAAGTGAAATTGAGCAAACATGCGATATATATGATTTAATATTTAATAATATTTTATCATGGTGAGTTATTCTTGATAAAGAATAAATATTAGTGCATGCGTACTATGACTTTATTTTGTTATAAAGTAAAGGCTCACAAATTTCTTTCGGTTTATGAATAAATGCAAGAAGTATGATCCTTTAATATGTTTGACATTTTTTGGAATAAAGTCTGATCACAATGAATGAAGAAATGCATAGATAATTAAATTAGATGCATGTTCTTTTCGTGTGATAGTGACATTTATTTAAAGAAGTCAATGTTGTGTAAAGAATAATTATTGCATTATCTAGAGTTTTTGCTTACAATTTTTACTATAAAAGTGATATAATTGGTGAGGGAGAACAAGACGTGGTTTCATTTAGCGAAAGAAAATCGAGTTTGATTTTAAGAATTTTAAAACCAATATTATGGAATATCGTCACTATAAACCTATAAGGTTGTGAGTGAGAATAATTTTGAATGTTTCATATTATAAAACGAACTTTTCCAATAGAGGAAATGGAAATGAACTATTGTGCAAAGTACACAACTTGGTCAAGAATAGAGAATGTTAATTATCGGAGTAAAAATCGAGAAAGTCGATCAAACGTCGGAAATTAAATTCGAGAAAATGACTTTAAAGCTGTGGAGAATTTGGTCAAACCAAATCTAGTATTAGTGTACTAACAAAAGTCAAAATGAAGATAAATCAATTTTGTTTCAAGGGGACAACCACTAACGTGGTAAGTCGAATCATGCTAGTGATGATCAAATTTAATCATTGATTGAAGACCCGAACCATGTTGATGGTGGGTGTTTGTATAGGATATCCCAAACTATATAAATGATGGGTAATTGTGTAGACAATTCGGACCACGCAAATGATGGGTGATTGTCAAAACAACCTGAGCTAGACAAATGGTGGATGATCAATCACTAAATTCAAGCTAGGCAAATGGTGGGTGGTCGAACCTCACGCTTCCGACTACAGTATCTAACGCCTATTATGGAAGATAACTCAGCGAATGGTGGGTCGACAATGGTGGTATACACAGACATGAAATATCTGATAGTCCTAATTAAGGCTAGCGGGTATTATTAATGGCTAGACCTTGTGCCACAAAGCCCGATACGTTATGATCATAAGTCAACAATCGGAAAGGCACAAATTAGCATGTAAATGGTTATCTTGACATATACGTCAAAGATATAAAACCATTAAGCAATGATCTTTAGTGACATTGTCTCTATTGATTGAGAAAAATCAAATGAGAATATATGGATCCAATTGTATGCCTAAAGATCGCATATACTGCATATCTAGAGGAAGGGCCTAAAGACTACAAGTTAAGAACGGACATAGTGGAAACCCAACCTTGTTGACTGGAGATCCCAAGATCTTGGTTCAATTGGACAACTAAATTATGAAAGTTCAATAATGCACTTGGGGAGTATAATACTCCTGCCCATTTCTAGGATGAACAAGTGCAACCTATATCATGTAGCAAAAGGTTAAGCTGTGACTTTTAATGACTCTTAACTGTCTAACTGTGAGACGCAACAAAGTGGGGTATGGTAGGATACTCTTATAAGAGGTCACCTATGTAAGTGTGAAGTGGGGCCGCTTCAAATTGAAACACTTATGAATCCAAGTGGTGTTCCATGGCCAAAACAAACCCAACAAAGAACAAAAATTCTTAGAGAAGTTATTGTGTGAGTATCATTGTCTTGGTTTACACAAACGGCTAACCAGTTCAAGACATCACGTTCACTGGGGAGCCAAGTAAACCGATGGTATTTCACTATGGAAGGTTCAAAGGCAAAAGCTACCTATCCTGATGCAATAGCTTTTCGCCCGAACTCTCTCAGTGTCTGCATCGTTTGCATATGTGTCTGCAAAGTCTGCATTGGAATTAATTTCATTCATGGTGAGTATTGTTGTAAATCTTGATTGAGTAAATTATGTTTAGCACGATTTATCTAAAGATTTAAGTGAATTTCGTATGTCGAAAGCGAAATGTCTTTGGCTCAAATTATTCTATGTTTCGAGTAGATAAATTTAGAGCATTTAATTACTCAAATCCGATTTCAGATGAATGAAAAATTAATTAACAAAGTGTGTCACTTAAAACGTTGTCATAATTGGAATCAACTTATCGATTGATACATAAACGATTAAATGATCATAAATCATACAATCGATGGCCGCGATTGTATGAGAGAAAATTCATTTAGTTCAGGACTAAAATGTTCAAATTGAAAAATTGAGGGACCAATTTGAAAAGACGTAATTATTCAAGATTCAAAGTTTTGGGGTCAAAATATAATTTTTGAAAGTAATGGGTTGATCTGCAAAATTGTTAGTGCACCCGGATGCATGTGATTAGCTCCCATTTTAATAGAAATGTGATTGGTTGGTTGGATGGTGCATGGTGCACCCATCCACACCAAATCATTTCTATTTGGGTGCTTTTTCAATGAGTGTAACTTTTGGGGCTAAAATGAAAAGATTTTATGAAGTAATGTTTTGTCCAAAAGACATACCTTTTGAGCCCTCCTGCAAAGTACGAAAAGTTACAATTTTTGATCCGAAACTCTTCATTATCTATAAATAAGCCCTCCATTTATGGAATTAATCTGGAAAATTGCAATTTTGGTACCTTATTGTGGCCTGCACGTTTGTTTGATACAGTAATATGGGGGTGGCAAATACGATACATTATTGTGGGGTATACGTGGCAATTTAAGTACAATTTTCACCGGAATATTCGATTTTCGCCGGTATATTCCATTTTCACCGGAAAATTAATTAATTTTGACCAAATTTTGGGATTTTGACTAAATTTGGGAATTTTGACTTAGAATAACATGTATAAAAAAGAATTGACCTATTTTGACCAAAATTAATTTTGACATTACTCTTTTTTTTTAATTTAACTATTTGTTAAAAAATATATTTTATTTAATATTTCCAAACGGGCCGGGCCGGACACCACAAAGGGCCGGGCCATCAAATTTCTTATGACCGGCCCGTGGTGGGCCCGGCCCGGTCTGTGGTGGGCCCGGCCCGGTCTGTGGGGGCCCGGCCCGATCCACTTAATTAATTTAGGGTTAGGGTCATTTTGGTAAAATCCAATTTTATTATATTTTTAATAGTCAAAATTGGTCAATCCCCCAAAAATTTCAATTAATTTGCTTGATTTTGGTCAATATTGCCCAATCTAGTCAAAATCCCCAATTTTATAAGTCATGTGCAATGCATATGACATTTTCCGGCGAATACCGTATTTTTCGACGAAATTTGTACCCAAATTGCTAGACCTACCCCACAATAATGTACCGTAATTGCCACCCCCCCATATTACTGTATCAAACAAACGTGCAGGCCACAATAAGGTACCAAAATTGTAATTTTCCCGGAATTAATCACACTAAAATCATTTTCTCTTCTCTCCTTTTCTCCTAAATACTAATATGAGTATTTTGAAAATTCTTTTGTTTCTTAAATATTATTTTTAGTATTTTAAAAATGCTGCTGAATATTAAATGCTAAGTTGAGCATTAAAAATATTTTTGAAGTTCTTAAATGTCATTTTAAGAACTTAACAGTATTAATTTGAGTACTTTGATTATTCTTAAATGTTAATCTAATATTTTAAGAATAATTTTGCATATTAAATGTCTAGAGATGCATTTATTCGTACGAGTCTATAGAGAGAGTTTGGAACAATATTTTGTTCGCTAGACTCGGGAATTTGTAGTGGTACCATTGCCGAGACGCCGTTGTATCTTGGGAGACAATTGCCATATTCCGTAACCACCAAGAGCGGGGCAATAATGTCTTAAGGAAAATGAGTCTAAACTCGTGCCTCGACGTTACATTTTGCATCTTCATAAACACCGCCCATTACGCTTCTAATACTATTTTTTCCCAACAAATCTTGTCACATACAATTAGCATATAGGCCCTGAGGTAATTTTGTGGGCCTTGATTACAACCCTGTCAGCCATTCCTTAGTAAGGCAGGCCAAATTGGGCTGGAGTGGGTCGTGATTCGTGGCCGTTGAGCCCAATGCGATTGGGTCGTGGCCCATTGTGCTAATATGTTGGTTATATTATTAACTTATATTTTATATTATGCTCATGTTTTTAAGTTGTTTTTGAACAATGTTTATGATGGAATGGATTGTACTTTAGCAAACAATATATATGATGGAAGCTATGAAAAAATGTTTTCCTACAATTAATTAACATCTGTAGAATGAACATTTTGTGTAAGTTTCACTACTTTTATAAGTGGCCAAATAATAAGTTGTAGGCAAGTTACTTTCATAACTTTATATAAATCTAAAATGAAGTTTATTTTACAAAAAAAAATGAAAATGATTACTACATTATTATGTTGAAGAATAAAAAATCTAAAATAAAAACTCCAAATAAGTATATTTGAAATTGGCAAATATGAACATAAAATCTAGAAAAAAATATTTAATTTACATGAATTAGATGTCCTTTTGAATAGCCAAAAAAAATTATTTTTGAAAAATATTGTTCTACCGGTAAACAGAAGTCAAAATACAATTATGACTATCATTTTCCTATTGTTGTAACTATTATATTTTGCATGTAATAAATAAACGTAAATTACTTTCCCAACATTATAGTCAACGATTGCAATTCTGTCCGCAAAATCTTAAACTGTATGACTAACATTCTGATTAAAATTGTGTACAATCATTGTGCCATCCATATATAAAAATGAAATGTATTATCATGTCCAAAACAAACAAAATACGGACTCTATAAATAAATAAATGTAAAATACTTTCCCAATATTATAGTCAACCATTGCAATTATCCGCAAAATCTTAAGGCATATGACTAACATTTGTGATTAAAATTACTTATAATCATTGTGCCATCCATAGCTGAAAATAAAATGTATTATCATGTTCAAAACAAACGAAACACGGACTTTACAAATAAATAAACATAAATTACTTTCCCAACATTATAGTCAACGATTGCAATTCTGTCCACAAAATCTTAAAGCATATGACTAATATTTTGAATAAAATTGCATAAAATCATTGTGCCATCCATATATGAAAATAAAATTTATTATCATGTCCAAAACAAATGAAACATGGACTCTATAAATAAATAAACGTAAATTACTTTTCCCAACATTATAGTCAAGGATTGCAAATTCAGTCCTTAAAATCTTAAAGCATATGACTAACATTTTGAATAAAATTGCGTACAATCATTGTGCCATCCATATATGAAAATAAATTGTATTATCATGTCAAAAACAAACGAAACACGGACTCTATAAATGAGACATCCATTATCATCAATCCAACAATAGGAAACTTGTGTTCGTTTTTATAGTGGATGATGAGAGAAACCCGCAGCCGCTACCCTTAAGGTGCACACTGGGTAAACCTCGCTCTTGTGTAATAGCCTGCAAACCACACAAGAGAGGTAAACCTCGCTCTTTTGTAATAGCCTGCAAATCACACAAGAGAGTTCAACCAGCCTAGGTTGCCCATAGCTGACAAGCTCACAGTAGAGAAAACAAATAGGCATTCCTTCAGTGGATATCGAACCCGTGATCAAGACCACAAAATTCAGCTGCCCTATCAACTCTACTGAAGCTTTTTAACGTGATCAATTTATTCCATTCAAATAATGGAAGATCAAAGTAGCTTATATCGTTATGCATTGACGATTTTATTGCGACGCTTGAATCATCGGTGAGTACCTAATAGCATGAACTTCCGATATCTAATTTCTTTGATTGTTGCATTTATTTTATTAACCATTTATTTTGTGTATTAATTTAGTTTAACCGTAATTATTTTAGTGTTATATTAATTAAGTCTGAATTTCTTAATTAGCATGTAAATTAAATATACATGAAATGGTGGAAGACAAACATTAATATAAATTTCAAGATGCAAGGTTATCATAATATTTATAAACATAAATGAAAATCCAAAACTAATATATCACATATATATATTATCGATTGTCTAGGACATTTTAGTATTTATCCCATTATATCGCGAAAATTTGCAAAATTATATATTCGTCACTTGAATAATTATATTGCTAAATCATCATTCCATGTGATAATCTTATTATTCTAGAACATTTTGCTAGATTTTCTACATTTGCGCATTTATTTGTAGTATTATACTAATATAAAGTTAGATCCCATCTAAATATGCTTTTAGTTGGTAATTAAACGATTAAATGGTGAAAATAATCCCTTGAAGAAAATTTGAATGACAAGTTTGACTTTTTCAATCTTTTTTCATTTATTTTATTACGCACATAATTCCCTGATAGCAAAAATAAAGAACTAGATCGAAATAATTATGTGTTTGGTTGATTTTATTTTTATGTAATTTACAATTCGAGCATATGACTATCAAGTATTTGTAGGATTCTTGCAATATTATTGTCTATTCATCCCTATATAAGAGATAAATATTTGACCAATTGACTACTTACTATATATTTCAATATTGGAGAATTAACACCAAATCCAGGTTATGCAGTTTATAAATCTTTACATAATCTCTGCAATAACATCTCAAATGAAAATATTAAATTATACCAATCCAAGAACAAAATTTCCTAATTGTGACAATGCATGTTATTTGACCACTAATACATGAATTTTTTTCCAAAAAAACGTATGGAAGAATTAACAAAATAATACATAGAAATTTGACTTTGGTTGATTATTTTTGTTATAAATACCCTCATGACCAATAGATTTATTCACAATTCAATTCACTTTCTTGTACCCTTTACACACAACTAAGTTTTCATATATTTCCTAATACAAACTCTTATCATGGCTGATAGGCAATCAAATGAGAGACAATCAAGAGGTCGCCAAAGGATCCACATTGAGCTAATCACGAACCAAGATGACTTATACGCGACGTTTTCAAAACGTCGTTTAGGTTTATACAAAAAGGCGAGTGAGTTGTGCACCCTTTGTGGAGTTGACATCGGTATAATCGTCTTCTCGCCCACTGGAAACCCCTTCTCGTTTTTTCACCTGTCAATGGAATCTGTGATCGAGAGTCACAGAAACCCTAATACAGAGCTTGGTCATTTTTCCAGATTCGTTGATGCTCACACACGAGCAAGAGTCGAGAGCCTCAACAAACAACTAGATGAGGTTTTAGACGTAAGAGATGAGTTAAAAATACGCGAAACTCAACTCAACGAGGCCGAAAAAACAAGAGAAAAAGGATGGTGGGAAGTCCCTATTGAGCTCTTAACCAAAGAGCAAGTTAAGGAATGGAGGGCTCGGTTCGAAAACCTAAATGCTCGAGTTAGTCGAATCGAAGAGCTACATAACCAAGGCTCGGTTTCGACGGGTTTGCAACTTCAAAATGCACCACTTGATCAAGGTGCTAATGCTAGTAATTTTGGACACTATCCATTTCTTAGTGGAGGAGATGATCCCATCATGTTTTATCTTCCTCAATTACCATCTTTTGGTGGTCAATTTGGAGAAGCTAGCACAAGCCATTTGGACCCTTTTCAACATCAAATGGCACAAAATCCATTTGCTAATATTGGTGGGGTTGAACAAGGTGGGTGGAACCCATTTTTCGTTCCTCCGCCACTGATAAACAATCGAGATTTTGCCGGTGGAAATGGATCGGGGCAGGCTGATCCTAGCCGTTCATATGTTCATCTACGAGGGCAGGATCCAAATGGAGAGCCCGTCCCGTCTCGACGAGACGACGACATGGATACCTAATTGTCTTGGTGGAGTATATTTTTACTATATAAGTTTATGAATTTTGTGTTTATTTCTACTGATATGAGTTTATGAATTTTGTGTTTATTTCTTTCATAATAAAAATTATGTAAGAGTCGCTAATATGGGCTCTCTTACATTTTGGGATTCTACTCGTTTATTTTGTTATTATGTTTGTGTTGTTCAAAATAGTTATTATGTTACCCATTTTCTCGATGAGTGTTCAGAATTCTCCTCTCTTTACGGTATGATCTTCCAATCTCTCTCTCTCACTTCTCTCTATATTCTTCATTTCTCTCTATGTTCTACTATCATGTGTCTCTATATTTCTCTTCATTTCTCTCTTTGTTTCAATTTGATTGTGAGATTCTTTGAGCAAAAAATGAAAATAGGATTTAGGCTTCATGATTTACTTGATTTCATGTTTTTTTTAAATTATATGTGGTGCAAGTGTTAGAGTCCCTAATTTAATTGATGTATTTGTCCTAATTATCATGATTGTTGTATTTGTAGAATTATTAATAGAAAATTTGAAATTATAATTTATGAAATATTGAAGTAATTTGAAACTATTGTATCCTGATTAGTATTTGTCGAGCTAAACTGGAAATTTCTCCAATTTCTGTTTGCAATTAGTATTATATATTCTGAATAATGCATATATAGCTTAGGAACGAAATTCAACTTGAACAGACATAAGGCAGAGGACGCTTGTAAAACTAAGTAAAATTATCCGTGATGTTTGGCTACTTTTCATTATTATTGATTTTATATCAAGCTAAAAGAGTATATATGGTTAGTCAACAGAACTCAAGTGATTGAGTAACTATTTTGTTTTACTTTCCATTTTCTTGATGGAACTTAAATAAACAAGCTTAATCAACTGCAGTATTATAAGTTATCTTTATGATCATTTTTACAGTATTATAGTTGGGGTGTTATAAGCTTAATAAAAGGTTACCTTGTATTATAAATAACCCTAATATGATTTTAACTCTCTAATTCTTATTGTAAACTTGATCTCATCAGAAAATATAGTGAATATCCTGGCTTGGCAGCGCCCACAGGTGTAGTCAAAAATTCTTTTGACGAACTTGGTAAACAATTCGTGTGTTTTTATTGTTCTTTTCTTTCGTGCGATTATTCATTGGCATCATATTCCTAACATTAAATTCATGATAATGCTTTGTGGTTCAGGCTAAATTTTTGGCAGAATTAATCATTGTTCCATTTGCTCTGGATTTCTTGGTTCATGGTCATGTTCTTATGCCTTGTTATATATTTTGATAAGCAGAAGAAAAAAAAAAAAAAAAAAAAAGTGCAATAATTTTTTTTTGTTGGCTAATTGATATGGAACGCGCAATTTGAATAGCATTGTAGGAAAATTATAAGTTTCATTTCTTCAAAATTATTACTAATGTGTACGTATGTTAAATGGATAATGGTCAAAGGAAGCGTTCAAGAGTTGAATTGGAAGAGAAAAATACAGAGATAGAAATAATCATGAATTTGTTCGGTGTTTGAATTGGGATTATTGGAGCTTGGTACATGATAAGTACTTGATGAAAGACATGCTAATGAGTAATAGTGATACAAGAGCTCACGAATGGGCAATTTGGATGAGATCTTTATATTTTGAGCCTACTTGTATAAGTCAATTACGGATAAATACTAAGACATTCAATAAATTGTGTAACATATTGCGAGATGGTGAAGGACTGATTGCTACTAGGAACGTCACTATAAAAGAAATTGTGGCATTATTTTGCATATTCTTGGTCATGATCAATAGAATAGCACCATCAAAACTACTTTTGGGCGATCAGGGGAAACCATAAGTAGACAATTTCATACCGTATTGCGAGTGGTGCTAACTCTTTATCAAGCAACAAAGAGATGGTATACGAGCTGGAAGAGATGTTGAGAGGGGGAAATGGTTTCCGGTAATTATTTAGCATGAATGTTATACTTAATTTTATAAAATTTAAAACTTAGACCTAATTGAGTATAAAACATGTAGAATGCAACTGGGGCTTTAGATGGGACATTTGTTGAACTCACAGTTCCTGCTGAAGTTAAAAGCAAATATAAAAACAGAAAAAGGTGCTCTAAGTACCAATGTCTAAGCAGTGTGTGATACTAATTTGAAATTTCTCTATGTAGTACCGGGATGGAGGGATCTGCTTTGGATGCGCGGGTACTACGTGATGCTTTTCAAAGAAACAATGGATTAAAAGTCTACAAGGGTGGGTTGAATTTATTGTGAGTTAATGTATTATTTATTTTCTTTTTTTATTTGATATATCTAATTTATTAATCTTCTAACTCTTGTCAGATCAATATTATCTAGTGGACGCGGGTTATACAAATGACCCATGTTTTCTTGCTTCATATAAAGCCACTCGCTATATCACCTTAATGAATGGAGAGAAAACACTCCAACAAAAATATCTCACTTTCATTATACTTTGTAAATGTTAAACATATTCTGACCAATTTTTTTTTATATATATATTTCATCAGTAATGAGACAAGGTGTTCAGGGTAGATTTAAAATATCCATGAATATAAAAAATATTTTCAAGAAAATTAAGTCGAAGTAAGAATGTAAAAACATAAAATCAGCGAAATGGAGGAGTAATTTTGAAAATCCAAATGACTTTTTTAACGATTACATTAAAATTATATAGGTACTAGTAATATTTTATGATTAATGGATGGTTTTGAGTATTCAATAACATTAAATTATATCCGTATTATAATATTTTATGAACAAGTAAAATGATATAATGTAATTAGACCATACTCAAGGGATAAGTTGCCAACATATTTACATGCAATATAGTGTGCTTTGAAATATATAAATATAAATATTTTTACGTAATTTTAGTTTTTTTCTAAACAACCATGCTAATCTCACAGACCTGTGAGATTAGCTTTGGACAACCGGTGAGTACTATAAGAAAAAGGTTTTGTACAAAAAGCTCACTTCATTTTTTATTATTTTATTTATTCACCCTAAATCCTATTAGGTAAAATTATGCAACAACTAAAACTCTTAATTTTAACGTATTTGAAGATCACTTATTCCAAGAAAAAATACGCCAAAGTAAACAAATAATACAAGAGAGGCTCAATCCAATTTAGGTATTGAATTTATTAACGTTATTGAATCAATAATATATATATATATATTAAATTGATAGATTTTCATAGTTCGTTAATCTTAAATTACATATTTTTTTCATCTATTTTATTATGATACTAGTTATATAAATTTACCAAATATGAATTTGATGTTCGTTTAATATTTTTCAAATACGAAATAAATATAATTGCAATTTATACACCTACTAATTGTATGACTATATACATCACAACTGTGTTTACTGACAATAGACTAATTGCAGAAATAGATTAATATTCATTATTTGTCAACTGATTTTTTACTGACAATATATATGTATAATGACAATTTATATGTTTAATGATAATTTAGTGATAACACACAAATATAGATTACTATGTTTATTATCGGCTAGTTTTTACTCAATGTATAATTTTCAATAGCTACAATAATTTTTGTCATAAATTGTTTTTACCATATATTTTAAGAATTATAAGTAGAGGCAAAAGTATAAATAAATTAAGATTATACATGGTTGAATATGAAATACAAATAATATAAATTGCTTAATTAATAAAAAAAAAAGCCTCATGTAACCTACATAGCAAGTTGCAGGTTTCTTCCAGCCACAATTTGTGGCTGGAAATTGTCTGTAAGATTTTCAAATCTTACAGACTGTAGGAAAATCTTTCTCCTTTTCCAACCATGCTAATCTCACAGATCTGTGAGATTAGCTTTGGACAACCGGTGAGTACTATAAGAAAAAGGTTTTGTACAAAAAGCTCACTTCAATTTTTATTATTTTATTTATTCACCCTAAATCCTATTAGGTAAAATTATTCAATAACTAAAACTCTTAATTTTAACGTATTTGAAGATCACTTATTCCAAGAAAAAAATTGCCAAAGTAAACAAATAATACAAGAGAGGCTCAATCCAATTTAGGTATTGAATTTATTAACTTTATTGAATCAATAATATATATATATATATATATATATATATTTTAAATTGATAGATTTTCGTAGTTCGTTAATCTTAAATTACATATTTTTTTCATCTATTTTATTATGATACTAGTTACATAAATTTACCAAATATGAATTTTATGTTCGTTTAATATTTTTCAAAATTTAGTGATAACACATAAATATAGATTACTATGTTTATTATCGGCTAGTTTTTACTCAATGTATAATTTTCAATAGCTACAATAATTTTTGTCATAAATTGTTATTACCATATATTTTAAGAATTATAAGTAGAGGCAAAAGTATAAATAAATTAACATTATACATGGTTGAATATGAAATACAAATAATATAAATTGCTTAATTAATAAAAAAAAAAAAGCCTCATGTAACCTACATAGCAAGTTGCAGGTTTCTTCCAGCCACAATTTGTGGCTGAAAATTGTCTGTAAGATTTTCAAATCTTATAGGGAAATCTTTCTCCTTTTCTAAATTAGTGCACTATATCTATAATGATAATTACATATAATTGATGGAATTCTATTACCTACCCCTTGGTTAACGTATATAATTTCCTCAATTATGTATAAATAAAAAATGTTTATAAGAATTTAATATATGAAAACACAATTTCCGGAATGGTTGGTACTTAAAGCAACCAATATATATGAAGGGAACCTTAAAAAACATTTTTCATACAATTAATTAACATCTCTAGAATAAAAAATTTTGTGTAAGTTTCGCTACTTTTATAAGTGGCCAAATAATAAATTGGAGACAAGTTACTTTGACAACTTTATATAAATACAAAATGAAGTTTGTTGTAAAAAAATGAAAATGATTATTACATTATCATGTTGACGAATGGACATCCAAAATAAAAAAGACAAATAAGTAATATTTGAAATTGGCAAATATGAACATAAAATCTAGAAAAAATTATTTAATTTACATGAATTAGATGTCTTTTTGAATAGCCAAAAACAATTATTTTTGAAAAATATTGTTCTATCCAGTAAACAAAAGTCAAAATACAATTACGACTACTATTTTCTTATTGCTGTAACCATTATTCTTTCCATGTATAAATAAATAAACGTAAATTATTTTCCCAACATTATAGTCAACGATTGCAATTCTGTCCGCAAAATCTAAAAGCATATGACTAACATTCAGATTAATTGTGACAATAAAATGTATTATCATGTCCAAGACAAACAAAAAATGGATTTTAGAACTAAATAAAATTAAATTAATTTCTGAACATTATAGTCAACGATTGCAATCTATCCGCAAAATCTTAAAGCATATGACTAACATTCTGACTAAAATTGTGTTCAATACCATCTATATATGAAAATAAAATGTATTATCATGTCCAAAACAAACAAAACACAAACTTTATAAATAAATAAACGTAAATTACTTTCCCAATATTATAGTCAACGATTGCAATTATCCAAAAAATCTTAACGCTTATGACTAACATTTTGTGATTAAAATTACTTACAATCATTGTGCCATACATGTATGAAAATAAAATGTGCTATCATGTTCAAAACAAACGAAACACGGAGTTTAGAATTAACTAAATAAACGTAAATTACTTTCTAAATATTGTAGTCAACGATTGCAATTCTGTCCGCAAAATCTTAAAACATATGGCTAACATTTTGAATAAAATTGCGTACAATCATTGTGCCATCCATATATGAAAATAAAATATATTATCATATCCAAAACAAACGAAACACGGACTCTATAAATTAGACATCCATTATCATCAATCCAATAATATATGAAACTTGTGTTTGTTTTTACACATAATTATAGAAGCGTTTTAACGTGATCAATTTATTCCATTCAAATAATGGAAGATCAAAGTAGCTTATATCGTTATGCATTGGCGATTTTGTTGCAAAGATTGAATCATCGGTGAGTACTTAATAGCATGAACTCTTATCTCTTTGATTGTTGCATTTATTTTATTAACCATTTATTTTGTTTATAAGTTTATTTTAGTCGTAATACTAGTTTAAAGTCTGGATTTCTTAATTAGCATGTAAAAGTAATACATGAAATGGTGGATGATATATTACTGTATATTTCAAGAAGCGATGTTATATTAACGTTTATAAACATAAATTAATATCCAAAACTAATATATATATATATATATATATATATATATATATATTATCAATTGTCTTGGACATTTTAGTATTGATACCATTATATCGCGGAAAATTGCAAAATTATATAAGTTTCTTGAATAATTGTATTGCTAAATCGTCATTCTATGTCATAATATTATTATTCTAAAAACATTTTGCTAGATTTTTTAAATTTATGTATTTCTTTGTAATATTACACTTAATACAAAATGACATCTTATCTAAACATGCTTTTTGTTGTAATTAAATAATTAAATGGTCAAAATTTTAGATGACAAGTTTGACTGTTTCAATCATTTTTTATTATTTTATTATGCACATAATTCTCTTATAGCAAAAATAAAGACTAATTGAAATAATTTTGTGTTTAATTGATTTTATCTCTGTAATTTACAATTCAAGAATATTATTATCATGTATTTTGCAGGATTCTTGCAATATTATAATTAATCTATTCTTTCCTATCTAAGAGATTAATATTTGACCAATTGATTACTAAATATTTCAACATTGGTTAAATAAATTTAACACCAAATCCAGGTTAATCTCAATATGGTTTATAAATCTTTACACAATCTTTGCAATAACATCTCAAATGAAAATAAAATTATACCAATCCAAGAACAAAATTTTCTAATTGTGACAATGTATTTTATTTTGACCACTAATACATGAATTTTTTTCCAAAATATGTATGGAAGAATTAACAAAATAATACATAGAAATTTGACTTTGGTTGATTATTTTTGTTATAAATACCCTCATGAGCAATAGATTTATTCACAATTCAATTCACTTTCTTGTACCCTTTACACACAACTAAGTTTTCATACATTTCTAATACAAACTTTTCTCATGGCTGATAGGCAATCAAATGAGGGGCAATCAAATGAGGGGCAATCAAATGAGAGACAATCAAGAGGTCGCCAAAGGATTCCCATTGAGCTAATCCCAAACCAAGATGACTTATATGCAACGTTTTCAAAACGTCGTTTAGGTTTATACAAAAAGGCGAGCGAGTTGTGCACCCTTTGTGGCGTTGATATCGGTGTAATTGTCTTCTCGCCCACCGGAAATCCTTTCTCGTTTTTCCACCCATCAATCGAATCTGTGATCGAACGTCACAGAAACCCTAATACAGAGCTTGGTCATTTTTCCAGACTCGTTGATGCTCACACACGAGCAAGAGTCGAAAGCCTCAACAAACAACTAGACGAGGTTTTAGACCAAAGGGACGAGTTAAAAGTACGCGAAACTCAACTCAACGAGGCCGAAAAAACGAGAGAAAAAGGATGGTGGGAAGTGCCTATTGAGCTCTTAACCAAAGAGCAAGTTAAGGAATGGAGGGCTTGGTTCGAAAACCTAAATGCTCGTGTAACTAGTCGTATCGAAGAGCTACATAATGGGGGCTCGGGTTCGACAATTTTGCAGCTCCAAAATGCACCACTTGATCAAGGTGCTAATGCTAGTAATTTTGGGCACAATCCATTTCTTAGTGGAGGAGATGATCCAAGCATGTTTTATCTTCCTCAATTACCATCTTTTGGTGGTCAATTTGGAGAGGCTAGCACAAGCCATTTGGACCCTTTTCAACCTCAATTTGGACAAAATCCATTTGCTAATATTGGTGGGGTTGAACAAGGTGGGTGGGACCCGCTTTTCGTTCCTCGTCCACCGATAAACGATCGAGATTTTGCTAGTGGAAGTGGATCGGGGCAGGATGATCCTAGCCGTTCGTTTGTTCATCTACGAGGTCAGGATCCAAATGAAGAGCCCGGCCCGTCTCAACGAGACGACGACATGGATACTTAATTGGCTTGGTGGCCTTTATTTTTCTATACTATATAAGTTCTTATGAATTTTGTGTTTAGTTCTTTCGAATAAATATTATGTAAGAGACGCTAATATGGGTTTTCTTACATAGATAGGGCGAGTTTTATCTATTGTTTTGTTGTTTTTTGAGTTAGTTTTTGAATTCTACTTGTTGTTTTGTTACTATGTTTGTGTTGAATAAAATTGATTGTTTAATATAAAGTTATAATATTTAGTCTTGAAGCTTATGATATAGTTTGTATTCGATAATTTTGAAACCATAAATGGCTGAATTATTGATTTTAAAATGATATAACGGAACTTAGTTTCAAACAAATGTATTCGATAATTTAAAATTTCAATTTTACCAACCCTAATAATCACAGTGTTATTAAATATATTCGGCTGGAGTGAAAACATAATTGTGAAAATGATTGTTATATTATCATGTTGCTGAAAACAAATCTGAAAAATAAGACAAGTGTGTATATTTGAAATTAGTAGAATTTATGAATAAAATCTAGGTTATATTATTTATAAAAATGCGAGATTATGTTAGAATATATAATAAACGTTAATGAATGTCCAATACTAATATGATCATACTCATTTTTTATAGACACTTTAGAGTTGAATAGTGGGAAAATTAAAAAAAAAAAAAAGGAAAAACAATATCTTTTTGTCTTGAGTAATTGCATTGCTAAATCATCTTAATTTTCTGTAACATTTTAGGAACGTTTTTTTAAATAATTCTACATTTATGTATTTTCTTGTAATATTACAATAATAAAAAAAACCTGGAAGAATATGTAAATGATACTTTGACCCTTCCAGTCAATTTTTTGTTATCTTATGCACATCCTGATAGAGAAAAATAAAAATAAAGATTAGATTAAAATAATCATGTGGGTAGTTGAATTTTACTTTATCTAATATAAAGTTCGAGAATATGATTATCATATAATTGTATGATTAGATTAAAATAATCATGTGGGTAGTTGAATTTTACTTTATCTAATATAAAGTTCGAGAATATGATTATCATATAATTGTATGATTATTGCAATATTATTGTCTATTTTTTTCCTTTATAAGAGATTATATATTTGACCAATTGACTACCATATTTTCAAGGTTGAAGGATAAATTTTATAAATCCAATTCAGGTTAATCTTCAATATTTTGTGGATTATCCTTTTGACCAATTGTGTATAAAATAAGATGCCTAATTAAATTATTAGAACTTTATCAATCTAAAAAAGAATTTTCAGATTGTGTAAAGTGCATTCTAATTTTGACTAGTATATGAGAATTATTCTTAATTGAGATGAATGGATGAATAATATTACACAACAAATTAAATTTGACTTGGATTGACTATTTTTGTTATAAATAGCCCCATGAGAAAAATATTTAATCACAATTTACTTTCTCCCACACTTTTACATACAAGTTTATACTTTTTTCCCTATATTTCTAACACAAATTTTTGTTATGAATATAGATGTAAATGAGTCGATCGATCCAAACGCTGATGTTCGAACTTGTTTGAATTATAATCGAACTTTGAAAATTGTGTTTGAGTTGGTTTGATTGTTAATTCATCCAAGCTCAAACGAGCTTTAATCGAGCCGATCACGTGTCTAACGTAGTTTGATTATATTATACATGTTTTTCTTATTTTTTACTAATCGAGTGAAGCTCGAGCCGAGCTTCAAAATTTATCAAATACAAAAAGTTGTTCGAACTTGATTTGACAAGTTATTGAACCGAGCTCGAACCAAGCTTTTAGCAATTGAGCCCGAGTCAGGTATCGAGTAGTTCGGTTCAATTTTCAACCCTAATTATAAATGGTAGAAAATCAAGGGGTCGTCAAAAGATTACTATTAGACTAATTGAAACCCAAAATGACCTATATGCGATGTTTTTAAAATGCCATCTTGATTTATATAAAAAAGCGAGTGAAACTTTTTGTGGAGTCGATATTGGCATAACAATTTTCTCTCCTACAAGAAATTCTTTCTCATTTTTCCATCCATCCATGGATTTCGTTATAGACAAAATCACTCATTTACTGTTTAGGGTTTCAAAATGTCGTCTTTATTTATACAAAAAAGTAAGTGAATTATGCACACTTTTTGTGGAGTCGATATCGGCATAATAATTTTCTCTCTCGTTTTTCCATCCATCCATGGAATCTGTGATAGACAAAATCACTCATTTGTTGATTATTGTTTCAAAACGTCGTCTTGGTTTATATAAAAAAGCGAGTAAACTATGTACATGTTGTGTAGTCGGTATTGGCATAATAATCTTTTCTCTAACAAGAAATTCTTTTTCGTTTTTCCATCCATCAATGGAATCCGTGATAGACAAAATCACTCATTTGTTGATTAGGGTTTTAAAACCTCGTCTGGATTTATATAAAAAAAAAAGAGTGAACTATACACACTTTTTGTAGTCGATATTGGCATAATAATCTTCTCTCCTACAAGAAATCATTTCTCGTTTTTCCATCCATCCATGAAATCTATGATTGACCGTCACAGAGACCCTAATCAACAAATGAGTGATTTTTCCAGTCACAAACGAGGTAGAATCGCAAACCTCAACAAAAGGCTAGACGAAAGTGTTAGAGCAAGTAAACAAACGAGAGGAAACCCTAGTTGAGAGCTTAATTAATTGGTCCATCAACAAACAAAGAAGATGGTCCATCTCATCAAAGGGACAAAGATCATTAGTTGGCATCTTATTTATGGGTTTATCATAAAATTCTTCCTTGTGTTAGTTCAAAATTGTTAAACATTTCAATCTGTTCAAAAAATTGGCAAGATAAACGATGTATTTCATTGAACCCTGAGCGAACCTACGGTCAATAGTTACCTGAGTTTGTTTAGTGAAATGCAAGGCTTCACACATGACTTAGTGAAATACGGGATTTGTTTTTGTTCTGTACGTCTTTTTATTATTTGGTTGGAGTATTTAGCAATTTCGAACCAGAAATAACGTGTTTTGTAATAAACTCCTCCTTTTAATATAAGAACTTTATGAATTATGTTTTGCATCTTTTTCCTTTCTCCCATAATAATGCTATGTAAGAGTTCCTAACATGGCTTCTTTCAAGACTAATTAATCCAAATTATTTTATACTGATAAACTCTATTTACATCTGTTCCAACTTCCAAGTTGGTTGTTATAATATAAAGTTAAAATTTTAATTTTTAGCTTATGCTACACATTGCTTAATAGATAATTTTAATAGCTCAAATTCCTTCCTTAATCCTAATATCACAAGATTATTATGAATATATCCAGCTACCGTGAAGAACAAAATAAATTGTTAAACACAAACATACAGAAAAGTATAGAAGTTATGCAACAAAATAAATGGAACTAGTAATTTGTGATGGATATAAGCTATAAACTATTCTACATAAAGCGTAAATATTTCGAGTAGAAATAGAAGGAAGGTTGAATGAATGAATCTTGACTCTTGATACATGGATTACAGCATACAGTAGGATCAGTTGGGCAGTTTATGCCTTTGATTTTAGTGAAAAGTCGAGGTTTTTTAACATAATTTTAGTTTATGTATATGCATGTTTTGATATTTACACGTAATTGAGGAAATTCTTTTGCATTTACCATGGTTTTCACATATAATTTCCTCACTTATGTTTTGATCAAGTGTTTATAAAAATTAAAATTAGATGTACAAAAAGTGCATAATGGATAGTTAAAGCAACCATCTACTGTGATGAAAATTTCATAATATTCTGCAAATAAATAAAAACATCTGTGGAATGATTTTCTGTACATTGAGACAACTTTCATTATGTGCAGAAATATCTTTCTTTACAATTGTAATTGTTACATTTCCTCAAAGTGAATTTATTTTACAAAAAATGATTGTTACCTTATCATATAGACGAATAAAGATCCAAAAAATGTGAAAAGTACATATTAGGAATTACAAGAATTTCTTCATAATTTTTTTTTTTTATGCTCACACATGAGGTAGAATCGCAAACCTCGCCAAAAGGCTAGACTACGAAGTGCTGCACCAAAAAGAACAGTTGTTGATGGAACTGTTGGAAATGGGGTTTGAAAAAATGAGTTTTTCGCTCAACTTTGACTAATGATTTAAGTGGGTTCTTTTTATTAGAATTGGAATTATTTTGGATATTCTTAATCTATGTTGCGAGTAGATTAATTTGGTATATTTTTATTCTCAAATTAGATTTGAGATAGCTGGGAAATTAATTTCCAAAATGAGTCACATAACAATTTTGTGGAATGTGGACTTCTATGGCCTTGTAAGCTCTTCAAAGCTCGTGTATGCGACATTTCAACCGTCTGATCCAGCTCGGATGGTATAGTAAATATCCATCTCACATTGTTCAAAATATGTGTGGGGTCCACCAATAATATATATAATACCATATTTTAAATGATGTGTGTAATAGAAATTTTTCTGAAAGTTGAACTCTCGAGAGCCACCAAGAATCACTTAAGATAGAAGTTTGAATATGAGGCTGGAATCTTTTATTGTTGCATCACCTACACCATGAGCTTATAGGCTCTAATGAGATACGAACAAAGAAATTGTAGACAAGTACTTCAAATCGAGGCTTCCAAGTGTTATGCTCGAATGAATCGATGTAATGAATCAAACATCCTAAGTCATGGGAAATTTTTTATTTTCAAAAAATCAATACGTGTATTTTCTAAAGTCACCTACAAAATTCGCGATTTATCCACTAAGGCACGTGCCTTCAAGCACCAAAGGTTGCGAGGGACATTTGTAGACGCGTAAATTCCACGACCAATTGAATGATGACACGTGTAAATTAAAAGGCTAAAACTCAGCCCAACTCTTATATTATTTAGACTCAAATTTGAAATTATTAAAATTTATATAAGGATTTGAAATTTCAAATTTTTTGTATAATCTATAATAATATATATACTTTTATTAGAAAATATTTCAAAATAAAATAGTATAATTTAAGATAAGCTCGTAGATGTTCATAAATGTGGGTGCCTAAAGCTTTGGTGCTTCCTTATCTACAATGAGAACAATGGCTGACTTTAAAAATGTAATAGGTCACATATTATCCTGCTTTAGGGAACAAATGCGACATATCTTTCTATTTCTAATTTATGACATAAGATTCTAATTCTATTTATATTATTTTTATTAATTTGCTTGCAAACTTTTATATTTTAATTTTGTTCGAGTTTAATTTTTATTTCCTCCATTACAGATTTATTATATTTGTCTTATTACTTACGAAATATCTCACTAATACTTCATTGTCTAAAATCTAACGATCGACTCCGTTACTCAACAATTTGACTGAATTTTTGGAAGAATTTATACGTGAATGCACCCACACGGATTATAATTAATATTACTATATTTCTATTTTATTTTATATATATCACGTGAATAAATTTGATCAAAATATTGATTAAAATAGTTGATCGTTAAATTTTGGATAATGAAATTAAATAGAGATATTTAAAAATTATGTAATAAAATATGATATCTCATAATGAATCTGATAAAAATTAAAGTTAAATCAAATTAGGGGGTGAAAATTTAATTTTTTTCTTTCCTTAGTTCAGCTCACAAGTTGATTTGGTGCTATCCAAGTGCCTCACCCACTAACAATAAATAAAAACTTCAATAGTTTCTAATTCCTATCATGAGATACGATCTTATTATTCCCTTCTCTTTATTTAAGATATTTAAAAACATAATAGTGCAATTAATCATTGTTAACAGTGTTTACTATTTATAATGTTGATCGATGTGCGGAATTAAAATAAAATAATGTTGTTATTTATTCTTAATCTTGTATTTTTTTCCTTCATCAATTAGATACATTATGGAATAAATAGTAAATTTTATTTTAATCCCAGCTTGGCTCGACTTACACCTCTATTTGAAATTCATTATCTCTCCAAACAAATACTGTGGAACGCATCGACCCTCTGTAGTCCGATATATAATAAATTTTTCTATGGCAAAACCGACCCTCTTTCTTTCTTTTTTCTTTTCTTTATTGTAACGAGGAATTAAACTTCATGTACATTCAAGTCGGGTCGGGTCGGCTTAGCTCGAACGAGTTTGGCTCATCAACCACGAGCTCGAGCTTTCAGTCGAGTTCGAGGTCGAGCTCACTTCTCTCTAAAAAAGCTCGCGAGTTTTTTATTTTTTAATATATTATTATTTTTATTAATATATTAACAAATATATATTAAATAAAAATAAAATATTTCAAATTTTTCCCTAAATTTTAAATTTTCCAGTCGGGTCGAGCCCGAACTTAATAAATTAGGCTCGAGCTAAACTTGTATAATAAGCCTTGAATCTGAAAAAAAATCACTAAACTCGATTCGAATTTGACGCTTTTACATCTTTAATTTCAAATATGTGATAATATATTATATAAAATTTTGTTAAAACTAAGGTGAAAATGAGTCGAGTCGAGCTGAATGCATAGGTGTTTTGAATTACAATCGAGCTTTGAAAATTATGTTTGAGCTTGGTTTGATTGTTTATCGAGCCGAGCTCAAACGAGCTTTAATTGAGCCGATCACGAGTCGAGCTCGAGTAATTTGAATATTTTGTACATATTTTTGTTATTTTTTGCTAATCGAACCGAGCTCGAGTCGAGCTTCAAAATTTATCGAACAGAGAAAGTTGTTTAAGCTTGGCTTGGTAAATAATCGAACCAAGCTGGAACCGAACTTTTAGCGATCGAGCTCGAGTCGACTATTGAATAGTTTGATTCAATTTTCAGCCCTAGTTAAAACCCGAGGTAAAATAATAATCTATATTTAGTCATTATAGAAAAGGAAAAAAGTAAAAGTTATTAAATTATTGAGTGGAAAGTGATGAATGATTTGGCCCCCATGCATGGAAACGATACACACACTTTTGTTTGTATATGGTTTCGAGGGATCCAATTATTTTAATTTTTGATCTTCAGACAATACCTGTCCTTTCACTTGATGTACGGCCACTTCTATATTTGGTAATTTTATACTATAGATTATCTGAGATCATAAAAAAAATAGGCACGATATATTGTTGGGCCATTATTTAATATATATATATATATACATATATTGATGGGTCCCCAATTATGATTAGGGGCATTACCGTAATTTAATTATGATAATTAATATAAAAGTAGTATCAATACGCTTCCATCGTGGGCCTCCAACCGAGGGCCCAATAAAGTGAGCTCATGGCCCAGCTAAAATCTCTATAAATACCATCTTGATTAGCTAAATTAATCATTATCTGGTTTCAACTCCAAAAACTAGAATTATTACTTTTCAAATCTACGAGATTGAGGAGTATAATATTTGAGAACTACGAAAAGGCTTGATCCTATCTAAATAGGTACGTAGGCAGCTCGAAGTTACTGAGCGCAGCCCCACTATCTAAAAACACCCAATCTGGTCTGTCGTGAGCCGGGTCGGATCCCATCCCCACGTGACCTTCACGTGACCTTACTATTTGATCCCGCATCATTTTGGCGCCGTCTGTGCGAAAATGACTCACTCACTGAGAATGCAGACTAGATCTCAAGCACGTACCATTGAAGGTAGGACGGGCAGCAGCCCTTCAACAGGAGACGTTAGGAGGAGAGCTCCCGCCCCAACGTCTCAGCCGAACCATGCTGTTGGAGAAGCTCCAAACCCGCTTCCCCCACCGTCAGCCACGACTGTGATCCCACCCTCGGAGAGGGTATTCGAGATCACTCAGGAGGCACTCATGGCATTGGTGGAGGAGGCCTCAATCAGAGCAGCATCACAAGCAGTCCAGCAGTATGCTCTGAATCACCCCCCTCGGGCGGAGCCCCAACCTAGTGCCAAAGCGACTAACTCCCCCTCGAGGGAAAGGTCACGGGGCACACGTCGCGCGCCTACCTCCCAGGGGCTCTCACCCCGAAGGACTGAGGCTTCGCGATCCCGTGTGACTCCTGAACGCGTCAACAGTGGGCGCACCTCTCGCCGCCAAGCTCTCCCACTCCCGTGTCGAGGTCGGAGGTCTCCGACCCCCGTGGGAGGGGCATCGAGGCACTCAGGTGTTCGAAGTGCGGAAAAGACCCATGACTTCCCTGACGCTAGCATAGGCTCCTCTCAAGAACGACCCCCTAGAGGCCGTGACAGGGAGCATGGTTTTCGGAGGTCCCCTCGCCGAGGTCGGAGGACTCCGACCCCCGAGAAGGCCCAATCGCGATGCAAATCTCGTGGGTCTCCCCGCAGAGGTTACAAGTATCACGCTTCCGACGAGGCTCACTCTAGGCAGGAATCTCGCGGGTCACCTCGCAGAGGTCGGAGGTCCCCGACCCCCGAGAGAAGCCGTCCTAGACGGACTCCTAGTCAACAACCCCCCATTCAGGAGGAGACGGCTTTACCACGGGGCGCGCACGATGAAGTGCGAAGGGCACCGCGGGCGGTAGCACCACCGAGAAGGAGTCCTTTCTGCCCCGCTATACTAGCTGAGGCAATCCCGCAAGGGATGAAAATCCCCCATCTCGGTGAGTATGATGGCACCGGAGACCCCCATGAACACTTAGACAAGTTCAGCGCAAAGGCCGACATGTACGACATTAGCGATGCGGCCTATTGCAAGATCTTTAGGACTACCCTCACGAGTATTGCTTTGTCTTGGTTCAACCAGTTGCCCTTCGGTACTATTACCGGATTCGAGCAGCTGACGCAAAGGTTCCTGCACCACTTCTCTATGAACAAGAAGTACCCTAAGACTGCGTCGCACTTGTTCACCGTCATGCAACGCGATGAAGAGCCCTTCCGTGACTACGTGCGACGCTTCTCGACGGCGGTATCAGAGGTGCCTCACGTCAACCATGAGTTGCTCTCTAGCATCATGCAGCAGAACCTTCGCTCGGGCAGGTTCAAGGAGTCTATAGCTGGAAAGCCTCCATCCACTTTAGACGAATTGTTGGCGCGAGCGGAGAAGTACATCCGGATTGAGGAAGCGATTGGCCCCGTCAAAACTGAGGCATGTGCGAGTAAACGGATGGTCCGAGAAGATGATAAGCTTCTGGAGCCTAAGGAGCGCAAACACATGCCTCCTTCGGGCTTCTTCCAATATACTCCGCTAACGCTGTCTCGCGAGCAAGTGTTAGCCATAGCGGAGCAGCAAGGAATAGTGACTTGGCCGAAAAGGATGAGAGACAATCCTACTAGGCTGAAGTCAAATGACTACTGCCGTTTTCACCGAGACAAGGGGCATACCACCGACGACTGTCATCACTTGCAAGTGGAGATAGAGAGGTTGATCAAGAGAGGTTATCTGCAAGAGGTGGTGTCCACAACTGCTATTGATGAAACAATAGATAACCCCCCGGTCAACGGAGTCATCCCTTGAGGGTCTAATGGCTGCAAGGCGGAATTTTCAATATTTATTTATTTACTCCAAGTATTATGTCGAGTCGGCCTAGAGCCGAGCGTTGAATAAAGTGCCCCTTTGAGCACACTCCTGCTATTTGATTGTTTATTCCTAAGCATGTACCGAATCGGCCTAGAGCCAGACATTTGATAATGTGCCTTTTCGAGCACTTGTAATGATCGAACCTATTTTCCTTTATGTTGAATCCTATGCATCAAAGGGTTGTTATTATGTTTAAGTATCACCGGGTATCTCAACCCGTGCCCGCGGGGGTCCATTAACCCCGAACTTCACCTTGCTCAGGGGCAGAAGCTCCCAAGTGTGAGAGCTCCCCCCAACAATACTTAGGCTCGAGATCGAGGTTACCACGTGCAACCCCCCTACGAGCATATATGAGGCTTGAAGCTCCCAAGTGTGAGAGCTCCCCCCAACAATACTGGTTACCACGTGCAACCCCCCTACGAGCATATATGAGGCTTGAAGCTCCCAAGTGTGAGAGCTCCCCCCAACAATACTGGTTACCACGTGCAACCCCCCTACGAGCATATATGAGGCTTGAAGCTCCCAAGTGTGAGAGCTCCCCCCAACAATATTTAGGCTCGAGGTCGAGGTTACCACGTGCAACCCCCCTACGAGCACATATGAGGCGTGAAGCTCCCAAGTGTGAGAGCTCCCCCCAACAATACTTAGGCTCGAGGTCTAGGTTACCACGTGCAACCCCCCTACGAGCATATATGAGGCTTGAAGCTCCCAAGTGTGAGAGCTCCCCCCAACAATACTTAGGCTCGAGGTCGAGGTTACCACGTACAACCCTCCTACGAGCATAATGAGGCTTGAAGCTTCCAAGTGTGAGAGCTCCCCCCAATAATACTTAGACTCGAGGTCGAGGTTACCACGTGCAACCCCTCTACGAGCATAATGAGGCTTGAAGCTCCCAAGTGTGAGAGCTCCCCCCAATAATACATAGACTCGAGGTCGAGGTTACCATGTGCAACCCCCCTATGAGCATATCTGAGGTCCGAGGCTCCTAAGCGTGGAGGGCCCCCCCAACGAAACCTAAACTCGAGGTCACCAAGCATAAACCTTAAAAGCGCGCTAAGTGTCGAACCCATCGTGCCTCAACACTGGCGTTCAAACTCAACGCCCTCGACAGGGTCAACGACCTCGATAGGGGGGCATACGGGGAAAACATAACAACGCTTACTTACCTCAACGCCCTCGACAGGGGGCATACGTCAATATTTACAAAAATTCAAGAAAATCTCCAATCCCAACGGAGTCGGAACACGCTACGTCAAACCCTAAATGGGGTCAAAATTCCAAAGAGTCGGGGTCTGCACACCCCCCGAGGGGGTCTGCCCGAAACAGACCACCCGAGGGGGTCTGCACAGCGCAGACCCCCAGTAGGGGCAGACCCCCCGAGCGGGTCGGGTCTGCCGCAACGAGCCCCCCGAGGGGGTCCGCACATTTTCCAAGCCTCGGGTGTTCGCCGCCGACTCTTTTGAGCTTCAGGGCCATATCCGTCTCACATTTATCGTAATACGAAGTTTTACCGTGAGGTTTTCAGTTGGAGTTCACCATCTTCAAGGTTAGAAGAAAGAAAAAATTCTCCATCTCTCCGACTTTCTACTCCCAAGACCCCACACAGTCGAGCACTCGGGAGTGGGGGGCATATGATGGGTCCCCAATTATGATTAGGGGCATTACCGTAATTTAATTATGGTAATTAATATAAAAGTAGTATTAATACGTTTCCATCGTGGGCCTCCAACCGAGGGCCCAATAAAGTGAGCCCATGGCCCAGCTAAAATCTCTATAAATACCATCTTGATTAGCTAAATTAATCATTATCTGGTTTCAACTCCAAAAACTAGAATTATTACTTTTCAAATCTACGAGATTGAGGAGTATAATATTTGAGAACTACGAAAAGGCTTGATCCTATCTAAATAGGTACGTAGGCAGCTCGAAGTTACTGAGCGCAGCCCCACTATCTAAAAACACCCAATCTGGTCTGTCGTGAGCCGGGTCGGATCCCATCCCCACGTGACCTTCACGTGACCTTACTATTTGATCCCGCATCATATATATATACTCCAAATAGAGAAGGCCAAAGCAATGAGAAGATAGGGGCATGCACGGCGGAGAGGAAGTGGTGTGTAAATATCAACTGGTGGTGGGCTGGTGGTTCACGGTGGGTCCGGCAGCTATTTCTAAGCATCAGTTACATGAAATAAAATTAGTATTTTAAAAGAAAATTTGCAATAGCATTAATACATTTTTGAATCCCATTTATGATTATACTATTGTTATGGGATTAATTTAGTAACAAAGTGAAATAAAAATTGATTTTGTAGGAATAGAATATACTATAAGTACTTGACACCTATAAATTTATAATCAATATAGTTTTGAAACTAAGTTTAGAATGGGAGAGTATAAGGAGTTTTGAAAAGCTTCTTCAAAAAACTATAATTTTCATCCCATAATTGAGATTAAGTTTAATTTAGTCTCATTTATTATAAATTTTTCGTCGTTAGGCCCCATAATTTTTAAAATATCTCAAATGTAGTCTCATACTCCAAAGTCTAGTGGTCAACACAATTAGTGACGGGACTTTTTCCGAGATTTTATGCAAAAGAGACGTTATATTGAGTAAAACAATTATAAATAAAACTAATGTATAAGTGTATTCACGCATAAATTTTTCATAACAATTAATTACATTGTTAACTATTGGAGTTGACTGTTAAATTTTTGACGTGGGAATAAATGTAAAACATGTAAAGTTATAAAATTAAATATGGAAAACTCAAAATTAAAGAGACTAAAAGTAAAATTTAACTAAGTTATGAGATGAAAAATGCAATTTTCTTACTATTTCATTTACTTTAGAGCAAATTAAAAGGACTGTAAATGTTAAATGTTGATCTATACTGCTATATATCAGACTTGGCTTATTCAAGTTGCAAAAAACAACCTAAATTCAACTATTACAAACATCTTTTGTTTTCTAAAATTAATTTGTGTTCTCAAAATTATGCATTTCTTAAAGTGACAAACAACACCATTAATTCCACTTTAATTTCAAACAATTTATTACAATAAGACAATGATATAAAAGTCAATTTCTATTTGATAAAAATATATATATATATATATATATATCTCACCACATGGTGGAAAAGCGTAATAAAGAAACACTTTCAGAATATATACATATATCCGATCCCTATCAATAGAGAATAATATAGTGTGACAAATCTAAGATTGAAAAACATTAATTAATAGACATTACAATAGCATATCAACTAGCCTTAGCTTGATTCCAAATGCTGACTTTTATTGATATATTACAGAATATGAAAAAGAAATTCTTATGAAGATATGTGAAAAGACATTTCATACATATATAGGTGATCCGGATTCTGATTATAATCTGAATTTTGGCTATATTATATACTTTTATTCCTTTGGAAGGTCAGATTCTTCCATAATATTGTACATTATATGCCAAATTAAATCTTATAGTAATCTTCAACTAATTGTTGCAGTCTTTTACAGGGTTGCTAAAGTCACCCATGCACATACAATATTTATTAAAGTATATATATATATATATATATATCTTGCTCATTTTTCACACGGGTCGAAAAATTCGACTGGTTCATAAATTATCGATAAATTTGGAAGAAAATAGTAGTGAATTTTGGTCTTTACGATTCATTCAATTTTCGTTTGTATTAAATAATCTGTAATATTCCCGTAATAGCTTAGGTAACATATATATAGATGTATAGTTAATATATAAATGATAAGAAATAAGGCCTTGTTTGTTTATGTTTTTGAATTCAGTTTTAAAATAAGAGATTATAATAAATTATTTTCATTAAAATTCATATTTTAATGATCAACTTTATTCTTTCAATATCCCGTATCCATCTCTTTTTTTACACCTATCACTCACTACATGTTCAATTTTCACACAGTTGTCAATCAATAATAATTTATATTTGCTAATATTTTTATATTTTTTTTATAATTTACAATTATTTAACTAATCAACTAATCATAATTAATTTAGTACGTACGTTTTATAATTTCAAGTAACTCTAAAAAACATAATCAAACACCACATATCATATCATTTTCACATTAATATCCGCAACATATAATGTTAAAAAAGTCAAAATTTCAATTCAAAATACATAACCAAACAAGGTCTATATTTTTCGTGAAAGTATTTTTATTTCTTTCTATATCATACCCACTTGTATATATGCTCGTCACATATTTATATTTATTATATTAAAGTGTTACGCGAAAAAATCACATAAAAGCCATTACTATCATATTGTCATCCAATAACAACAAGAAAATAATGATAAAGAGGGCAACCCCCGGTAGAGTTGATAAGGGCATTGAATGTTGTGGCCTTGGTCACGGGTTCAAATCCTGATGAAGGAATGTCTATTTGTCTTCTCTACTGTGAACCTGTCAGCTATGGGCAACCTAGGCTGGTTTACCTCTCTTGTGTGGTTTGCAAGCTATTGCACAAGAGCGGGGTTTACCCAGTGTGCATCTAACTGTAGCGGTTGCGGGTTCCCTTGTCATAAAAAAAAGAAAATAATGATAAATTCAAGAATTAAGATATTAATTTTAAAAAGGGATAAAAAAGAGAAAATCTAGTGTAGGGGAATATCTTGGAAGACAAATTATTGACTATGAGGTGAAATAAGATGATTATAAAAGAAATTAAATGATGATGCTGAGCTTTAACAAAAGGCAAAAGAGCAATATAGTTGTTGGTCACTTTACCCACAAATTAGATGCTTTATTTATTTATTTTTATTTATCTTATGGGTTAAATGATTGAAGTCTCTTTCATAATGCTCACACTTGAAAATATTTGAGTGCTTTCTCCCTGTAGCTGGGACAATTAATCATCCATTGGCTTCTCCTTAGATTCTAGATAAATTTTCCCTATTCACTTTGCAAAGTGCTTTTATTTATATATATATATATATATATATATATATATATATATATATATATATATATATATATATATATATACTATAGGAAGTGTGACTAATTCTATTCGGGGGTAACTAGATTAAATTTATGTGGAATAGAATACACATTGCTTGTCACATTATGGGAGTTGGCTATACTCGAAGTCGTTACCTTTTATAAGGATTATTGAATTTGATCTGATATATATTTTGTTTATTAAAGTCTTCACGAGAAAGTACACAACCTTAAAAAAATTGCCCTAAAATCAGTTTGTTTACCATTGAATTAGAGTTGTCAATGGTCGTTGATTGCTCAGGCATAGATCAGTTCAATTATAAGCTTACATGAATAGTACGCGATTCGTAGGGTCTCAGACTCGAATCTGATGATATGGGGTAGTTTGGGACTCGGGCAGGCCTAGGTCGTATTTACCCATAGATGTTTTAACGATATATTACCCGAACAGTAACAAAATTTTACACTTTGAAAATATTTGTGGGTCCTTACCGAAGTTTACCCATAGTCTTTACTCAACCTGAACCAACCCAAAATGTATCAGACTCGTCAGTTACGTGACTGGGTCCAAGTAGGGTTAAAAATTGAACCAAACTACTCGATACTCGGCTCGAGCTCGATCGCTAAAAGTTCAGTTCGAGCTCGATTCGACAATTTACCAAACCAAGCTTGAACAACTTTTTGTGTTTGATAAATTTTTTAAGCTCGACTCGTGATCGGCTCGATTAAATCTAGTTTGAGCCTGGTTTGATGAACAATCAAACCAAGCTCAAATACAATTTTCAAAACTCGTTTGTAATTCAAACAAGCTTGAATGCATATACGTTCAGCTCGACTCGACTCATTTTTACCCCTAGGTCCAAGTCAGATCAAAATAGAACACTTTCTTTAGGAATTTCGCGGGTCGAGCCTCGATATAGATATTCAATTCTCATTAACAATCCTATTAGACCATGATCTTTATCATGTGGGAAATAATGAAATGATTTGTAGAAACATTCCTATGAGATACATACAATGCTAGTTGAGGCTTGGAATATGTAACACCTTAGAGGAAGAATGTTAGTTATAGTGGCTAATATTTACTTTTTCAATTAAAATTCCTATTTGATTCCCATAGAGGAAGAATATGTAACAACATCATGTTCCCATTCTTACATTCTCCCATCGTATAAAGAATGTTGTTAAGGTTATTTTCAAGTGAAACTATGGATGATCCCAATTTTTTTAAAAAAAAAAATTGTATACACCAGACGGGTTCACTTACATGCACCAAAATACAATGAAAATAAACAATGTCATAATTTCAATGCTTCCATGTTTTGATTTAGATGTCTATCTTTTTATAAACAATGCAAGCGTTATATATAAATCATATAATCGTGTAAAAATGATTTCATATTAATATCTTGTGACTTTACCAAATAAAGATTTTATACACAGGAATGTTATGCGATTTGACTATGAATCCAAAATATAAACAATAATGTGAATAATAAGTTATTAGTTAATAAATCAAATATAATTAGTAATTAATGACTAAATTATAATTAACCAAAATTATCCCTCCTAGTTATATTGTTTCAATTAAAACATAGTCAAGGACATAAGAATAGATCATTTTGACTAACTCTCACTCTAACTCTTGAGTTGATCACATTTATTTTTACACTAAAACTCGTACACAGTTTATTGTACCCGCATATAATTGTAAATATAGTTGTCTACTCGTCTTCAAATTGCAAAATTTCACTGTATTACTGAGAATTATGGTTCTAACCCAAGGCAAACTCAAATGTAATTTACAAAATAAATTTGTAAATCCGTCATGTTAAATCATTAATTATAAGATAAATAATTAAACTTGAAATAGATCAAAGCTGGTCTAAATTTTTATTTCCCAAGTATCACTTGCAAAAGCTAATCCGAAAATCGATCCATGATATATCATTAGATCACTTAATATGAGGCGTTTTATATGAACATCTTCTAATCATATGTTGTATGAGTGACTGACTCTATTAAAATCGATATGTCGTAAAAAATTTAAAGTCCGGAGAATGATGTAAGCATCCACCCCCACCCCCACCCCCACCCCACCCTACCCTTTATCTCTATAAATGAACATCAACTTCCCTCTCTTCTCAAACCCAAAAACACCACTCTTTCTCCATATATATTATATTCCCCAAATTTATCCCAAACAAACACACACAAACCAAAAACAATACAAAATGAGAACAGGTGGCACCTTATTTCACCCCACCACACTAGTATCACAATCAACAACCGCTGCGGCCGCCGCCGCCACCAAAACAACGTTCTCGCCGCCGGCGACAATCCAACGCTCGCCGTGGCACTCACCCGTGCCCTACCTCTTCGGCGGCCTCGCTGCCATGCTAGGGCTTATAGCATTCGCACTTCTCATACTAGCTTGCTCTTACTGGAAGCTCTCCGGCGGAGAGAACGGCGGCGATAGAGACGTCGACGGCGGCGCCGACGAGAAAGGTGATAATGGGTCCGATGCTAAGGCTTTGCCTGTGTTCGAAGATAAGTTTTTAGTCATCATGGCTGGTGATGTTAAGCCAACTTTCTTAGCCACACCAATGATGTCTGGCAAAACGACATCGTTTAGTGATCAGAAAGTTGAGAGTAAAGAGAATGAAGAAGATGAAGAAATGAAGCAAAAAGATTGTGATGAGCAAACAAGCCATGAAGCCACTGAATCTGAATCTCATTTGAGCCCAAGAACAAATTAGATTTTACTAGAAAAGTGTGTATATATATATTATATAATTAGTTTTTTGTTTCTAGATTTTTTTTTTATTTGGCTATTTGGTCATTTTTGGGATCCAAGGAAATGTACATTTTTTAATGAGATGAAATAGTTTTAATTTAATACTCAAGGTCTTCATTTAGGATGTTGAAATTATAATTTGAAGTATTGTCCGAAATGTTTGAATTGGAGGGTGGCAATATTATAAAAATGAACGATAAATGAAAGTATTTTAGTATATTACATATCGTCGATATTAATCTGCCATATAATTGATTATTACTAATTTAGTTTATTTATTAAGTTATTAGTTGCTCAAGAATATTGTGCTAATTAGACAAATTTTTAAGGAAAAAAATCTAATTATATTGTGAACTAGATAATATGATATATCAAAATATTAACCAAAAAAAATATCAAAATAAAGTTGTCACCAAGCACTAATTAACCTTTGTGTTAGTGAGGAGAATAAAGTAAAGAAAAAAATGAAAAGTATATATTCTTAATTAATGGAAGTTCAAATCTTTATAGATACATATTCTTTTTATTGTGGTTGCCGGAGATGGTCGCCGGCGGCCGGGAAATTGGCCGGAAAAAGGTGGGCCCTTTTGGACCCACAGTGCCCTCAAGGAAAGCATGATCAAGTTTATTGATTTGTTGCTTTTGAGCTGTAAATCACAATATTTCAGGTACTTTGTCACATGAATTTTGTGGTTAATTAGGTGTAATATGACTTTTGCATTCAATTAAGGAAATTTTAATTATTAGTTTGATTGAAGACAAATCGAGATAAAATGAAAGTAAGCAATCATATATATACAATAAATATACCTTTATAGTATATTTCGTCCATTTTATGAATTGTATTTAAGTTTGAAATTATATTGAAATTTCCAGTTATGAAATTACTACTACATTTTTACCATTTACTTGTTAAACATAAAGGCTTCACATATTTTTATGATATTATATTATATAGTATTTTAACCGTCAAATAATTTATTTGAGTTGGTATGATATTTGCTTGCCTACCATGCCACTTCTCAGGTGTCTTGTTCCTGGATTTATTAATGATTGAAATTTTAAATTGACTAAAGTCAATCGGTTAATAATCAACTATTATAGTTGATGTTAGGTGAATTTTTTTTTATTATTTTTAACGAAAGGGGTAATCATATGGGATATATATTATATATATATTGAAAGATTTTAAATATGGAAAAGATAGTTATGACTATGTAAGTTCGGATTAAATATAATATCTTTTACATGAAAGTAAAAATTAATATCACTAAATCAACAAATTTTTGAGATGTTGATCAACTTTTAAATGTTAAATAATATTATGGCAACATTACACCGTCATATAATTAGTTTAACTGATTAGAACTCAGACTAAAATCTACCTAAAATAGTTAATACATAGTCACATTAAATTGTCACTTGGACATAGGGGTGTAAACGAGCCGAGCTCGAGCCGAGCTTGGGAAATTTTCCGAGCTCGAGCCCATTTAGGCGAGCTCGAGCTCGTCGAGCTCATAATTTCGAGCTCGAGCTCGAGCTCGTGAGCTTAAATTCGAGCTCGAGCTCGAGCCCGAGCTCGAGCCGAGCCCATTTGAAATTTTAAATTTTTGGCGGGAATTTTGAATTTGAATTTTTATTTATTTTTTATTAATTATTTAATATATATTTATTAATAAAATTAAAAAATTAATAATATATTATATAATAAAAAATGCGGGAATTTTGAATTTTTATTTATTTTTTATTAATTATTTAATATATATTTATTAATATAATTAAAATAATAATAATATATTAAATAATAAAAAGCTCGCGAGCCGGGCTCGCGAGCTTTTTTTAGAAACAATTGGGCTCGAGCTCGAGCTCGGTTAGAAGCTCGAGCTCGTGAAGCTCGGCTCGAGCTCGAAAAACTCGAGCTCGAGCCGAGCTCGTTTGATCGAGCTCGAGCCGGCTCGCGAGCCGGCTCGGCTCGACTTACACCCCTACTTGGACATATAGTTCATACTAGGGGTGAGCATTGATTCGCTTGATTCGAAAATCAAATCAAAATTATAAATTGAAAATCACACCAAAAATTTTGATCAATTCTATTTTTAACCGAACTAACCGAAATTTAAAAAAAAAACTTGGTTCCATTCAGGTTTTTCAATTTTTTTTTTGATTTCAGGTTTTAACCTACTCCTTTATATGTACATATTTTTAATGTATAATACTTACTAATTGTATATAAATTAAAAATAATAACCAATATGTATTATATATTTCGATTTTTAATTAGATTAATCGCGCTTAAAAATCGAACCGAATTGAATAATCGAAAATTTTGAAGAAAAAAAAAAGAAAAATCGAACCAAAAATTTCAATCTGGTTCGATTTGAACTAAAAATTTTATTTTCAATTCAGTTCGAACCGTTCGATTAATTTTAAACACCCAATTTCAGCCTCAATTTTGCATATAAATCATTTAATTAAAGTTGGTAGAGATTGATGGCAATTAATATGAATTAAAGAGGGGGACAATAGGTGAGTGATGTCACAAATTGCAATTTTCTTGGGATGCAAGTTGATATATATATATATATATATATATAGGCTTGGTGAAATGTGATTGGTGGAAAGCTACGTGTGATCCACTACGTTGTGGCGATCCGACGTCGTTTTACTCTCTTTGCAGCTCAAATTTAAATTACTACTGTTGCATGCTTTTTGCTGCTCCTCGTGAATACCGCTATCCTATTTTCGAGGAAAAATTTAAATAAATATATAAATAATTATTTTTTCAAAAATTACTACAAATTTTGGGTGGTTCGAAGAAAAAAGAAAAAGTCTTGAAAGGGAGAACAGTTTTAGAATAAGAAAAAGTTCTTTTTTTATGTGATATTTTAAATTTTGGTTGTATTTTTTATTTATGTTTTGAAATAAATAAAATTTTGTGGTATTGAAAATTTTATTTGTCAAACTATTTATGTTTAATTAGAGTCCGAAAGAATATAGAAAATAGTTAAGGCGCCTTGATGATAGGCGCATTATATTACTTTTTTAAAAACCCAAAAATATATACTAACTAATCTTTTGAAAGAAATCCAAAAATTATATATTTATTTAAATTTTCCATTTTCAAGAGAGGTTATCCGACAATTTTACGACAAATCAGTTTTAATTGAACCGTTTTGGTATAGCACATTGAAATTTGAATACTATAACATTAATTTATTATAAATCGGCTCCATTTGACCAAATATGTTATAAAATTTTATGAGATTATCATAATGGTGTAACAAATATTTCTTCATTTAGACAAGAAAATATTGACCGGTTCATATGGGTAAAGAGAAGTCCTCTATAAAGGAGTGTCGATAATTTCCCGATTTGGTAAATTTTAGAATCATAAATCGTTTACCACTTAAACTAATCACAATGAGTAATTGTGGTAAAATATATACAAATTTGGACTTGGTCCAAATAATCATAATGTGATTCGTAATGGGTTTAGTAGTGTGCAAGCATTTTGTTAGATGGACTTGGGCCCAAATAATCAATAAGGATTTAACGAAAAGAAAATTCATAATACGGGTTGTTGGGCCGGGCCAAATAACTTGAGAAAGAGATGAAGCCCAGTACTAATATGCATGAAATTTGGGTCTATTATTGAGCTAGATTGATCCAATAAAATAAGTTTGGAATGGAGGAGAGCTGAGTGATTAAGTTCTCGACCCGAATTGTACCCAACCCCATGGGTCCAAAAATATGAGTAATTAAATTCTCGACCTGAATTGTACCCGACCCGTTGGGTACAAAATATGAGTGATTAAGTTCTCGACCCGAATTGTGCCCGACCCGTTGGATCCAAAAATACGAGTGATTAAGTTTTTGATCCAAATTGTACCCGGCCCGTCACGTCCAACTAATTTTGAGCCCGTGGGGCATGTGTTAGGATCTGGGTCGGATCCGGGTAAAAAAATATGGGTATTTTGCAGGTATTTGGCCTAGATCAGGTATTTCACGCCCATTTACAGCCCTATTTGTGTTGTATCTATTCATGATTTAGAAATGGATTAAACGCTATATGATTTGGTTGGAGTGGTTGGAGAGTCGAAATAGGATATCCGTGGATGTCCTAAATGCTCGAGAATCCAAATAAGTATATTACTACTAATTATCTAAACTGTGGGTCGAAGTTACAAATTTCGCTTGATAACGACTCAGAGAGTGGAAACGGGAAATCCGCAGTGGCTATCTTATCTAATAATGATCTTCATCTTTCGACTAATGTTTGATGTGCCTAAACCGCAAGCGCACGGCTTCGGTGCAGTACAAAAGATATCGTTCCCACGAGGACCGAACAATCAAGCACTAGCCTATCAATTATCAGTAATCTAAGCCTAATAAAAATACGAGATACGTTGTAAAGAAAACTAAACAGAACGCAAGAAAACTGATTTGAGTTATATATGATTGGAAATTCCGGAATTAGGGTTTACCACGATATATATTATCGACTCAATTATATTACCGATTAAATTACGATTGCTACTTATGAAGGACACTATCCAATTGTAATCACTATCTTCTGTCGAAGCATAACAACATACCCAAGCTAATTAATCAACTACTTTCGTGATGATTAGACTAAACTCAGACTCATTGATCTCTATAATAGTGTATCGATTCCTCAAAAGACCTAAAACTACTTTCGTGATTTAGGATCCTAGGTTTGAATACTAGGGTTCCGATATAGATGTCACCTTTCAGAATTTTCACCTAATATCTATGAACATGCAAATATGTGGCCAGCAAATTCACAAGCATTAATAAACAAGAATTCAAATCATAAGCATACGCGATGTAACTTCACCGATTCTATAATCTATATCGATAACATGCTATCGGGCTATTCCCGATTCCAGAATACAATGGATTACTCCATAGATACAAAAGCACAATAAACAATTAATAATGCAAACATCATAAACGACAAGAATTAAAAGAGATTAAAGAAGATAATTTCGATTAAACCCGTTGTCGAATAAACTGTTTACAATAATCCTTGAATCTCGTCTCTCGATATCCAATCTTTACAACTCAATTCAGGAAAATAAAGTTCGAACCCTAAAACAATGTTCGGAGGGGGTATTTATACCTAATCTAGAACATAAACCCGAAGTTGGGCCGAATATGGGCTTTCAGCATATTGAACGGCGTACGTACGCCATTTTGAGCGGCGCCTGTACGCCGAGTATTTCGGCATTCGTACGCCGATTATAACGGCGCCTGTACGCCTTGTATTTGCAGCTTTCAATCAAATCGTTCTCGATTTTAGCCTATAATTGGTATTTTTCTTTCGCAACATAGAAATTCCCTACGGCACTCAAAAGTGACATTAAACGCATTTGCGGGATAAAAATATGATACAAGTCTGTAATAAACGTGTCGAGTAAATGATGAAAACTGCGTGAAAATGAGGTTTATCAACCCTCCCAAACTTGCTTTTGTTCGTCCTCGAACAAATGGTAAAATAAAGAAAACAAAAACAAAAACTAAAAATAAACTCATTTTTGTAGAGTACACTATTGCACTTAGCATGTGCAACAAGCCTTTAAACCTTTTTGTTACCCAAAAAGGACGAGTTATAGTCTCGTGAGGGTTTGCAGATGATATACCCACAAAATCGCATAATCAATGAATCTTTGCTAAATCGAAATGTGATACAATCGTACAAAAATCGACGTGAACTAATGACCCGACATTTTTAGAAAAAGATCAGGCAATCGCTTAATCATTGGTTACATCACACCACAGAGTTAAACAAGCTTCTAGAAAGCACTGAATAATGCCATCTTTAAGCATTATAGTCGAGTGGCGTTTCTAACACAATTTGAGTGGCGCCCATCTATACCAACTGATCTAACAGATATTAGGGTCTAACTGGTTCACAACATTGAGCTTTTAGCGTAAATCACTTGTGCAAACGATTTCATACTTTACAGGATTGTGCAATGTTCGTTCTCTTAGACTTTCTATAACACCCGTTATCGAGTTTTGGGTCAACGATTCCCAAGCTAGATAGCCATAGGGCGTTAAGTTTTAAGAGACTCCTTCGAACTTAATCACTCAAGTGTCAAAGGTCACAAAACGAACTAATCCATGCAGTAGCGATTCTATAAGTAGCATTTATCGTTTCTATTTTTTTTTTTTTTTTCAAATCGTGCCAGAAGACGTTGTTCTAATTTGGTAGACTTGGAGGCCACTACCTATGTGTTTCGAAAACGGGTAATCCACTCAACTCCTATGCTGTGGACTACTACGTATTAGTGACTAGCCAGAAAAATGTAACTAAGCAGATGATATCGCCGACAGAAAAGTTCATGCATTATATGTATTAAACAGTCAGGCTTTCATATCACCGAGTCAATCGTTGTAAGATGATCACAAAGATAAAGCTATAAGCCATAGTAAGAGTGTTATGTCCCCGTAAACAACCCCCAAACTGTAACCGCACATTGTCCCTAATGTGATGAACGTGTGTATGCATGCATGCATAAAAGTAAAAAGGGACGTAACCTTGTCACAAGTCGAGACGATCGTTCTGATTTTTGCTAGGTATTGGATCGATAGGACTGTAGAGAAACAAAACACTGGAACTAGAGAAAAGAAATAGACTTTTTGGATTAATCATCTTTGGCATTACATTCCATCCTAAAGTCTAAAAACATAAAAACATAAAAGTGAAAGGAAAACAAGTAACTAAAAACATAAAACATAAAAAAAGGAAAAGAAAACTCAAGTGAAGCGAATGGCGGTGCACGGTCTCTAGGCTGCATCGTCATGGCGGTCTGTCTGTTCAGGCTCAAAATCGATGTCGGCCATGAAATCATCGACCGGGTCAGTGGCAGTGGGGTTGGTGGGAGTGGGATTACGTCGAAGATCTTCTTGGCGCTGCCACTCGCGAATAGCATTAATGTCGGACTGCATAGTACCCATATCAGTCCTGATTCCCGCAATGTTAGTCTGCATTGCGCCCATACCGGTCATAAGTCCTGCGATGTCGGTTTGAATTTGAGTGAAGAGCAGGTGGTATGGGTCCGGCGGAGGAGGTGCTGGAGCGCTCGAGCTAGTCCCGACGTCTGTATGTGGCAACTCAAAATGCTCAGTCGGTTGTCGTGCTCGTTTCTGCGGGGGAGCGCGTGAGCTATCACTATAGCCAATATCCTCGCCGGCATCCTCAAAAATATCATCGGGGAACTCGGGGACATCATTGTGTTCGCAGAGTAAATGTATAAGGGCGGGGAAGATCAAAGGTCTCTTCCGCCTCCCCGAGTCCTGTCCCATGTCGGCAGTTAAGCTTTCGATAGCTTCACAAAGGCTATCACATATGATGCGGCTCTCGTTTATTACCTTCCCACTGAGTATAGCATATATTAGAGTAGCCCGCGCGCGTGTTACTTCAGAACGATTCGTCGTGGGCATTAACCGGTAGCGTATGAACTCGTACCAGAATGACGCTATCGGGTTTAGATCGTTTCGGCGAAGTGTGGATTCCTGCCTAATCCATTGTGTGTCTTCAGTCGCCACTGTTTTTGTAATTTCGAATTTTAATTGTGGGGTCGGGTCTCTTAGCAATTCTGAATATTCGCTCGGGCCGTCGACGTCTGGCAAGTGGAGTACATGTTGTATGTTATGTGTATCAAAGTTGACCTCGACACCCCGAACATCGACTGTATGACTGTTCCTACGCGGTCCGTATAATTTTTCGTATTCGACACAGTTTGCATAAAATTCCTGAACCCACGTGATGTTGATCTTGGGTAGTATGTTCGAGAATCCTTTCCAATCGTAGGCGGTGGCTATGGTCCGTATTGATTTGGGTTTGGTGAATAGAATGGGTCGTTCTTTTAAGAGTGCGTGCGACATCAAACGTCGCCAAGTCGTCTCGGTTTTCGGTGTTTCGAATCGAGTAGTCCTATCATTTACCTGTTCCTCGGGTCGATTTCGAGAGGAGCTCGCTGGAGCTTTACCCTTACCCTTAGACGGATTCTTTGTCCTAACCATTTTCTAAAATTTCGGCGGAGTAACGGTGCTTTTCATTGACCAAGTCCTCGACCAATGCAATCAACCAACTAACCGAGCCAAATGCAATACCAACCTGAAGTCAATCAATCCAATCTCAATCCAAATAATTCCAAACTACTTCGATCAAGCCTAGCCCGGAATTCCAACACCACAATATGCAAAATTCAATCCAACCCAATACTTCAACACTTCAAGCAATTCAACCAAATAGCAATCCCCAAATTCTCAATTCACAATTCAAAACAATGATCAATATTTTCTAAGATGAAGTGTAATATTATAAACTCGTTTGGATTCGATTCAAACAAACCACAATATTCCCAATTTCCGCCCCTTTTTCGTAAACCCTCACTCGATGGTTGCAAAAAACGATAATGTAGCGATTAATCCTCTAAAACCATGTTCAAAACCACGAATTCAAATCAAAACTAGGTTAATCCAACCAAAACTCGTCCAATTGTTGCCCAAATTTTCGAAATTTCGGAAACCCTAATTTGCAAAACCAAATTCGAATTCGAAAGAGTTAGCTATCCCTTACCCCAATGACGATTTCGTGTTTGAATCTTCGTAGTTGAGTGTATTTTGTTGCCTCTCGAAGCTAATCTGAATGAAAAACGAAAGGTAGTGAGAAAGAGATCGATGGTTGTGTGAGAGGATTGTGTTTGAATGTGTAAAAGGGTAAAAAAATATGTTTTAAAAAACCTTAAACCCGACCCTGCGTACGTACACCATTTTACGCGGCGTACGTACGCAGCGTATTTCGGCGTACGTACGCCGTTCATTTTTGCGTACGTACGCGAAGGTCTTAAAAATCTCTGCCCTCGTTGTTTGTACGCCGATTTACACGGCGTACGTACGCCGTGTATTTCGGCGTACAGGCGCAATGTCTTCTCGCGTACGGGCGCGGATTTGAAAAAAAACGTTGCCTCCGTTGATTGTACGCGATTTAACATTGCGTACGTATGCCGTACAAAACTCAAAAAATAAAAGAAAAAGCATGAAACAAAAGATAACAAAAGGAAAGAAAAACACAAACGAAAAGAAAACAAACGTAAAGGATACATTTGGGTTGCCTCCCAAATAGCGCTTGTTTTACGTCTTTAGCTCGACGCTACCATGCTTAATTTGTTGTGTCTGATCGAGCATCGCGAAGGCTCGACGTGATAGCTTTTTCGATCGGTTCGCCCGCGATGTAATGCTTGAGTCGTTGCCCATTAACTTTGAAAATTCCCGTTCCTTCGCTCCAAATATCGACAGCTCCGAATGGATATGCTGTTTCGACTACAAATGGTCCCGACCATCTTGATCGTAATTTGCCCGGAAACAGTTTCAGACGTGAATTGAATAATAAAACGAGATCACCCTTCTTGAATTCTCGTCTGTGAATCTGTTTGTCGTGCCACTTCTTCGTCCGCTCCTTATAAGTTCGTGCATTCTCATATGCATCTAGTCGTAACTCGTCAAGTTCATGTAACTGTAACATTCTTCGCTCACCAGCATCTTTAAGATCGAAATTTAGAGCTTTGACGGCCCAATATGTCTTATGTTCGAGTTTTACCGGTAAATGGCAAGATTTGCCATAAATAAGACGAAAGGGTGTCGTACCTATCGGGGTTTTGAAAGCGGTACGATATGCCCATAAAGCATCGTCTAGCTTGAGAGACCAATCCTTTCTTGATTTTGAGACAGTCTTTTCGAGGATTACCTTGATTTCTCTATTCGAAACTTCTACTTGACCACTAGTTTGGGGATGATATGGTGTAGCAACTTTATGTGTGACCCCGTACTTGGTAAGTAAAGCTTCGAATTGGCGTTCCGTAAAATGCGTACCTCCGTCACTTATCACTACCCTTGGAACACCGAATCTAGGAAAAATAATCTTTTTGAACAATCGGGTTACCACCCTCGAATCATTTGTTGGCGAGGCAATCGCTTCAACCCACTTCGAAACATAATCCACTGCCACAAGTATAAACTTGTTACCACACGACGATGGGAATGGTTCCATAAAATCAATTCCCCAAACATCGAAAATCTCAACCTCTAGAATTGTATTCATAGGCATCTCGTTACGCCTCGATATATTTCCCGTTCTTTGACAACTGTCACATGCACTAACAAAATCTTGAACATCTTTGAACAAAGTAAGCCAATAAAACCCAGATTGAAGAATTTTCGCTACCGTCTTGGATTTACTAGCATGACCCCCATATGGTGAACTGTGACAGTGAGTCATAACACTTACCATCTCATCTTCCGGTATGCATCTCCTATATACCCCGTCTGTACAGTGCTTGAAAAGAAGAGGCTCATCCCAATAGTGATGCTTAAGGTCAGTAAAAAATTTCTTCTTTTGCAGATAACTAAAATCGGGCGGTAGGATCTTACATGCTAAGTAGTTAACATAATCAGCGTACCACGGTGCATCTATCTTAGCCACTGCATAAAGATGGTCATCGGCGAATGAATCGTCTATTGGTAGGGCTTCTTTATTGTCGTCTTCTCTAAGTCGAGATAGATGGTCTGCTACAGTATTCTCTATTCCCTTTTTGTCCCGAATTTCAATATCGAACTCTTGCAGTAACAATATCCATCTGATAAGTCTCGGTTTAACATCTTTTTTACTCAAGAGGTACCTGATTGCGGAGTGGTCTGTGTAAACTATGACCTTGTAGCCCACCAGATATGAACGAAATTTATCGAAGGCGAATACTACAGCCAATAGCTCTTTCTCAGTAGTAGCATAATTCATTTGAGCCTCATCTAACGTCCTACTAGCATAGTAGATGACATGCATCTTTTTATCCTTTCTTTGGCCTAATACTGCTCCAATAGCAAAGTCGCTTGCATCGCATATAATCTCAAAAGGTAGGTTCCAGTCGGGCGGTTGAACAATAGGGGCGGTAACAAGTGCTTCCTTCAACCTGCGAAAAGCATCAAGACAATTATTATCGAAATCGAAAGGAACATCTTTAGCAAGTAAATGAGTTAAGGGCTTAGTAATCTTAGAAAAATCCTTAATGAATCTCCGGTAAAAACCGGCATGGCCCAAGAAACTCCTAACATCCTTCACACAGGTAGGTGGTGGCAACTTCTCGATCACTTCCAGCTTTGCTCGATCAACTTCAATTCCTCGTTCAGATACGAGGTGTCCTAACACAATGCCTTCCCTAACCATAAAATGGCATTTTTCCCAATTTAAAACTAAATTGACTTCTCCACATCTCTGCAACACTCGAGAAAGATTAGACAAACAAATATCGAAAATGGTGCCATATACAGAAAAGTCATCCATAATATTCTCAATAAGATCAGAAAATATAGCCATCATACATCTTTGAAAAGTAGCAGGCGCATTACACAAACCAAAAGGCATTCTCCTAAAAGCATAAGTGCCATAGGGACATGTGAACGTGGTTTTTTCTTGATCATTAGGGTGGATAGGAATTTGATAAAACCCCGAATACCCATCTAGATAACAAAAGTGTGAATGGTTAGCTAACCTTTCAAGTACTTGATCAATAAAGGGAAGGGGAAAGTGATCTTTTCGAGTTGCCGTGTTCAATTTCCTATAATCTATACACATTCTCCACCCAATGACTGTTCTAGTAGGAATTAATTCGTTCTTTTCGTTTTTCACTATAGTCACTCCTCCTTTCTTAGGGACTACTTGTACCGGACTTACCCACTTACTATCAGAGATAGGATAAATAATTCCAGCATCTAACAATTTTAGAACCTCTTTTCTAACTACATCTTGCATAGTAGGATTCAGTCTACGTTGATGTTCCCTAGAAGGTTTAAAATCATCTTCCATCAAAATTTTATGCATGCAAAACGATGGATTAATCCCTTTTAAATCATCAATAGTGTAACCTATGACTTTTTGATGCAACCTAAGGACTCTAAGCAATTTATCAATTTCTTCCTTATTCAAATCAGCATTCACGATCACATGATACATAGTATTAGGTCCAAGAAATTCATACCTGAGTGTCGAGGGAAGTGGTTTTAGTTCTACCTGGGGTATCGAGTTAGATTCTTTGCTTTCCTTAGGATCTTTGCTCAACTCCTTTACTCCAATGGCATTGATTGGAACCGATGGATTTCCCTCAAGAAGACGAGCGATATCAGCAATAGCTTCGTCTTCATCTCCCGTCGAACCGTTGTTCACTAGGCAAGCTTCCAATGGATCACTGCATAAGTACTTCGTGAGCTTGTCTTGAACTAGCCGGTCCACATGATCAACTCTACAACAAGAATTCTCAAAAGAAGGGTAAGCAACAGTTTTAGCTAAATTAAATTCAACCTTCTCGTCCCCGACTTTTAATGATAACCTACCGTTCTTAACATCTATAATAGCACCAGCTGTGGCTAAGAACGGTCTACCAAGTATGATGGGGATTTGAGAATCTTCCTCCATCTCTAGAACAACAAAATTAGCAGGAATAAAAAAATTTCCTACTCTAATCGGTACATCTTCTAGCATACCTACTGGATACTTCACAGATCTATCAGCTAATTGTAGAGTAATCGTAGTAGGTTTTAACTCACCCATCTCTAACTTACGTGAAACCGAAACATGCATAAGGCTAACGCTAGCACCAAGGTCACATAATGCATGATCAAAACTCACGTTACCTAATACACATGGAATCGAAAAACTACCGGGGTCTTTAAGCTTAGGAGGCAATTTATTTTGAATTAATGCAATACACTCTTCAGTTAAAGCCACTGTTTCATAATCCTCAAGTTTTCGCTTGTTAGACAGAATTTCCTTAAAAAATTTAGCATATGATGGCATCTGTGCAAGTGCATCAGTAAATGGAATGTTAATGTATAGCTTTTTCAAAACATCTAAAATTTTTCCAAACTGCTTATCTAATTTTGCCTTAGCTAATCTTTGAGGAAAGGGTATGGGTGGTTCATATGGTGGAGGAGGTACATAAACAGGCTCTTTTTCAGTTACTTCGTTCGTTTTATCTGTTGAGCTGTCAGGGCTAAGCGTTTTCTCTTTTTCGACCTTATCAGTTTGGCTCGCATCTGTAGGCATCCTAGGGCCTTCATAATTAGTACCACTCCTTAAAGTAATAGCCTTACAGTGTTCCTTTGGATTTTTCTCGGGTTGACCAGTAAAAGAACCAGAAGTCCTATTCGGGTTGCTAGCCTGTTGTGCAATTTGAGTTTCTAGCATTTTGTTATGAGTTGCTAAAGAATCTACTTTTGTTGCTAGTTGCTTAATTGCATCATTTACCACTTCGTTTTGTTTAGTCTGGGCTACTACAAAACCCTCAAGAAGCGACTCTAGGTTCGATTTCTGTGGTGGAACAGGGTTATAAGGCTTTTGTTGAAATCCCGGTGGTGGTCTAAAATTAGATGGTGGGGCTGCGTTTTGAGTCGGCTTGTATGAAAAATTGGGGTAATTTCTCCAACCAGAGTTAAAAGTGTTTGAAAATGGGTCGTTCTTTTGGTTGAAGTTATTCACATAATTGGCTTGCTCTATAGAGGGATCGGTCGGTATACTCGCAAATTGACACTCTAATGCAACATGACCAATTGTACCACATATTTCACACATAGGGGGTGGGGTCGTGACAGAGTTAACATGCATGTTCATGGAATCTAGCTTCTTAGACATAGCCTCTACTTGTGCAGAAAGTAAAGTAATGGCATCAATATCATACTTACCTGGTGTCTTCTGTGGAATCAATCTTTCGCTTGACCATTGGTAGTGGTTCAGTGCCATATCCTCGATTAAGTCATATGCTTCATCGATACCCTTATTCATTAAATCTCCTCCAGCTGCTGCATCGACTGACATCCTCGTGGTATAAATCAGTCCGTTATAAAATGTATGAACTATGAGTCATTTCTCTAGTCCGTGATGTGGGCACAGTCGGAGAAGATCCTTGAATCGTTCCCAAGCTTCATATAATGATTCACCATCTCGCTGAGCAAAAGTTGTGATTTGGTTCCTCAGTTGGGCAGTCTTGCTCGAGGGAAAGTATCTTGCTAGAAAGCATTGCATGAGCTGATCCCATGTTCTGATTGAACCCGATGGTAAAGAGTGTAGCCAAGCCCTCGCCTTGTCTCTCAGTGAAAACGGGAACAGTCTCAGCCTGATAGCATCTTGTGAGACCCCGTTCATCTTCAAAGTATCGCAGTACTCTAAAAACATAGACAAGTGGAGGTTCGGCTCTTCAGTAGGTGCACCCCCAAACTGATTCTGCTGAACCATTTGCAGAAGGGATGGCTTGAGCTCAAAGTTGTTGGCCTCTACAGTAGGCCTGGCGATGCTGGAGTAAAGTGTCTGCGCATTCGGCGCTGCAAAATCCTTAAGACATCTCGCATTTGCGTTCGCATTCACATTTGCAGCCGGGTTTGCATTCGCGTTAGCGTTTGCATTAACATTCACATTCACATTCTCTTCAGCCATTGTAACTTGTTTAAGTTGAGCTTGCTTCAGTTTTTGTAATTTCCTCCTAGCACGAAAAGTTTTCTCGATTTCTGGATCAGGTTCGAAATCGAGCTTACTTCGCATACAAGGAAAAATCGAAAACCTGAAATAAAACAGAGAAATAAAAATTAAAAACTAAAAATAAAATAAAATGGCTTAGTCTCACTAAAATCTGATAAAAACTAATATTGTCTATTCAAGTCCCCGGCAACGGCGCCAAAAACTTGGTGTGCCTAAACCGCAAGCGCACGGCTTCGGTGCAGTACAAAAGATATCGTTCCCACGAGGACCGAACAATCAAGCACTAGCCTATCAATTATCAGTAATCTAAGCCTAATAAAAATACGAGATACGTTGTTAAGAAAACTAAACAGAACGCCAGAAAACTGATTTGAGTTATATATGATTGGAAATTCCGGAATTAGGGTTTACCACGATATATATTATCGACTCAATTATATTACCGATTAAATTACGATCGCTACTTATGAAGGACACTATCCAATTGTAATCACTATCTTCTGTCGAAGCATAACAACATACCCAAGCTAATTAATCAACTACTTTCGTGATGATTAGACTAAACTCAAACTCATTGATCTCTATGATAGAGTATCGATTCCTCAAAAGACCTAAAACTACTTTCGTGATTTAGGATCCTAGGTTTGAATACTAGGGTTCCGATATAGATGTCACCTTTCAGAATTTTCACCTAATATCTATGAACATGCAAATATGTGGCCAGCAAATTCACAAGCATTAATAAACAAGAATTCAAATCATAAGCATACGCGATGTAACTTCACCGGTTCTATAATCTATATCGATAACATGCTATCGGGCTATTCCCGATTCCGGAATACGATGGATTACTCCATAGATACGAAAGCACAATAAACAATTAATAATGCAAACATCATAAACGACAAGAATTAAAAGAGATTAAAGAAGATAATTTCGATTAAACCCGTTGTCGAATAAACTGTTTACAATAATCCTTGAATCTCGTCTCTCGATATCCAATCTTTACAACTCAATTCAGGAAAATAAAGTTCGAACCCTAAAATAATGTTCGGAGGGGGTATTTATACCTAATCTAGAACATAAACCCGAAGTTGGGCCGAATATGGGCTTTCAGCGTATTGAACGGCGTATGTACGCCATTTTGAGCGGCGCCTGTACGCCGCGTATTTCGGCGTTCGTACGCCGATTATAACGGCGCATGTACGCCTTGTAAAGTGGCGCTCGTACGCCGATTATAACGGCGCCTGTACGCCTTGTATTTGCAGCTTTCAATCAACTCGTTCTCGATTTTAGCCTATAATTGGTATTTTTCTTTCGCAACATAGAAATTCCCTACGGCACTCAAAAGTGACATTAAACGCATTTGCGGGATAAAAATATGATGCAAGTCTGTAATAAACGTGTCGAGTAAATGATGAAAACTGCGTGAAAATGAGGTTTATCAATGTTTCATAAAATTTCTTCCAAGTTGAAAATATGTAAGTGCAATGAAGATGAATCCTTGCATAAATTGAGAATTTCGAAATGGACTAATCTTTTATGAAACCTGAAAACATGTTTAATTTGTGGTTCATTAATTAGGATTGGATCAACACATCTCTGTTTTATTTTCTTTCTTCTTTTCATTGTTTCAGTTGGAAAAATGGATTCACATGCATCATTCTGAAGTAAAGTAAGTACTTTTTGGAAGAACATGGATTGTGCATCTTGTGAACAAACTAGTACAAGTTTCATCATGTAAAAAGCTTCAAAAGTTTGGTTCTGCAATTCCAAGCTTGTGACATTTGGGGAAATACTGATAATCTGTTGGATTCGGTGTGATATAGATTTTCTCGTTACATATGCATGATTGGGACAAGATTTTCTATTCCAAATCGTTGCATCTTCTATTCCATGTATTAGATGTTTGTCACGTGTTAAAATATTTACACATGTGAAATAACTCTTAATAAGTATATTTGTGAATTACACATGCCAGAATAGAAGATTATCGTCTCTTGGGCGAGTCTGTAATCTCAACTCTAACTGAATAAGATTAAGTTTAAAATGAAATGTATCGAGAAAATTATTGAACAGATCAAGTGAAATTAACCCATTATTGTTGAATTATGGAGGATTAGACGATGAAAATTATCCTACTTAAATCATGGTGTACCGATTCAATGTAGAATGGTAAACGGTCTATTTCAAAAATGAACGGTTATGAGTGATTGGAGCAAAACTACAAAAATTCCTCCAAAACTACAGTATATTTCACTATTTTTTTACTTCTTTAAAATTATGGTAAAAATTATATTTAATAAATACATTTTACATGATTTCCGTAAGTTATATTTACTATAATAAAATTATATATTATCATATCAAGTTCCAGTTAAAAATCAGTGAAAATAAATAGTGGTGTATAATATTTCTTAGGTTAAATGGCTTAATGATGCAACTTTTGTGTATTTTTTTTTCTTTCTTTTCACACTTTCATAAGCAAAGCCAAATTAATTGATATATTAGGAGCCAACTAATTATGCAACTGAGACCAAACTTATGATGACGTAATTTCAAGTTGTTTATCAATTTAACTGTAGGTTTATTCATAAAATCAATCAACAAAAAACTTTTCAAACCAAATGCTCAAAAATAAAAATGGGAATATTTTTTTTAAAAAAATCAATCTATTTACGAAAAAATCGTTGTTCTTATCTAATCGGGGCATTCCAAAATTTTGAAATTGGTACCAAATTATGAAAGCGAAATGAAGCCAAGCTAAATCAAACTGGACCAAGTATTGATTTCAAATGTGATCAATATGAAATTAACAAAACAAAGTTTCTTTATCATTAATTATAAACATCAAAGAATGAAATCAGTGTTAAATTAATACATTAAGTACTTCTTTGCCAATTTCAATATCTAAGATTGTTCTTTCTATATATTATAAGGGTCGAATTTTATAAAAATTCAAATTCTTAAAAGGGTGTTCAATCAAGTTTATAAGTTGTATACGTTCTTATAAAATGTTTGATAAACTTTATGTAAAAATAATTTTAAATTTTTAAAAAATAAATTGTCGAAAGCTTCTAAAAACAAGTCAAAGATACTCCAACTTATTTTATAAAAGCTTATTAAGAGAAATTGTAACCTTCAAAAAAATATTTGGGATAAAATTGTAACCTTTTCAAGTTTTTACACTTTTTCATAGAAACTTTTCTATTTTACACCATCTTATACAATCAAGATTGTATTTTAAACTTTTTTATATATATTTTTCATTTTTTCACTTACTTTTTAAAATTACAAGGGATTTAATTATAAACTTTTTATATTTTTAGTGTTTTCTTTAATAGAATTTCGGTATTACGTTACATATATTACATATAACTTTTTTTATGGCTCTTGTAGTTCACTATTTAAGTTGAGATGACACTTTGGATAATACAAATCAAAATAATAAAACCACGAGAAAATATCATTTCAACTGATAATAGAATCACGCAACATTTCGCTTTCTCTATCGGAAAAATACTAAAATATAAAACTTTATAAAAATTAAGCTTGAAACATATGAAAATATAAACAAAAAAAATGTTTATATAAAAGGTTTAAAAATGCCAAAAATTTAGATGGATTATTATCTTTACCCCAAAACATTTTATTATGAGTAAGACTTTACAAGCTTGTTAATTCATTTGTTGGACAAACTCTACCACACCAACAAGAGCCATCAATCCCCCACCTAAATTCTGTGCAATCAACACCCTTATAGCACATTTTTAATAGTACATCTTCATATATAGAGTACAATATGGAGCACAAATATGTATTGTCAATCATTAATTTAGTCTAAAATGAATTTGGAAAATAAATTGTTATACTCTTACTTGTTAATTATGTCTAAAAAAACATTTGAGATACCAAAAGCATAATTTTTTCTTAAATTTTTAAAAAAGTAAATTGACTATAATTCAAATTGTATAAACGAGCAATGGTTAAATTAAAACAGATAAAAAAAGGACTAAAAGTAATTGTTACGTCATTCATGACGCTGAATTGGAGCAATTCAATATCAAAAGCATAATTTTTTTTTAAAAAAAATAAATAGTAAATTGAATATAATTCAAATTTTATAAACGAGCAATGATTAAATTAAAAACAAATAAAAATAAAACAAATTGTTACGTGATGAATGAGAATTGGAGCAATTCAATACCAAAAAGAGACCAATTTAAATTGTACAATATTAGAAATGGCATATAAATAATTTGAGCCCAACTGGCCAACTCCCAAATACAACTTTCCAGCTAAAAATTTGGACCAATCTAATTAAATTCCCCAAAAAGTCCTATTTTTGAGTACTTGTTCTTTCTCCTTTTGATACATTTGACAATATTCCAAACCCTAAAAAACTTTATATGTAGTACATAAAAATTTAAAATAGAAAATTCTATTTCGATTAGGGATATGATTTTTTGTTTTAAATTTTTGTTACATTTGCTAATTAAATGTTTGACATATGTTAAAATATATTAAATATATTTTAATAAGCGCATTAAATGAATATGAAATACAAAACAATGTCGATAATGGACCCCACCTATCTTCTCTAAACCACAAATTTCTCATATTACCTAAATATTAAATTCCACAATTTATTTGGCTAAGGCTTTGCCACTTGTCGTCACGTCATTGGCCACCTTCTAGATACCCCCTTACCCATTTAGTTCGCTAGTAAGATAATAGTGTACTTCAATATTTCCATTTCAACACTCTTAAATTCAACAAACAAATAGAAAAAATATTTCATTTCTCAAATTGTAGAGAAGGAAATATATATATATATATAATCAATGGTGGCTGAAACCTGGAACTTAACGACGGCGAAGATATGCCACTCGTGCAAAACGACGCCGTCCGCGGTGTTCTGCCGTGCTGACTCGGCTTTCCTCTGCATGGCCTGCGACGCCAAAATCCACGCGGCGAACAAGCTGGCGTCGCGCCACGCGCGCGTCTGGTTGTGCGAGGTCTGCGAGCAGTCTCCGGCCTCCGTCACCTGCAAGGCCGACGCTGCGGCGCTCTGCTCCGCTTGCGATCGCGACATCCACTCAGCTAATCCACTCGCGCGCCGCCACGAGCGCGTGCCTATCGTTCCGTTCTACGACGCCGTTTCGGCGAAACCGAATCATTGTGCGGTGGTGGAAGAGTGTTCCGAGGAGGAGGCTGAAGCGGCGTCGTGGCTGCTGCCGGATCCGAGCAGTAAATTGGATCCGGAGGAAGAATCTGGATCGCCTGAGTGTAAATCGGTGGAGTATTTGTTTAATGATATGGATCCGTATCTGGATCTGGATTTGATTGCCGGTGAGCAGAAGATGCATAATAATCATGTTGTTGGAGAACAGAAGGTTCAGTATTCTTCCGATGGAGTTGTGCCGGTGCAGGTTCCAGGTCCGGTGGTTGAAGGATTTCCGACGTATGATGTTGAGTATCCTGGATCTAAGCCTTTTTTGTACAACTTCACTTCACAATCCATTAGCCAAAGTGTAAGTTCTGAGTTATCTATTTGCTAATTAATTGAGTAGGAATTGATTACTGTTTAGATGTGCTTGGGGTGTAAACAATAACGATTTTAAGTGTTTGAATGTGCTAGCAGAGTTTTGAAAACTTATTTGAAAACTTATTAAACACAAAAAGTTGTTCAAACTTGCTTCCTTTGAATTGTTAATGAACTGAACTTAGACTAACTTTTATGATCGAGTCAGTATCTAGTTGTTTGAGATATAATGTCTCAGTTAAAGTGAAATTCAGTTGTACAAATAAATTGTTCTAGCCTGAGCTGAAAGTGAAACTAATACTCTGAATTGTGAAGAAAAGATAGAGAAAATTAGATTATGATGAGACTTTTGAGTTATTACATCTTCAACACCTAAATCTCTAGAAATTGAATTTACATAATATAATTGAATACTTCTTTGTCAAAGTAAGAACAATGGTTAATTGGTTATTGTTGGCTATCTTGCTTAGTACTAGTATATATATCAAAATCTAAGGATATAAAGTATACAATCAAATCAATATCAACTAATCTTTTGCTAATAACTTATCTAATCCATGAATGATAATGACAGGTATCTTCTTCATCCATGGAGGTGGGAGTTGTCCCAGACCACAACGCCATGGCCGATATATCGAACAATTTCATTAAGGACGAATCTATCCCGGTCCCACTCTCGGGAATGGACAGAGAAGCTCGGGTTTTAAGGTACCGCGAAAAAAGAAAGAACAGAAAGTTTGAAAAAACGATTCGATATGCGTCAAGAAAGGCGTATGCAGAGACGAGGCCAAGAATCAAAGGGCGTTTTGCTAAACGCTCGGAGCTTGAAGTCGAATCCCTTATCGCCGGTGATGCATCTTATGGTGTTGTACCAACTTATTAATAATAAAACTTTGTTGTTAATTAATTTAACTAAATCTTGGGTATAAATTGTGATGTTGTTGTAACACAAGATGAATTGATGATTGTGTGTATATATTTTGTAGGGGAGATTATATATGACTCTGATGTTTTCGATCGATGTGTTTTATTACAGTCATCGGTTTTGTAGTGTAATAATTTCTCTTATGTAATGAATTTTGTTTTGTTTCTCCATTGATGTTTATTAGAGTGACAGTCAATCTTCTTGTTTGTTCTATTGGATGTGAAAATTTGAGAATTATTGCCACCATATGCTGATCTCTGAGATGGCTATTGCAATTCTGATTGCATTTTTTGATCTTGATAGCTCTCGAGAGATTAATTTGCGAGAGATCTACACAAAATGTGTTCATACATAATACAGATTTTCACACATATATATATATATATATATACTTGATACTTGTAATTCACACGCTTAAAAAAATGTTTAGCATGTTTAAATATTTTGATTTAAAATAAAAGATGAAACAATTACTTTGAAAAGAAAAAAAAAATCCTATCACGCCTACATGTTGGATCTTCTATTTTATTATTGTCAATTTCGCTTCACATATATTCCATCGAAATATAATCTATATAATTAAATACATATTAAAAGAAGAATACATTTAAACGACATACAAACTGAAACATCAAATTACAACACATTATAAAACCCATTTTGCCATTGTTTCCCTCGTACGATGCCATGTGTGGGCTTAACTTCAGATTAATGATAATTTTATAACAAAATATATTTAATTCATTATAACAGATCGATTTTATTAATTATTTTATGGGATTTAAAGGGAATTCCACAGTTATTAAATTTACTTTCAAAATATAGTATTATAGAAAATAAATCAGCTTTTGGATAATATAATATAGTAACCGGATCAAATTCTGAAAGCCCATTGGCTGGCAAGATTTCCAAAGTTCTCATTGAACCAATGGGCCCACCACGTCCAATAATAATTTTATATAAATAGAGAAAGCGATTGACATATGATTTCTATATTAATCTATTCTATAAGAGCTAACGTGTAAACCATCATTTATTTTATTTTAATAATTGGCAACTATCAGAATCAATCTTACTTAATCTTGTAAAATTATTTCTAGTCATGATCCAATCAATGAGACTTCTATAATTAATTATTATTTTTTTTGACACGAGATCTAATTGTATATGTCAAGCACAAGACATATATACAAATGACATTTTAAATTTTCTTTTTACCAAAAAAAAGAATAGAGATTTTATCTTTTCTAGCATGATTGCTTATTTATTTATTTTTATCATAAATAATAATTACTTTTTTCGTACAGAGTAAAACTAATTTTTATTAGTGGATCGGATCCAGACTCAAACCTAAGATTTGGTATCTGGATTGGGTTTAGTAAGACACAAAATATTACTATGGGTAGTAAATGGGTGGATTATGTTGAATTTTGGGTTGGTTCTTTATTCCTGAAATCAAACTGAACCCAAAAGAAATCGAATTTAACCCAAAATGAAATCATTGTAATTTAGATATTTGCAATTAATTTGGGCCAAATTTAAACCAAGTTAGAACCGAAAGAATTTTTTTAAAATCCAATCCAATTGAATTGGGTGGGAATTATATTGGCATTCCTAATACAAGTTCACTAAAATATACTTTATCGTATGTCTAACATCGAAATTAACTTAAAGAATTTCTAACAATGATTAAAACAATAGCTCATTATTATTATTTCATATATATATACATACATTAAAATTGATGTATCTATATATATGAGAATGTATTTTAATTGAGTCCAAGTCCGGGTTCTTAGTAATAATAAGAACCATTTGAATTGGGCTTATGTGATGAACTATAGGTAAAGCCCTTAGGAAAAAAGGAAGCATTTGAGAAATGAAATTGAATAAGAATTGTTGTAATGTTATATTCTTACGTTTTTGGGTCGAGTCGTGTTAAATGGGCTCAAAATGACCTTTATTCTAGAATTGAGACTTTTGGGTTGAGTTGGCTCAAGAAGGGATGAGTTATTTGGGCCTAATGGGCCAATCTGGATCAAGCCCAATACAAATATAGAGTTGGAGAAATTTAAAACAAATCTATATATATGTGTATCTTCATTATTTTTTTAAATGTTTTAATTTCTTGTCTTTTTTAAAAGATTTTGAGGACTTTTTCGTGTACCTTCATTGAATTTGGTGTGAAATAAATAATCATTATGGGAATGAAAAGGAGTTTGGCAAATTATAATTGTGTATTTATTTGAATATACGGGTGTAAATCACTTGAGTCGAGTCTGAGTCGAACTAAATACATAATTGTTTAAATTTATTCCAATTAAAATCGAGTTTCAAAATTGTGTTTGAGCTTAGTTTGATTAATTGAGTCAGACTCAAACGAGCTTTAAACGAATCGAACACGAGTCGAACTCGAGTAATTTGATTATCTTGTACATATTTTTATTATTTTAAGTCTAAATCATCATTAAACTCAATTTAAATATTGATATAAGCTCGAATAGGCTTTTATCGATTGAAACTCAAATCAAATATCGAATAGTTTGATTTGAGTTTCAGCGTTATTTGCATCGTTAAACTCTAAACTCGCCCATTTGATAAAATTTCAAAGAGTTTATATTTTTTTCAAAAGTTGTTATTTTTATACTTCTCTTAGCAATTCGATTTTTCAAGAAGCAAAGAACATAACTAGTATGATATAAATGATTATCTCAAAATAAAAAATCAAAGGAATTTATTCTACATACTAAACTAGTTGATTATACACAAACTTGCCAAATTCAATGTTTATTTTCTTTAAGGGTGCGTTTGGATCGAGTGATTTGAAATCCATGAATTTTAAATTCAGCGACAAATCCATTTAAGTTCGTTTGGATGATGGTGGCTTTCAAATCCCTCGCCATTCATTTTAAACTCTTTTCTCCACAGTTACGGTGGATTTCAAATGACACCATTTTAGGTGTCATTTGAATTCCTTCCTCCAAATCCACTTCTCAAATCCAAATCTATCAATCCAAACGCACTGTAAGTAAAATGGTAATGCTATAAATTTGTTGTTCCCATAAGATGCTTCAATTGCCAAAACTTGCATGTCAATATATTTATCTTTTTTGGGTATATTACTATTTTTCTTTTTGAAATATTCTTATTCCTTATCATCTACCATTTGCCATAGGAATATACATATAAGTGAATAACTTTTTCGATATTAACTTATTTCTATATACAAAACAAGTTTGTTTTTAACACATAACGTGTTGAATCTTCTTTTAAGTTCGAATCATTTTTTTTATAAATAATAATCGGAAAATGCCAAATATCAAGGTACGTGATTAATTTTAATATTTAACTAACTTAAACTATATTTAATCTATGATCAAATTAAAATTCCATCAAAATTTCAAACTAAATGGGAAATTAGAATAACATTTATAATATTCACTAAATTTATTTTTACCACTTGCTGCCTTCACAAAAGAGGAACAACATATCAAAAAAAATAAAATAATAAAAAATAAAAAATCAAAAAGAGAGCCTCATCATACATTTGGAGAATAATAATTATTTTTTTTATTAATGAAACAATTACTTCATTATTGTAAAATATGTAACTGATATTATCAGTAATAAATTTAAATTTTTTATTACAAATTAAAATTCTTGAAAACTATAAACTGCTATTAAAAATAGAGTATAAGGTGAGTTATCATGTATTATAGTGTAAATTAGTTGAATCAAACCGAATAAATAATTGTTTATTTTGAATAATAATTTAATTTTAAAATTAGTGTTTGAATGTTATACGAGTAATGATTTAAATCTTTTATACATATTTTATTATTATTTTACTTATTTAGCGAATTTCAAAATTTATCAAAAATTAAAAATTGATCAAATTTAATTTGATAACAAATTAAACGTGAATGAGTTATTAATAATCGAATCGAATCAAAATTGTCAAATACATGTTCATATTTGAATCAATGTGTCAATGTCCCAATAGCAAGTTAGCAACAAATCAGAATAACGAATATAATAAATAAATAAATAAATAAATACCCGCTTATTTTTCTTACCCCTGGGCCATATATCGAATTTTTCGATAAAAATCAACCAAAATAATTGTTTTTAAAAAAAAAAGAAGGTAAAATGCAGATCTTCGTGAAAACCCTAACTGGAAAGACGATCACGCTAGAGGTCGAGAGCAGTGACACCATTGACAATGTCAAAGCCAAGATTCAGGTCCTTTTTTAGTAATATTTTCTTGGAAAATCGTTTTTCTTTTCTGGTGATTTGGTTGTTTATTTAAGTATTTTATTGCTACTGTTTGTTCATTTGATTTGTTGTTTGAGCTATATTATATTTGATTATGGAATTGTTGTTCTTTTTTGTTGTTCATTTGTGATTTGTTGGCGCTAGGGTTTCTGGTAATTTATGAATTGGGTTTATTTGATTGATTTTTTTTTTCAATTAGTTTGTTCATTAAGATATTTGGTAAATGGATTTTAATATTTTATGTATGAATAAACCTAAATATCTGTTGTTTAGTTACTGTTACTTCTCATGGATGAAATTTTGGTGTGAAATTACAAGATTTGAGCCAATATGCCTTATTTTACTCCCTGATTGAATAAAGATTGTATTTTCTTGTGCACTTTTTATAATTTTCTATTGAAATCCATGATTTGGTGGCATAACCATTGATTCTTTCATTATTGTTTGTTTAAACATATGTATGTTAGTAAGATATTCTCATTTGTTCCCCAAATCAATCATCACTATGAAGTCCAGTCTCTGAAATTATCGAGACTGGCGTGCTTTGTAAGCTCTGCGTAGCTGCACATATGAAAAATCCTTTGAAATATTTAAGCAATTGAACCTTTCTAAGTTTATAACTGATTAACTCAAATACATGTCACACTCTTTATGGTTACTAATGTTTGTGAATTTTAACAATAAACTATAAACTGATACGACAATTACTATCCCCAGGACAAAGAAGGTATACCTCCTGACCAGCAGAGGCTAATATTTGCTGGTAAGCAGTTGGAAGATGGAAGAACTTTGGCAGATTACAATATCCAGAAAGAGTCCACACTTCACCTTGTTCTGAGACTTAGAGGAGGAACTATGATCAAAGTTAAGACCCTTACAGGCAAAGAAATTGAAATCGATATCGAGCCTAATGATACTATTGACCGAATTAAGGAACGGGTTGAAGAGAAAGAGGGGATCCCTCCAGTGCAGCAAAGGTTTGTGTTTGTTATATGCTTTGCTAAACTGAATAATATGTACTTTTGTTAACCCATCTTTGTGCTGCTTTTGCCTCTTATTCCGATAGTTAACATGAAAGTTATAAGCCTTATGCTGATTATTGGTAGTAGGGGTGGCAATTTGGTTCCATACATATATTTGGACCCAAACTAAATTAAGTTTTCAATGGGTTGAGACCTAACATTTTAGCATTTTAGTTCTAACTGGGTTGACTTTTAATAATATTTGGGTCCAATTGGGTCCTAAATTGGGTCCAATTTGGTCCAACCTATTTTCCAATTTGAGTCAATAATCTACATTTTACACTTTACATCAACCCCTTACACCACTTTGATTTATAATGGGGCCTTATTGGGTCCATTTTGGGTCCTTATTGGGTCCACTTTGGGTCCTTGTTGGGTCCAACTATAATGCATATTTTTTGACATTGGACCCAACCCACTTTAAGCCCAACCTAAATGGACCCGACCCAAACCCAACCCATTCAACCCAATTGTCACCCCTAATTGGTAGTAATGTCTTATAGATTTGTCCTCCATTACCTCGGTTTGCAATTGTGGTTAAATGGCTTATAGTGTTGACCCTTTGTATCTTCTTTGTCCATATATATCAAGTGAAAAAACCCAGTTAAAAAATTCATTTAAGTCTGTAGATTTATCTAGTGATAAATTGACATCCCTTTTCGTGCCAATCCATCTCTGCATCTTTCCTGCAACATTAAAAATTTCTCAAGCTTTAAGCGATCGTCCAATCAAAAATCCCACCAGAATTGGCTTGTTTTCCTTCTTATCTCTCTTAGACTATGATAAGAAATGTCAAAGAGAGTATAGGTTAAGTAGAAGCTATAACTAGTTGCACATATTTTGGTTGCATTTAAGGGTGTGTTTGGATGGAGTGATTTGGATTTGAGAAGGGATTTGGAGGAAGGATTTCAAATGGCTCCAAAATGGAGTAATTTGAAATCCACCATAGTCGCGGAGAAAATAGGTCAAAATGAATGACAAGGGATTTGAAATCCATCGTAGCATGAATTCAATCCAAACAAACCTAAATGGATTTGTCGATGAATTTGAAATCCATATTTTCAAATCCTTCAATCTAAACACATCCTAAGTGTATTGTTGATTACTTTTCTTTACAGTAATATAATCTCGACTTTGTGAATCTCAAGATATACCAATATATAGTGTTGATATTTCACGACAATGAAAATGATTATTCTTGTAGGCTGATCTATGCTGGGAAGCAGCTTGCAGATGACAAAACTGCCAAAGATTACAACATTGAGGGTGGCTCTGTTCTTCACCTGGTTCTCGCTCTGAGAGGTGGTTGTAATCTTTAAACGTCAATATATGCTTTCGAAATTTGGATTGAACAATTTAAAATTGTTGTATTTCACAAGAAAACCAGATAAATTTGTGATAAAGACCAGTTTATGAAGTTACTCTGAATGGGATTGTTGAAAATCATATGTACTTGTTGCTTTAAGTTTTCTCTCTGCAATTTTTATGTAGAAGCTGTTTTGTAGTTTTTGTAAGTTAGTTAAATATGGTACGTGAAAAGATCATCATTAAATACATATTAGTATATTATGAAATTTTTCTTCAAAGTTACGGTGAAAAATGCTGCTAAAAAGATACGGGAATGGAATTAAATGGATTTGTAGGAGTACTAATATGAGTAAAAATAAGGCTTATATTTATATTGCTAGTACTAGCTATTGTTTTGTAGGAATAATATTTTATACTAGTTATCTAACAATATTTAATATTTTGAAAAAAATTAAACCTTTATAGGTTCTAAATTGTATAAAATTGAATTTATAAAGTTTAAATTATAAAAAATGTTTTAATATATTTAGTGAACAGTTTAATTCAAAAGTATGAATCTTTTACATTCAGAATATAAAACAGAATTATGTTTCAATTACACTCACATGGGCTTAGTGTATCTATATATATACACACACACATGGGTTAGTGTGTAAATATTATATATATTAAAGGGTTTGAACAAAGAAAAACTATTAGAGTTTTTAACCATCAGTATACATAGCTGGTAAAAAGCATTCTAAAACTGCTCATTTCTTATCAAAAGAAATCTTACCATAATCGGAATATGTCTAACGAGGGTGGATTATCCGACTGGTTGACCCGTAACAGCCCCATCTGACTCAACCCTACCCGGACCAGATACATCACACAAATATATCATCATATTACAATTGACATTAATATCCAGACAGTTAAAAATCTATATAACTTACACACCTTTCTTCAGTTCTATCGAACTCGTTTTTAACTCTTTTTAAATAAAAACATCTTACAACAAGACTCGTCTTTGCTACAGTTTAGCGAAATTACAACTTTCCTATTGGCTGTTACATAAACCACCAGATAAAAAGCGTATATTTGAACTTACAAATAGTTGCGTTTAATTTCAATCAGAGGTGGTAGCAATATCATGAGACGAAGATCCCTCTTGTGTACCCAAAAACCGAACAACGACAATTGTGATATTATCAGCACTGCCCCTCTGATACGCTTCTTGCATTAGCCTTTTTGCTGCTTCTTCTGGATCTTCGATTGGTTGTGTCATACAGACAGCTTCCTGTAATAACAACGAGAATTAGGTAATTGCAAAACGCCCCCTTGGGTAATTACAACGAGGCCCTTCGAGGTTTTGCAAATTACCAAGATACTTCGAGGGTAATACCACAATTTGCTTTTATCGACAAAGGGGTTAAATTGCAATATGTTTTTACTGACAGGGAAATAGGGGTGGCAATTGGGTTGAATGGGTTCAGTTTGGGTCGGGTTCATTTGGGGGTGGGCTTAAAGTGGGTTGGGTCCAATGTCAAAAAATATGCATTATACAAGGACACAAAGTGGACCCATTATGAATCAAAGTGGTGTAAGGGGTTGTTATAGAGTGTAAAACGTAGATTATTGACTCAAAGTGGAGAAAAGGTTGGACCCAATTGGACCCAAATATTATTAAAAGCAAACCTAGTTGGAACTAAATTGCTAAAATGTTAGGACCCAACCCATTAAAAACAGGTTGGTTTGGATCCAAATATATGTATGGACCCAAATTGCCACCCCTACCGGGAAAATTCTGATAGTTTCTCGAACCTCGAGGGTGTTTTGCATAATTAAGATTTGAATGTGCCTATTGTAATTTGCCCAAAAAATAAATGAACCAAATGCAGTATACCTCGTTTGTTACGACATCCCAAAGCCCGTCACTAGCGAGGATAAGAAACTCGAGTGTGGCATCGACTTTTTCCTCCTGAGTTGTACATCAAGAAAGTGAAGGTAAAATAAGGACTAAATCTTAATTTAAAACCAACATAAGTCCAATTTCACATTAACATAACAAAAGCCCGTTTTGATTTTTCGTTCATCTGATAAGATGATTTTCATCGTTTTTAGTGGATTGAAAACTATTTCTCGAGAATAAGTCCTAAAAAACGAACCTGAATTTCTGGATCAGCAACTACATACTGCTTCAAGAGTCTATCACCAAATGCACGAGATACAGCAAGCACTCCTCCAACTCTCCAAGTTCCTATAGCGAAAATCAAAATGACATGAATTTAAATTCAGAAAATAATATTTAATGTGAAAAGATTTATACTGTAATGATTAACGGTGAATAAATTACCGGCCCACATGACAAAACCTCCAGCATCTTCGATTCGTTGCCTTTCATCTGTTTGGTCGGGTTTGTGATCTCGAGAGACAGCAATAGCTACAACATCCAACATAAACATTTTATTCAATGAAATAACAAGTTGCCAAAAATTTATCATTTTTAGTACAAATGGCTTCAAAGTAAGTTTCTCTAGCTATAGATTATTTGAATTTGGAATTTTTTTCAATACCCCTCGAAGCCCGTGGCAGATGATCTTTCAATAGCAAATAAATACTGTAGAAACCCAAGAGATCCCCATAATAAAATCGAAACAAAGTAAATTAATTGTCATGACAAATCATAACCATGAAACAGTATTTGGGTCCAATCGGGTCCAATGTAAAAAGTATGCATTATAGTTGGACCCAATAAGGACCCAAAGTGGACCCAATAAAGACCCATTACGAATCAAAGTGGTGTAAGGGGTTGCTCTATAGTGTGGAATGTAAATTTATTGACTTAAAGTGGAAAATAGGTTGGACCCAATTTAAAACCCAGTTGGACTCAAATATTATTAAAAGCCAACTCATTTAGAACTAAAATGCTAAAATGTTAGGACCCGACACATTGAGAACTCTTAGTTTGGTTTGGGTCGAAATACATGTATGGACCCAAATTGCCACCACCAGTAGTAAAATACAAACAAAAAGTAAATTACTTGTCATGCCAAAAAATTAACCATGAAACAATATACTTTCCTAAATTGACAACTTATTCTTCAAAACGAACAAAGAGATTGACCTAAAGCAAATGTTCCACAGGCTTACCATTACCACCCCTGCAAATAACAGCTCTTGAATCCCCAACATTCGCCACCAAAAGACGGTCACCAACAAGGATAGCAGTTGAAGCAGTCGACCCAGCATCCCTATTCTGATTCTTTTCGGATTTCAGAAACTCCGAGTCTGTATGACTGTATGCATCAGCTGAAAGAAAATTCAAAGGCAAAAAGGTAAGTTAACGAACAACTTGTAGAATGTAAAGATAGGAATAAGAAGAACATACCTATAGCTGACTTAGTATCAGAAATGAACTTTGGGTGGCTAATCAGATTACTAAAAAGGTTTTGCTTCACATATTCTGCAGCTCGAGCTCCCCCGTGACCTGAAAAATCAAAAGGCAGAGATAACTCAAGTTCATATAAACCAGGTAAAGCATGAAAAACCACAGACAGTTCCAATACAGTACAAAAGGGTCGTATTTTTGGATTGTTATTTGTCATAATCTAGTGGATTATTTGAAAGAGTAATGTGGGAGAAATAGGGTGAATGATAATAGAGAGAATTGAAAAAGTCATTATTGCATGAAATCAGAAACTATGAACAAAGCGAAGGAATGGGATGCGGAATAGTTTTGTGAAGTGTCAAGAATTTGTTAAGTAGTTGCACAAGATGAGTTGTTTGTTCCTTAAAAGGTAGTGTTTGGTATATCACACGAGTCTTTGGGATCGTCTTAATAAGGTAGTATTTCCCCAACACCTTATTTAAATAGACTTAACAACTTTGATGCTTTGGATTTTGTTAATGTAATTGTATGTGATGGAAAACTAAATAAAAAATATTGCCATAAATGGAAAGAAATCAAATATCCTCTGGAATATTTTTTTCTTTTCTTTCTTCGTAGGAATTGTTTCTTTTTTGCTTTATTGCAATCTATACACGTGCAAGCGTACTCATCACAAATATATATACACACATACACATATATATATATATATATATATATAGAGAGAGAGAGAGTACCATCAAAGACTCCGAAGAGACCAACCACCTCTCCATCTACACCATCAATTCTTGTCTCATAGAAATCCTCCATTGATGCCCTTTTACCTGGAGAACTTGCATATCCATAGCTGAACTTTCCGTTCTGACTGTATCAAAGTAATTGTATACACTAAAAGTTAGATCACATCAAATATACCTTTTTCTCTATAACATGACATACATCCATAGTTATCTAAGTAAACAACAATCGTGGGAAGAACCCAAAGTCGAATATTGACATGTAAAACAATGTAGACACCATTCATATTTTTCCAGGTTATGAATTTACAAACTCCTTATTAAACGAACCCGCAAATTTTTTACCACATACAAGAAACATAAAATCGATAAATTGACTATCAGATGACTTTTAGCTGATGTAACAGCATAGGCAAAGTCACGTGTAAGAGAGGTTCAAAATAAAATAGACGCCATGGAACGAAAAATGGATAATAGACGTCATTTTCATTGCATTAAACCAATCATATTCCTCAACTGAAAAACGGTGGACATTTAATTTATTTTTTTCTTATAAAACTAAATGATATTTTAACAGATGCGACAAGCCGCAATTTTATGAAGCTTCTTGCATCAGCTATATAGGGTTATCGGTCTACACACGAACTTTCGTGTTGTGCTGCGCATAAGCAATGAAAAATCTGGGACAAGGATGTAATACATGTGGGGCGTGGAAAATTGTGATTTGACGAAATTTAATCATTGAAAACAAACATTTTTTTAGATTTATTTATGCAGCCAACCCGACAAACGTGACAAAATTTGATTCAACCAACTAATCGTTTTAATAAAATCACATACTTTAAAAGGATAATTCATCAACCAATCACAGACGACTAACAGGACGTCACAATTGCCAGAAGTTAATCACCATGCACACTCTTGAAACATGCTCAATTTTATAGATACAAAAATAATTTAGCTTATATAGAGTAAGTTCCTTTTACTTCTAAAACACTATAAAATATGCAAGAAATCTCAGAAATACTATAACACACATAAAATTGCATGCTCATATGTTTAAACAACAAAGCAAATATAAAAGGAAAATAGAGCAAGAAATGTTCTTTTCTTATCTAACTTTCGTTTGATTAATTGATTCTTTACTCAATAATCTTGATTTAGTGCATTAATAAGGCCCTTTCAAGCAAATTAAGAAACCTCATTATTAATCTCAGTACAAGAAGCACATCAAATCATAGTATCATACAAACAACACAATCAACTACCTAAATCCAACTAGTAAATCCATACAACATCCACCAAAAAATCACAATAAAAATGGATCAAAAAAATATTCAAACATAATATTCAAATAAATATTCAAACAAGATGATCACCTAAGGCCACCGCCGCTGACCGGAGCGTTGTCGACATGGACTTGGCTCGTCGATTGTGACAACACAGAGTCAAGATAACCCATGTAGCTCAATCTCTCTTCAATTTTTTGACCCCTTTTTTCCTAATTAACTGATGAAATTGCCTAAATTTTTCCTCTTCAATAAATTTTAATAACACCCAATATTGGAAAATGCTTTTTATAATTGCAGCAAGTGATAATGACTCAAACCAGAAAGGTCAAGATCACACCATCTGGAAATTGTTTCAATTTCCAATCACAGATTTATTCAATCCAACCTGCCCAAAAAACATATATTAAAAAGAGCAATTAAATCACATCAAACATACTCTTTAAGAATAGATCTAAATTCGAATGCATATATATACATAATACAAGCCTTAAAAATGAAAAAAAAATATAGTAACCATCTAATTTTTTCGCTATCCACTTCTCAAATCCCTAATCATAGTATCAAGATATTCAATTAAATGCTCTACGAAACTGGTCATTAATTAAAACCATCATAAAAGTCTAATCTTTTATTATTATTCTAATTTATTGTCAAAGACTATATTGTCTCTAAAAAAATAAAAACCCTGATCACAATATAACCACCTTTTCAATAAATATATAATTTTTCATCTGCAGTTATCTAAATGAAAAATAGAAATATGTATGAAATTAAACCCACAAATTATTATCATTATTATACTATATATGTATGTATATGTGTATATATATACAGAGAGAGAGAGATGACCTGAAGGAAGGAGAAGGTGAAGAGAAGGCCATGTGAGAGAGAGAAAGATACTTAAAAGAGGAGAAAGAAAATGAAAAAAAAGAGCAGTTGAAGAAAATAAAAATAAAGGGGGTTAATTAATTATTGGGGTAGTTTAATACTTTAATTCAATCAATGGTAACAATAATTAATTAGTTCGGCCGGGGCATGGGGCCCTTAGGGTTGGGGATTCAACCTTTTGGACAATAATTAATTAGTCCATCTAATCATATAAATACACCTATTTATTTCAATAATTTTGTAGTTTTGTCTGTGTATCATTGCATCAAAATCAAGTCAATTCAATGTATAAACTCGACGTATTTAAAAAAATTCATGTTTATCATGTGCTCCTCGATAAAATTGAAAATAAAAATAAAATTTTTAGTTTCAAGCAAGCCAAAATGAGTCATGTTGAGGGGGTCCCATCGAAAAATGAGAGTGAAGGATGATAATGATGAAATTGTTTATTTTAAAATTTGTTTCATCTTCTATTTCATATACGTATAATTTATATATTAAATATAAATATGAATAATACGCTTTAAATATTTAAAATAAAAATATAACCAGAATTTTAAAATAATTTTTTTTAGAAAGTGGGGTGGTTGGAGGAGAATTGGTCAAAGACAAAAATGAAGTGTAGAGAACATTTGAGGTTTGCCCAAACACTTGTCATTCATGCAGATAGGAGGATGTTTAAGCCATTATGGGTCTATTCACCTAACACCCACAATCTACATTTTGTCATTTATTGTAATTTAGATGTTATATTTCATCAACATATATTGAATGTTTTGATATCTAAATATAGATAAGTATTTTTAATTTTGTTTCATGTATTATACAATTTTGAGAACATCTATCCTAATCATATTTCAAAGTTGGCCCATCTTAATTTAGGTTCAATTATATGTACATTTTCTCATTTTTATTGCTATAATGACTTAATATATATATGAGACATGTAACAACTCTTGAATACATTTTTACCACTTTTTTTCGTGTGTGTATATTTCATATCCTTAATGATGATGTTTTAAATTAGGATTTTTAGGCAGTGGATTAAGTGAAGTTGGGAGATTTTGCTGTATCTAATTTGTTTGTCGATATAATTGGATTAGAGATTAGTACCAAAAGGAACATGAATTAATAAGTAGACAATAATATGGATCTAAATAAACTGAATGTACTCTACTCCAATTATTCTCTTGAAGTACATTAATATCACATTAATAATATTCTTAAACCAAAAAGGAAAAAGAAATACGCATAATAATAATAATAGTCGATATTTTTTTAGATAGTAGAAGGCAAGAAGCCATTGTGAATAGGACTTGGGCCAGAAGGAGGTATACGGACATGTGCCGGTAGCTTATTGAATACTTTACGCATGTGGGCCCTTCCATACGATGGCTGACCAGAAGAATAACCCTTCCACGGCTGAGACGGTGGCGGCGGCAGTGTCCTTTCGACTTTGTCATTTGCTTCGTTGCAAGAAACCATAATGCAAAAGACCAGTGCTGCAAAAAGGGCTGCTATTGATATGTTTTTGGCATTCATCTTCATTCTATTGATTTTTTAAATATATTTGATAAAACTTTGTCACTCTTTTCTGTTGTGAATTGCACATGCATTGATACTTTTATATATATATATATATTATAAATGCATTGGATCTAGAATCTAGATTCTAGATTTTGTTCATGCATATTGGATAAATGTCGATTTAATTAGTTTTTTTCTTTTTAATGAAAAATCTATCTAAATTGATGTAAGAAATTTGCTATATAATAGGACCTCAATCTGGTCTATTCTGTATTAAAATTGGTAAATAATTGAAATGCAAGACAAAATGACTAAGTTTTCCTAATTATTAGTAAAAAATACACAAATAAGATCATAAACATTTATCTTATATCCATTAAGTGTAGCATTAATACTTGGTACTTTAGTAATACTTATCCATTACTAAACTAAACTATTATAAGTATTGAAATGTGATGCATTTATCTAAAAATATCTAGCCTAGAAATATATAGTGTTATATTAGTACAAGAGTATTCTAGAGATATTAGCTAGAAGCTTCATATATAAAATCTACACTAAGATATTTTAGGAAGCTTCCTTTGTTACTTCTATTACTAGATATTTTGGTAGGAGACACTAGAAACTTAGTGATCTAGAATGATCACTTACCACCTATAAATAGGCCTCACTTGTAACCATTTGTAACAACAACAACAACATCAAGTCATTCTAATACAATATACTTTATTTTGGAGATACGTACTCCACTCTAATCACATTCTATATTCTACACACACTACACTACAATATACTAACAATCTTCATCCACTCACTACACTAAATCACTTCCTACACACTAAAATACTCTATATTCACTTCTAATTTCTAACAAGTGATACCAGAGCTTGTTTGATCAAGTTTGGGCGTTATGGCATCTTCACACGTCTACGAATCAACTCCAATATTCAATGGGAGTAACTACGACTATTGGAGTGTCCGAATGAAGACTTGCCTTAAATCTCATGATCTTTGGGTTATTGTTGAAGAAGGAATCTGCCGGAAGAAGGTGATAATAAAACTTCAACCGAGGTACGTAAGAAATTAGAGCAACAAGATGCTAAAGCTCTTTATCTTCTTCAACAATCCGTTAGTGATAATATTATGTCAAGAATTATTCATGCTACTACTGCCAAAGAAGCTTGGAATATCCTTAAGGAGGAGTTTCAAGGAAATGTAAAAGTTAGAACCATTAAACTACAAAGTTTAAGGAGAGAGCTAGAGAATTTAAAAATGAAAGATTCTGAAGCTTTAAAAGACTATTTCTCAAGAATAATGGAAATAGTCAATTAAATGAGATCATACGGAGAAAATATCTCCGATGAGAGAATTATACAGAAAGTTTTAATCAGCCTCACCGAGAAGTATGATTCAATAGTAGCAGCAATTGAAGAATCGAAGGATTTATTGACAATGTCCGTCGTGGAGCTGATGGGTTCTCTTGAAGCACATGAGCAAAGACTGAATAGGCGACATGAAAGTTCACTAGAGAGCGCTTTTCAGTCCAACTAAACGTAAGAGGCAATAAGTCAAGAAATGGTGGAAATTATAAACAAGGAAACTTCATCAATAAGGAGAGCAAAGGGAATTTTCCACCATGTGGCATTTGCAAGAAAACAAATCATTTGGAGAATGACTGTTATCATCGAGGAAAGCCACAATGCCAAATTTGCAAAATGTTTGGGCATGTGGAAAAGAATTTCAGAAACAAGAAAAACCATCAAGCCAACTATTCTGAAGAACAAAAGGAGAAGGAATGTCTATTCTATGCATGTCACTCGGCTACGGAAGCAAAAGAAGAAGAGTGGTACATCGACATCGGATGTATCAACCATATGACATCCAATGAGAATATCTTCCGGGAGCTAGATGCTTCAATAAAAACAAAGGTCAAGATGGGCAATGGAAAACTCGTGGAGACAAAAGGAAAAGGTACCATCGCTATAGAAACAAAGAAAGGTACGCGATTTATTAAAGATGTTCTCCTCGTACCACAACTAGCGAATAATTTGCTAAGTGTTGGCCAAATGTTGGAGAATGGATATGCCCTACATATTGAAAAAGATTTTTGTCGAATTTATAATATGAAAAAGAGTCAAAAAATTGCCGAAATAAAAATGGAAAATAATAGAAATTTTCCCATTCAAATGAAATATCCTCAAAAGGCGATGGTGGCTCAATTCGACGATACAAGTTTATGGTATCGAAGATTTGGGCATTTTAACCTAAATGCCTTGAGGCTAACTTCATCAGAAAAATATGATGAGAGATTTGCCTCTATTAAAGGAAAAAAAACGTGCATGTGAAGGATGCATGACCGGAAAGCAACATAGACAACCATTTCCAACGGAGAAAACATGGCGAGCAAAGGAGATACTGGAACTTGTCCATACAGATGTCTGTGGACCAATGCGTACGCCTTCACTAAACAAAAACAGGTATTTCATACTCTTTATTGATGACTATAGTAGAATGACGTGGGTATATTTCTTTCAAGAAAAATCATAAGTTTTTGAATCTTCAAGTGATTCAAGAACTTTGTGAAAAATCAAAGTGGTCACAAAATCAAAAAGTTGAGAAGTGACCGTGGCACGGAATATAACTCTAAAGAGTTTGACAAGTTTTGTGAAGATGAAGGCGTCGAGCGCCAACTAACAGTGGCCTACACTCCACAACAAAATGGAGTGTCAGAAAGAAAGAATAGGACTGTCATGGAAATGGCAAGATCGATGCTATCGGAAAAGACTTGCCAAAAATATTTTGGGCGGAGGCAGTCTATACTTCGGTCTATCTATTGAACCGGTGTCCAACTAAGGCAATTCTAGACAAGACACCGATTGAGGCTTGGTCGGGACAAAAACCCTCAGCAAAACACTTAAGAGTTTTTGGAAGTATATGCTATATTGATAAACCTCGATTATACGTATTTTCTAGCCTAAGATTAGTTATTTCTATATCATTTTATGTTATGATTTATACCTCATATGCGTTTTATAGGTTTGTTACATGATTGTAGGGTAAAATCATTAACTTCGAGAAAATGACGGAAAAACGTATGAAAGAAGATACATGGGCGCTGTTTGGAAATACAATTATATCTTGGGCTACAAACCTCCAATGTCAATGAGCCTTATAGGGTTAGAAAGCTAAGACAATTACCTAAAAGTCTTATGAAGAGGACAAGATCCGGTTCAAACGTTTGAAGGCTCAAAAGTTATAAATACGCTTTTCGTAACCAACTGGCGCAGTCCTAGTAAAACGATCATAACTCGAGTTATACAACTTGGATTGGATCCAAATCAGTTGGGTTTTGAAGCTAAGACATAGATCTACAACTTTGTAGAAGACATCGAAGGCAAAAACAATCTGCCCCGCGCGCTTAAGCGCCCGCGCTTAAGCGCGAAAGGGCAGAGATGTGCGAGGGCAGGGAGGCGCGCTTAAGCGCGAGCGCTTAAGCGTGCACGCTTAAGCACGCGCTTCAGACGCGCTTTAATGCTTTTCTTTTTTTCGGCCTTTCTTTCTTTGGGGATATAAATACCCCTTCCAAACTTGGTATTAGGGTTCGAACTTTATTTTCTTGAATTGAGTTGTAAAGATTGGAGATCGAGAGACGAGATTCAAGGATTATTGTAAACAGTTTATTCGACAACGGGTTTTATCGAAATTATCTTCTTTAATCTCTTTGAATTCTTGTCGTTTATGATGTTTACATTATTAATTGTTGATTGTTTTTTCGCTTCTATGGAGTAATCCATCTTATTCTGGAATCGGGAATAGCCCGATAGCATGTTATCGATATAGATTATAGAATCGGTGAAGTTATATCGCGTATGCTTATGATTTGAATTCTTGTTTATTAATGCTTGTGAATTTGCTGGCCACTTATTTGCATGTTCGTAGATATTAGGTGAAAATTCTGAAAGGTGACATCTATATCGGAACCCTAGTATTCAAACCTAGGATCCTAAATCACGAATTTAGTTTTAGGTCCTTTGAGGAATCGATGCATTATCATAGAGATCAATGAGTCTGAGTCTAGTCTAATCATCACGAAAGTAGTTGATTAATTAGCTTGGGTATGTTATTATGCTTCGACAGAAGATAGTGATTACATTTGGATAGTGTCCTTCATAAGTAGCGATCGTAATTTAATCGGTAATATAATTAAGTCGATAATATATATCGTGGTAAACCCTAATTCCGGAATTTCCAATTTTATATAACTCAAATCAATTTTCTTGCATTCTGTTTAGATTTCTTTACAATTTATCCCGTGTTTTTGTTAGGCTTAGATTACTGATAATAGATAAGCTAGTGCTTGATTATTCGGTATTCGTGGGAACGATATCTTTTGTACTGCACCGAAGCCGTGCGCTTGCGGTTTAGGCACATCATGTTTTTGGCGCCGTTGCCGGGGACTTGAATAGTCAATATTAGTTTTTATCAGATTTTAGTGAGACTAAGCTATTTTATTTTATTTTTTGTTTTTAATTTTTATTTTTCTGTTTTATTTCAGGATTTCGGTTTTTCTCTTGTATGCGAAGTAAGATCGATTTCGAACTAGATCCAGAAATCGAGAAAACTTTTCGTGCTAGGAGAAAATTACAAAGACTGAAACGAGTTGAACTGAGAAGCGCAACAATGGCTGAAGCAAACGCTAACGCGAATGCACACGCAGATGCAAACGGAAACGCAAACGCAAATGCGAGGTCTCTGAAGGATTTTGCAGCGCCCAATGCGCAGACCCTTCACTCGAGCATCAACAGACCTACTGTAGATGCGAATAACTTTGAGCTCAAGCTATCCCTTCTGCAAATGGTTCAGCAGAATCAGTTTGGGGGTGCACCTACTGAAGAGCCAAACTTACACTTGTCAATGTTTTTAGAGTACTGCGACACTCTAAAGATGAACGGGGTTTCCCAGGATGCTATCAGGCTGAGGTTATTCCCGTTCTCACTGAGAGACAAGGCGAGAGCTTGGCTACACTCGCTACCATCGGGTTCCATCAGAACATGGGATCAGCTTATGCAATGCTTCCTAGCGAGATATTTTCCCCCGAGCAAGACTGCACATCTGCGAAACCAAATCACGACTTATGCTCAACGAGAGGGTGAATCATTATATGAGGCTTGGGAACGATTCAAGGATCTTCTCCGACTGTGCCCACACCATGGGCTGGAGAAGTGGCTTATAGTCCATACGTTCTACAATGGGCTGATTTACAACACGAGGATGTCAGTCGATGCAGCAGCTGGAGGGGCTCTGATGAATAAGAGTGTTGACGAAGCATACGATTTGATTGAAGACATGGCACTTAATCACTACCAATGGTCAAGCAAAAGATCAACGCCACATAAGACACCAGGTAAGTACGATCTTGACGCTATTACTCTACTATCTGCACAAGTAGAAGTCATGTCTAAGAAATTGGATTCTATGAACATGCATGTCAACTCTGTCACTACCCCACCCCCTATGTGCGAAATATGTGGTATGGTTGGTCATGTTGCATTAGAGTGTCAACTAGCTAGTGTACCTAAAGATCCCTCTATGGAACAAGCCAACTTTGTGAATAACTTCAACCAAAAGAACGACCCGTTTTCAAATACTTTTAATCCTGGTTGGAGGAATCACCCTAATTTTTCGTACAACCCAAGCCAAAACGCAGCTCCACATCCTAACTTTAGGCCGCCACCTGGATTCCAACAGAAGCCCTACAATCCTGTTCCACCACAGAAATCGAACTTAGAATCCCTTCTTGAGAGTTTTGTAGTTGCCCAGACTAAACAAAACGAGATAGTGAATGATGCAATTAAGAAACTAGCAACTAAGGTCGACTCTTTAGCAACTCACAATAAGATGCTAGAAACTCAAATTGCACAACAAGCTAGTAACTCAAGTAGGACTTCCGGTTCTTTTCCCGGACAACCTGAGACAAATCCAAAGGAACATTGTAATGCAATTACTTTAAGGAGTGGAACTAATTATAAAGATTCAAAAATGCCTAATGGGATGATCGAAAGTGAACTAACCGAAAAGAATGAAACTAAAAAAGAGTCAGTGTATGTACCTCCACCACCATATGAGCCACCCGTACCCTTTCCTCAAAGATTAGCTAAGGCGAAATTAGATAAACAGTTTGGAAAATTTTTAGAAGTTTTGAAAAAACTTTACATTAATATTCCATTCACTGATGCACTTGCACAAATGCCTTTGTATGCTAAATTTTTGAAGGAAATCTTATCTAACAAGCGGAAGCTAGAGGATTATGAAACTATCGCTTTAACTGAGGAGTGTAGCTCTATAATTCATAATAAATCACCTCCTAAGATTAGAGATCCCGGTAGTTTCTCAATTCCTTGTCTCATTGGCAATATAAGTTTTAATAATGCTCTATGTGATCTTGGAGCTAGTGTTAGTCTCATGCCATTGTCTGTTGCGAAAAAAATTAGACATACGTGATTTAAAGCCTACCACCATAACTTTACAGTTAGCTGATCGTTCTGTTAAGTATCCAATAGGTATGTTAGAGAATGTACCTATCAAGGTTGGTAAGTTTTTTATTCCTACGGATTTCATTGTTCTCGATATAAATGAGGATTCTCAAATCTCAATTATTCTTGGTAGGCCATTCCTAGCTACAGCAGGAGCTATTATCGATGTTAAGAATGGAAGGCTTTCCTTGAATATTGGGGATGAGCGAGTTGAATTTAGTCTATATAAACCTGCTGCTAACCGCTCTATCGAGAACTCTTGTTACAGGATTGACGAGGCTATAACTAAAGACAAGCTCGCTAGGAAGCACTATACGGATCCATTAGAAGCACGATTGTTGAGTGGTGGCTCGATTGAGGAAGAAGATGAAGTCATCGCTGATATTGCTCGACTGTTTGATGGAAACTCATCGTTGACATCAAACATCACTAGAGAGGAGAGAAAGTTTCGACGTCGCGAACCAGATAAGTTTAAATTTGATGTGCATGAGAATGCAAAGATTGAAAAGGACGGCATTAAGGTATTGTATGAGAAAAATATTCCTCGACAAAAACTCAAAAATGGGCAATTTAGTTCTTCTATTCGACAAGCACCAGAGGTTTCTTTACCAATAAATCGAGATTCTAAAGTCGATTGGAGAATTGCCAAATCATCGGGTCTGATTCGGGATCTACAAAGCTGAGTTAACATGGTAAAGTCAAGCTAATGACTATAAACAAGCGCTTCTTGGGAGGCAACCCAAGTGTTTTCTTTTTTTTTGTTTTTGTTTTTGTTCTTTTTCTTTATGTTTTTTTTTCTTTTTTCTTTAACACAAAAAAAAAAAAAAAAATCTTTGCATGCTTTGTTTTTGTTTTGTCATACAAGGTACATGAGTAGATTACATTGGATGATAAAGATGATGCAACACCTTTACTTGGAACGCAAATTTTCTTTTGGTATTCGGGCATGTTTTTCAACATCCCGTTAGGTTAAGTTTTCCTTTCCCACTACTTATGTGTGATAACATTGAGGACAATGTATAGTTTAAATTTGGGGGTGGAATTCGACTTAGCATATTTATATATCATATGAGTTTGTTTCGCTTAAGTTTGGGGGCGTTTGAGCTATTCATATGGCATGCAATTTTTTTTTTCTTTTATGAGTTTTAGCTTGTCAAATTGTACAATTTGCTAGAATTAACTTAAGATAGATGGCATGACTTCAATATAATCTGGACTAATGGAACAAGCATATCTCGATTTTTGCTCATGTTGGCCTAAGATTTGGTTTAGCTTATTTAGATATTTATACACAATCTATGGGAGAGGAGTTGAGTGGATGTTGCATCTTGAGACACGTAAGGAGTAATTCCCAAAGATATTAACTAAAATTCTCATAAGGTATAGAGTTCCATGGTCACATTTACACTTCATAATGTATGATTAAAATTTGAAAATATTGATGTGTCGGATTATCATGACAATGTGAAGCTAACTCAAATAAAGACTTAGCTTGTTTCGTGGCCTTTGACACTCGAGTGATTAAGTCCGAAAGGAGTGTTTCAACACTCAACGCCCTAAAGCTATCTAGATTCGGAGTCGTTGGCCCAAAACTCGTTACATGGGTGTCATAGAAAGCCTAAGGGAACAAGCATTGCACATGGTCTAATGAGCTAAACAGAAATCCGCACATACTGTGTAGAAAGTCAAAAATTCTTAAAAGCTTTAGTTTTGAAGTGTGTATGTTTGCCTATAAAACTTAGTGCCTTTGAATTTGAAAGTTAATAAAAATGGGGATTATATCCAAAATTTGGTAAGGATGCCACTCGACTATAATGCCTATGATTGCATGCACCACTTTGGAAATTAATTCGACTCTTAGTGTTAACATGTGGCAAAATTGAGAGATATGTATATACTTTTGAGCTTAATTGTTAATGATGTTATGCCATTAGTCTTTTGTTAATTTTTATAAGTTGTATTATCTGGACATAGCTCAAATTTCATAGATTTTGTGGGTATATCTTCTGCAAACCCTCACGAGACTATAACTCGTCCTTTTTGGGGAACAAAAAGGTTTAAAGGCTTGTTGCACATGCTAAGTGCAATCGTGTACTCTACGAAAATGAGTTTATCTTTAGTTTTTTTTTTTGTTTTCTTTGCTTTACCGTTTGTTCGAGGACGAACACAAGTAAGTTTGGGGGGGTTGATAAACCTCGATTATACGTATTTTCTAGCCTAAGATTAGTTATTTCTATATCATTTTATGTTATGATTTATACCTCATATGCGTTTTATAGGTTTGTTACATGATTGTAGGGTAAAATCATTAACTTCGAGAAAATGACGGAAAAACGTATAAAAGAAGATACATGGGCGCTGTTTGGAAATACAATTATATCTTGGGCTACAAACCTCCAATGTCAATGAGCCTTATAGGGTTAGAAAGCTAAGACAATTACCTAAAAGTCTTATGAAGAGGACAAGATCCGGTTCAAACGTTTGAAGGCTCAAAAGTTATAAATACGCTTTTCGTAACCAACTGGCGCAGTCCTAGTAAAACGATCATAACTCGAGTTATACAACTTGGATTGGATCCAAATCAGTTGGGTTTTGAAGCTAAGACATAGATCTACAACTTTGTAGAAGACATCGAAGGCAAAAACAATCTGCCCCGCGCGCTTAAGCGCCCGCGCTTAAGCGCGAAAGGGCAGAGATGTGCGAGGGCAGGGAGGCGCGCTTAAGCGCCTCGCGCTTAAGCGTGCACGCTTAAGCACGCGCTTCAGACGCGCTTTAATGCTTTTCTTTTCACTAAAGCACTACCAAGAGATAGATTCCAATTTCTACGAAAAATGCTTGGAGTCACCGATAAATGCATCAAGGAGGAATATTGAAATGTGATGCATTTATCTAGAAATATCTAGCCTAGAAATATCTAGTGTTATACTAGTACAAAAGTATTCTAGAGATATTAGCTAGAAGCTTCATATATAAAATCTACACTAAGATATTTTAGGAAGCTTCCTATGTAATTTCCTATTACTAGATATTTTGGTAGAAGACACTAGAAACTTAGTGATCTAGAATGATCACTTACCACCTATAAATAGACCTCACTTGTAACCATTTGTAACAACAACAACATCAAGTCATTTTAATACAATATACTCTATTTTGGAGATACGTACTCCACTCTAATAACATTCTATATTCTATACACACTACACTACAATATACTAACAATCTTCATCCACACACTACACTAAATCACTTCCTACACACTAAAACACTCTATATTCACTTTTAATTTCTAACAATAAGGCTAATCGATTCTGGTTAAGATAGCAACCTAAATTTACTTAGTATCAATATTTACAGACTGTCAAATTTAATTCTTATAGGAGTCAAATTTACTAGTCTTATTATGTTATGATTTTTGTGGTTAATTTGTGAGGCTTCTAATTGAAAGCATAAATAAAATATTGGTATTAGGTACCATAGCCTAGGAATAAACTATAATTCTTCTCTTTTTTAACCTCATCCACAAATTAAGTTTAATTTATAAAAAAATACTTATCAAAATTAGAATATAATTCTTTAATTGTAATGCATGATACCCAAAATACGTTTACTAAATAATTTAACTCAAAAGCATTAATTTATTAAATTAAAAATATAAAACAGAATTATATATGTTTCAAATACACAGATAGGATTAGTATGTAATATATATATATATATATATATATATAAATTAAGGGTTTGAACAATTAGAGGAGTTCATACCAAGAATATCATATAATACAATTGACATTAATATATATCCAGTAAGTCGGAAATCTATAAGTTAGATACATTTTCTTCAGTTCTATTGAACTTGTTTTTAAGTCTTTTAAGTTTAAAAAAAATCCTACGATCAGATTCATCTTTTCTATGTTTCTACAATTTAGTTAAATTACAACATACTCTTCAAAAATGCATATACATACAAAATACAAGCTCTAAAAATGAAAAATCATAACCATCCAATTTTTTCTTTATCAACCTCTCAAATTCCTAATCATATTATCAAATATCCAATTATAAGTTCTACGAAACTGTCATTGATAAATACTATGAACCATCATAAAAGTCTATTTTTTTTTAAATATTCTACTTTAATGTCTTTTTATCATTACAAAAACTATATTGTCTCCAAAAATAATAAAAACCTTGATCACAATATAACCACCTTTTCAGAATATATAGTTTTTTATTTGCAGTATCTAAATGACAAATAGAAAAATGCATGAACTTACACGGACATACTACTATATATATAATATATATATATATATATATATATGTATGTATATATATGAAGAGAGAGACTTAAAAGAGGAGAAAGAAAATTGGAAAAAGAGAAGTTGAATAAAAGAAATAATAAAAGCGGTTAATTAATTATTGGAGTAGTTTAATTTAATCAGACGAAGCAATAATTAACAAGTCAATTTAATCATAATATAATACGAAAATCTTCGGGTATGTTTGGTTTTGTTTTGTATCCATTTTGGACCAAAATTTTACTCATTTTCGATCTCCTTCAATTAGGTACTTTCCTATCTTTTAATCTTCTTCTTCGACCTCTACGTGTCAGTTATACTGGTTATTTTGTCTTATAAATATGTCGGAAGAGGCGTCTTCGAGTTCGAGTCTAGGTTTGGCCAACCTTGATCAGTTAGAAATTTCTGACCTTAACGAGTGTTCCACCTCGTTAGGGCCTATCGGTTCCATTATAAACGAGTATACCGACGCTAACGAAGCTCAACGTCCGTCTCCCGTAGATAATTGGTCACCCCCAGATTACCATTTTGATATGTCCCATCTCGTCGAGGACATTGGTGAGGTCGCCTCTGTCGGAGACGACCCCCAACATGACTTCCTCCCTGCCGACACTTATTCCTGGGTTGATCGTTCTTCAACGGTTGACGAGGGTATGTTGGATTCTCTTAAGCGTAATTACTATATTCCTGATGAGTTTTTCCTTTTATCCCCCTACGAGGATGAACGTATGCATCGTCCACCTCATGGTTATAGGACTTTTTTCGCGGCCCACTTAGCTTGTGGTGTCCATTTTCCCTTACACCCCGTCGTTCGTATGGTTCTTCACCGATACGGTCTCTGCCCTACTCAATTACTTCCCAACTCGTATCGCCATATAAATAGTTTCATTATTCTGATGCGGGCTTGGAAGCAAGAACCAACCTTTGCCAATTTCCATTATATGTTTCGTCTTTGTAAGTCAAGGTTAGGGGACAAGGGTTTCTTCTATCTCTCTCCTCGTAACAAGAGGATGCGAGTTTTGAATTACTCTCCTTCCTCACATGGTGTGTGGAAGGATAAGTACTTCTTTGTGGGTCAGCCTCATCTCGCTAGTTGGAATCTCCCCCGTATATGGAGGTTAGATCCTACTCGTCTCGAAGATGTTGGTAACCCGACCTGGGATCCCCATTTCGTGGACACTCACTTCAATTGGTTCTATGACCACAAGATCCTCCTTAAGGAGGATGTACTAGTCCGATGTGGGATTAGTCAGGCTCCTATCCCATATGAGAAAGTTGGTAAGTTTATTCTCGTATTAGTCTTAGTGTATCTTTCGTGCACGTTTTCTATTATTTGTTATATTTATTCTTATTTTCTACATATATATCGTGGATTCTGAAGCCCATTATAATTTTTTTTTTATATAGGCATGGCTGAAGAGGCAGCTCGTTTGGACAAACTGCTTGCCAAAAAGAAAGCGAGGGGTGCTACAGCTCATGCTGGTGCGGGCACCTCGTCCGGGGTTCCCCGTCCGACACCGTCTACCCGTAATCCGCGCCCCCCTCCACGCGCCGAGCCTACTGTCACAGACGAGGGTATTCCCAATCCTGCCCCGCTAAGGCAAGTCCAACAAAACTTGGAGGGGCTGAGCAGGCCAATTGAACCCGTCGTTTCCCTTTCAACCGACGAGTCAAGTGAGTAGGAGTCCGTGCGGCTTGAACGTCGAAAGAAGGCTGATGTGCCTAAACCGCAAGCGCACGGCTTCGGTTGCAGTACAAAAGATATCGTTCCCACGAAGACTGAATAATCAAGTACTAATCTATCACTTATCAGTAATCTAAGCCTAACAAAAACACGAGATAAATTGTAAAGAAAACTAAACAGAACGCAAGAAAACTGATTCGAATTATATATGATTGAAAATTCCGAAATTAGGGTTCACCACGATAAACATTATCGACTCAATTATATTACCGATTAAGTTACGATCGCTACTTATGAAGGACACTATCCAATTGTAATTACTATCTTCTGTCGAAGTATAACAAAATACCCAAGATAATTAATCAACTACTTTCGTGATGATTAGACTAAACTCAGATTCATTAATCTCTATGATAGTGTATCGGTTCCTCAAAAGACCTAAAACTACTTTCGTGATTTAGGATCCTAGGTTTGAATTCTAGGGTTCTGATATAGACGTCACCTTTCAGAATTTTCGCCTAATATCTATGAACATGCAAATAAGTGGCCAGCAAATTCACAAGCATTAATAATCAAGAATTCAAATCATAAGCATACGCGATGTAAATCAACGATTCTATAATCTATATCGATAACATATTATCGGGCTATTCCCGGTTCCAAAATAAGATGGATTACTCCATAGATACGAAAGCACGATAAACAATTAATAATGTAAACATGATAAAACGACAAGAATTAAAAGAGATTAAAGAAAATAATTTCGATTAAACCCGTTGTCGAATCAAATTGTCTACAAAAATCTTGAATCTCGTCTCTCGATCTCCAATCCTTACAACTCAATTCAAGAAAATAAAAGTCGAACCCTAATACAATGTTTTGAGGGGGTATTTATACCTAATCTAGAACATAAACCCGAAATTGGGCCGAAGATGGGCCTCACGCGTATTGAGCGGCGTACGTACGCCATTTTGATCGGCGCCTGTACGCTGGTATTTCGGCGCTCGTACGCCAAAATGAACGGCGCATGTACGCCGCATTATTCGGCGCCTGTACGCCGTGTAATCCTCGCGTACGTACGCCAAATCGTCCAATTCTCTGCCCTCGTTGATTGTACGCCATGTAGAGCTGCATACGTACGCAGTGTATATTGGCGTACGTACGCCGATTATAATGGCGCCTGTACGCCATATATTCGCAGCTTCCAATCAACTCGTTCTCGATTTTAGCCCATAATTGGTATTTTTCTCTTGCAACATAGAAATTCCCTACGACACTCAAAAGTGACATTAAACGTATTTGCGGGATAAAAATATGATGCAATTTTATAGATAAACGTATCGAATGAATGGTGAAAATTGCGTAAAAATGAGGTTTATCAACCCCCCCAAACTTGCTTTTGTTCGTCCTCGAACAAACGGTGAAATAAAGAAACAAAAACTAAAGATAAACTCATTTTCGTAGAGTACACGATTGCACTTAGCACGTGCAACAAGCCTTTAAACCTTTTTGTTACCCAAAAAAGGACGTGTTATAGTCTCGTGAGGGTTTGCAGAAGACATACCCACAAAATCGCAAAATCAATGAATCTTCGCTAAATCGAAATGTGATACAATCGTACAAAAATCGACGTGAACTAATGGCCCGATATTGTTAGAAGAAAATCGTGCATTCGGCTAATCGTTGGTTACCTCACACCACAGAGTTAGACAAGCTTCTAGAAAGCACTGAATAAAGCCATCTTTAAGCATTATAGTCGAATGGCGTTTCTAACACAATTTGAGCGGCGTCCATCCATACCAACTAGTCTAACAGATATTAGGGTCTAACTGGTTCACATTATTGAGCTTTTAGCGTAGGTCACTTATGCAAACGAGCTCATACTTGACAGGATTGTGCAATGTTCGTTCGCTGAGACTTTCTATGACACCCGTTATCGAGCTTTGGGTCAACGACTCCCAAGCTAGATAGCCATAGGGCGTTAAGTTTTAAGAGACTCCTTCGGACTTAATCACTCAAGTGTCAAAGGTCACAGAACGAACTAATCCATTTTTTTTTTTTTTAAATTGTGCCAGAAGACGTGATTCTAAGTTGGTAGACTTGGAGGCCACTACCTATGTGTTTCGAAAACGGGTGATCCACTCAACTCCTATGCCTTGGACTACTACGTATTAGTGACTAGCCAGAAAAGTGTAACTAAGCAGATGATATCGCCGACAAAAAAGATTATGCGTTATATGTATTAAAAAGTCAGGCTTTCATATCACCTAGTCAATCGTTGTAAGACGATCACACACAGATAAAGCTAGAATCCATAGTAAAAATGTTATGTCTCCGTAAACGACCCCCAAGCTTGAACCGCACATTGTCCCTAATGTGATGAACGTATGTATATATGCATGCGTAAAAGTAAAAAGGGACGTAACCTTGTCAAGGGTCAAGACGATTGTGCTGGGTCTGCTAGGTATTGTATCGATAGGGCTGTCGAGAAACAAAACACTGGAACTAGATAAAAGAAACAGACTTTTGGATTAATCATCTTTGGCATTACATTCCATCCTAAAGTCTAAAATCAGAAAAACATAAAAACATAAAAACATAAAAGCAAAAAAACATAAAGACATAAAAACGAAAGATAAACGAGAAACTAAAAACATAAAAAGGAAAAGAAAAAGAAAAAGGAAAAGAAAGAAAAACCAAACGAGGCGAAAGGCGATTTATGGTCTCTAGGCGGCATCGTCGGGGTGGTCTGTTTGTTCATTCTCAAAATCCATGCCGGCTATAAAATCGTCGACCGGGTCGGTGGTAGTGGGGTTGGTGGTAGGGGGATTACGGCGAAGATCTTCCTGGCGCTGCCACTCTCGAATAGCCCTAATGTCCGACTGCATTGTAGTCATTCCGGTTTGCATGGCAGTCATGCCGGTCTTAAGTCCTGCGATTTCGGTTTGGATTTGAGTGAGCAGCAGGTAGTATGGATCCGACGGAGGAGGCGCTGGAGCGCTCGAGCTAGTCCCGATATCTGTCTGTGGTAAATCAGAAGCCTCGGCTTGTCGTGCTCGTTTTTGTGGAGGGGCTTGTGCGCTATTATCATAGGCATAATCATCGCCGGCGTCCTCAAACATATCATCGGGGAAAACGGGGACGCCACTGTCTGCACAGAGTGCATGTATAAGGGCGGGGAAAATCAAGGGACTCTTCCGTCTCCCCGAGTCCTGGCCCATATCAGCAGTTAAGCGTGCGATAGTGTCGCAGAGGCTATCATATATTATGCTGGTTTCTCGTATTACTTTCCCAGTGATTATGGCATATACCAGCGTTGCACGAGCACGTGTCACCTCCGAACGATTCGTTGTGGGCATTAGCCGGTAGCGTACAAACTCGTACCAGAAGGATGCTACCGGGTTTAGGTCAGGTCGGCGAAGCGTGGAATCATTTCTAATCCATTTAGTGTTTTCGGTCGCCACCGTTTTTGTAACCTCGTCTATTAATTGTGTGGTCGGGCGTCTCACTAATTCTGAGTATTCGCTGGAGGCGTCGACATTTGGCAAGTCTAGTAGGCGTCGTATGATGTGTTTAGCAAAGTTTACCTCGACGCCCCGGACCTCGGCTGTGCTACTGTTCCTGTTTGGCCCGTATAATTTTTCATCTTCAACGCAACTTGCATAGAACTCTTGAACCCACGTGACATTGATTTTCGGTATTGGGGACGAGAATCCTTGCCATCGGTAAGCTGTGGCAGTAGCCCGTATTGCTTTCGGTTTGGTGAATATAAAGGCTCGTTCTTTGAATATTGTGTGCGATATTAGACGTTTCCAAGTCATCTCAGTTTCCGGGTTTTCAAACCTAGTCTGACTATCATGTACCCGTTCCTCTGGTTGATTTCTAGAGGAGCTCGTTGGAGCTTTGCCCTTACCCTTAGACGGATTCTTCGTTCTTACCATTTTTCAAAATTTCGGCGGAGTAACGGTACTTTTTCAATGACCAAGTCCTCGACAAATTCCACAATTCAACCAAACCAACGCAAAACCAATCCAACTTCGATCAATTCAAACCCGTAACTCGACAACGAAACAATATGCCAAATTCAATCCAACCCAAGACTTCAACACTTCAAGCAATTCAATCAATTTACAACCTTCAACTTCTAATTCCAATGAATCAAACCAAACCACAATGCAATGAGTAATACTTGCAAAACCGAAGTGCAATGTCTCCAACTATGTTCAAACTGAAGTATTCAAACTCAAAACCCCTGATTTTCGCCCAATTTTCATAAACCCTAACTCGATTGTTGCAAAAAACGATAATATAGCTATCAATCCTCTAAAGATATGTTCAATACCATTAATTCAATTCTTAAACAAGCTAATCAAACTAAAGCCCGTCCAATTCTTGCCCAAATTTTCGAAATTGCAGGAACCCTAATTTGCAAAACCAAAGTCGAATTCGAAAGGGTTAGCTATTCCTTACCCCAATGATGATGTAGTGCTCGAATCGTTGAAGATGATTAACTTGTTGATAGCTTTCGATCTGTTTGAGAAGAAAAATCGAAAAGGGCGAGGTGAGTTCGAGGGTTTTGAGAGAAAATTGAGTTTGAGTGCGTAAAAGGGTGTAAGAAGTCTGTTTTAAAAACCCAAAATCCGACCCTGCGTACGTACGCCATTTTACGCTGCGTACGTACGCAACGTATTTCGGCGTACGTACGCCGTTCATTTTCGCGTACGTACGCGAAGGCTTTAAAAATCTCTGCCTTCGTTGATTGTACGCCGATTTACACGGCGTACGTACGCAATGCATTTCGGCGTACAAGCGCCAATTTGAACTGCGTACGTACGCGAAGGCTATAAAATTCCCTGCTCTCATTGATTGTACGCCGATTTACACGGCGTACGTACGCTATACAAACACTCGAAAAATAAAAGAAAAAAACATGAAACAAAAAGGAAAGAAAAACACAAACGAAAAGAAAACAAACGTAAGGATACATTTGGGTTGCCTCCCAAAAAGCGCTTGTTTTACGTCTTTAGCTCGACGTTACCATGCTTAATTGATTGGGTTTGATCGAGCATCGCGAAGGCTCGACGAGATAGCTTTTTCGATCGGTTCGCCCGCGATGTAATGCTTGAGACTTTGCCCATTAACCTTGAAAATTCCCGTTCCTTCGCTCCAAATATCGACAGCCCCGAATGGATATGCTGTTTCGACTACAAATGGTCCCGACCACCTTGATCGTAATTTGCCCGAAAACAGTCTGAGACGTGAATTAAATAATAAAACGAGATCACCCTTCTTGAACTCTCGTCTATGAATCTGTTTGTCGTGCCACTTCTTTGTTCGTTCTTTGTAGATTCGCGCATTCTCATATGCATCAAGTCTTAGCTCGTCAAGCTCATGCAACTGTAACATTCTTCGCTCACCAGCGTCTTTAAGATCGAAGTTTAGAGCTTTAATGGCCCAATATGCCTTATGCTCGAGTTCTACCGGTAAATGGCAAGATTTGCCATAAATAAGGCGAAAGGGTGTCGTACCTATCGGGGTTTTGGAAGCGGTGCGATATGCCCATAATGCATCGTCTAGCTTGAGAGACCAATCCTTTCGTGATTTCGAGACAGTCTTTTCTAAAATAACCTTGATCTCTCTATTCGAAACTTCTACTTGACCACTAGTTTGGGGATGATATGGTGTGGCTACTTTATGTGTGACCCCGTACTTGGTAAGTAGAGCTTCGAATTGGCGTTCCGTAAAATGTGTACCTCCGTCACTTATCACTACCCTTGGAACACCGAATCTAGGAAAAATAGTCTTTTTGAACAATCGGGTAACCACTCTCGAATCATTTGTTGGCGAGGCAATCGCTTCAACCCACTTCGAAACATAATCTACCGCCACAAGTATAAACTTGTTACCACACGACGACGGGAATGGTCCCATAAAATCAATTCCCCAAACATCGAAAATCTCAACCTCTAGAATTGTATTCATGGGCATCTCATTACGCCTCGATATATTTCCCGTTCTTTGACAACTGTCACATGCACTAATGAAATCTTGAACGTCTTTAAACAAGGTAGGCCAATAAAACCCAGATTGAAGAATCTTCGCCACCGTTTTGGATTTACTAGCATGACCCCCATATGGTGAACTATGACAGTGAGTCATGACACTTACCATCTCATCTTCCGGTATGCATCTCCTATATACCCCGTCTGTACAGTGCTTGAAAAGAAGAGGTTCGTCCCAATAGTAATGCTTAAGATCAGTGAAAAACTTCTTCTTTTGTTGATAACTAAAATCGGGCGGTAAAATCTTGCATGCTAAGTAATTAACGAAATCAGCGTACCACGGTGCATCTATCTTAGCCACTGCATAGAGATGGTCATCGGCGAATGAATCGTCTATCGGTAATGTCTCTTTGTTCTCGTCTTCTCTAAGCCTAGATAGATGATCGGCTACGGTATTTTCTATCCCCTTTTTGTCTCGGATCTCAAGATCGAACTCTTGCAATAGTAGTATCCATCTGATGAGTCTCGGCTCTGCGTCTTTTTTACTCAATAGATACCTAATCGCAGAGTGGTCTGTATAGACGATAACCTTGTAGCCAACCAAATAGGAACGAAATTTGTCGAAGGCGAACACTACCGCTAATAATTCTTTCTCGGTGGTAGCATAATTCATTTGAGCTTCGTCTAGCGTCCTACTAGCATAATAAATAACATGCATCTTTTTATCCCTTCTTTGACCCAATACTGCCCCAATAGCGAAATCGCTTGCATCACACATAATCTCGAATGGCAAATTCCAGTCCGGCGGTTGAACTATTGGTGCGGTGATCAACGCTTCTTTCAACCTGCGAAAAGCATCAGAACAATCATTATCAAAGTCGAAAGGAACGTCTTTAGCAAGTAAATGAGTTAAGGGCTTAGTAATTTTAGAAAAATCCTTAATGAATCTCCGGTAAAAACCGGCATGGCCCAAAAAACTCCGAATGTCTTTCACACAGGTAGGTGGTGGCAACTTCTCGATTACTTCCAGCTTTGCTCGATCAACTTCAATTCCTCGTTCAGATACGAGGTGGCCTAATACAATGCCTTCCCTAACCATAAAATGGCATTTTTCCCAATTTAACACAAGATTAACTTCTCCACATCTCTGCAACACTCGAGAAAGATTAGACAGACAAATATCGAAAGTGGTGCCATATACAGAAAAGTCATCCATAAAAACCTCCATAATGTTCTCAATTAAATCAGAAAATATAGCCATCATGCAACGTTGAAAGGTAGCAGACGCATTACACAAACCAAAAGGCATTCTCCTAAAAGCATAAGTGCCATAGGGGCATGTGAACGTGGTTTTTTCTTGATCATTAGGGTGGATAGGAATTTGATAAAACCCCGAATACCCATCTAGATAACAAAAATGCGAATGATTAGCTAACCTTTCAAGTACTTGATCAATAAATGGAAGGGGAAAGTGATATTTTCTAGTTGCTGTGTTCAATTTTCTATAATCTATACACATTCTCCACCCAGTGACTGTCCTAGTAGGAATTAACTCGTTTTTCTCGTTTCTCACTACAGTCACTCCTCCTTTCTTAGGGACTACTTGTACCGGACTTACCCACTTACTATCAGAAATAGGATAGATAATTCCAGCATCTAACAATTTTAAAACTTCTTTTCTGACTACATCTTGCATAGTAGGATTTAATCTACGTTGATGTTCCCTAGAAGGTTTAAAATCATCTTCCATCAAAATTTTATGCATGCAAAACGATGGATTAATCCCTTTTAAGTCATCTATAGTATAACCTATAACTTTTTGATGTGATCTAAGGACTCTAAGCAATTTATCGATTTCTTCCTTACTCAAATCAGCATTCACGATCACAGGATACATAGAATTAGGGCCGAGAAATTCATACCTGAGTGTCGAGGGAAGTGGTTTTAGTTCTACCTGGGGTATTGAGTTGGATTCTTTACTTTCTTTCGGATCTTTGCTCAACTCCTTTACTCCAATGGCATTGACCGGTGGATTTTCCTCGAGAAAACGAGCAATATCAGCAATAGCTTCGTCTTCATCTCCCGTTGAACCGTTGTTCACTAAACATGCTTCCAATGGATCACTGCATAAGTACTTCGTGAGCTTTTCTTGAACTAGCCGGTCCACCTGATCAATTCTACAACAAGAATTCTCAAGAGAAGGGTAAGTAACAGTTTTAGCTAGATTAAATTCAACCTTCTCGTCCCCGACTTTTAATGATAGCCTACCGTTCTTAACATCTATAATCGCACCAGCTGTGGCTAAGAACGGTCTACCAAGTATGATGGAAATTTGAGAATCTTCCTCCATCTCTAGAACGACAAAATCAGCAGGAATAAAAAATTTTCCTACTCTAATTGGTACATCTTCTAGCATACCTACCGGATACTTCACAGATCTATCAGCTAATTGCAGAGTAATCGTAGTAGGTTTTAACTCACCCATCTCTAACTTACGTGAAACCGAAAGAGGCATAAGGCTAACGCTAGCACCTAGGTCACACAATGCATGATCAAAACTCACGTTACCTATTACACACGAAATCGAAAAACTACCGGGGTCTTTAAGCTTAGGAGGCAATTTATTTTGAATTAATGCACTACACTCTTCAGTTAAAGCCACGGTTTCATAATCCTCAAGTTTACGTTTGTTAGACAGAATTTCCTTCAAAAATTTAGCATATGACGGCATCTGTGCAAGTGCATCAGTAAATGGAATGTTAATGTATAGCTTTTTCAAAACATCTAAAAACTTTCCAAACTGCTTATCTAATTTTGCCTTAGCTAATCTTTGAGGAAAGGGTATGGGTGGTTCATATGGTGGTGGAGGTACATAAACAGGCTCTTTTTCAGTTACTTCGTTCGTTTTATCTGTTGAGCTGTCAGGGCTAGGCGTTTTCTCTTTTTCTAACTTATCAGTTGACTCAGTCTGACTCACATCTGTAGGCATCCTAGGACCTTCATAATTAGTACCACTCCTTAAAGTAATTGCCTTACAATGTTCCTTAGGATTTGTCTCGGGTTGACCAGGAAAAGAACCAGAAGTCCTATTCGAGTTACTAGCCTGTTGTGCAATTTGAGTTTCTAGCATTTTGTTATGGGTTGCTAAAGAATCGACCTTAGTTGCTAGTTGCTTAATTGCATCATTTACTACCTCGTTTTGCTTAGTCTGGGCTACTACGAAATTCTCGAGAACTGACTCTAGGTTCGATTCCTGTGGTGGAACAGGATTGTAAGGTTTTTGTTGAAATCCCGGTGGTGGTCTAAAATTAGGCGGGACGGCTGCGTTTTGAGGCTTGTATGAAAAATTGGGGTGATTTCTCCAACCAGAGTTAAAAGTATTTGAAAATGGGTCGTTCTTTTGGTTGAAGTTATTCACATAATTGGCTTGCTCTATAGAGGGATCAGTCGGTACACTCGCAAATTGACACTCTAATGCAACATGACCAATTGTACCACATATTTCACACATAGGGGGAGGGGTAGTGACAGAGTTAACATCCATATTCATGGAATCAAGCTTCTTAGACATAGCCTCTACTTGCGCAGAAAGTAAAGTAATGGCATCAATATCATACTTACCTGGGGTCTTCTGTGGATTCAATCTTTCGCTTGACCATTGGTAATGGTTCAATGCTATATCTTCGATTAAGTCGTATGCTTCGTCGATACCCTTATTCATCAAAGCTCCTCCAGCTGCTGCATCGACTGACATCCTCGTGGTGTAAATCAGTCCATTGTAGAAAGTATGAACAATGAGCCACTTCTCTAGTCCATGATGTGGGCACAATCGTAGAAGATCCTTGAATCGTTCCCAAGCTTCGTATAGCGATTCACCATCCCGTTGAGCAAAAGTAGTGATTTGATTCCTTAGTTGTGCAGTCTTGCTCGGGGGAAAGTATCTCGCTAAGAAGCACTGCATCAGTTGATCCCATGTTCTGATAGAACCGGTCGGTAAAGAATGTAGCCAAGCTCTCGCCTTGTCTCTCAGTGAAAACGGGAATAATCTCAGCCTGATGGCATCCTGGGAAACCCCGTTCATTTTTAGAGTGTCACAGTACTCTAAGAACATTGACAAGTGAAGATTTGGCTCTTCAGTAGGTGCACCCCCAAACTGATTCTGCTGAACCATTTGCAGAAGGGATGGCTTGAGCTCGAAATTGTTGGCCTCTACAGTAGGCCTGGCGATGCTAGAGTGAAGTGTCTGCGCATTCGGCGCTGCAAAATCCTTAAGACATCTCGCATTTGCGTTCGCATTCGCATTTGCAGCCGGGTTTGCATTCGCATTAGCGTTTGCGTTGACGTTTACATTCACATTCTCTTCAGCCATCGTTATTTGTTTCAGCTGAGCTTGTTTCAGTTTTTGTTGTCTTCTCCTAGCACGAAAAGTTTGCTCGATTTCTGGATCAGGTTCGAAATCAAGCTTACTTCGCATACACGGAAAAATCGAAAACCTGAAATTAAAGACAAAAATATAAAATTAAAAACGAAAATTAAAAATAAAAATAAAAATAAAAACGGCTTAGTCTCACTAAGATCTGATAAAAACTAATATTGACTATTCAAATCCCCGGCAACGGCGCCAAAAACTTGATGTGCCTAAACCGCAAGCGCACGGCTTCGGTTGCAGTACAAAAGATATCGTTCCCACGAAAACTGAATAATCAAGCTAATCTATCACTTATCAGTAATCTAAGCCTAACAAAAACACGAGATAAATTGTAAAGAAAACTAAACAGAACGCAAGAAAACTGATTCGAATTATATATGATTGGAAATTCCGGAATTAGGGTTCACCACGATAAACATTATCGACTCAATTATATTACCGATTAAGTTACGATCGCTACTTATGAAGGACACTATCCAATTGTAATTACTATCTTCTGTCGAAGTATAACAAAATACCCAAGATAATTAATCAACTACTTTCGTGATGATTAGACTAAACTCAGATTCATTAATCTCTATGATAGTGTATCGGTTCCTCAAAAGACCTAAAACTACTTTCGTGATTTAGGATCTTAGGTTTGAATTCTAGGGTTCTGATATAGACGTCACCTTTCAGAATTTTCGCCTAATATCTATGAACATGCAAATAAGTGGCCAGCAAATTCACAAGCATTAATAATCAAGAATTCAAATCATAAGCATACGCGATGTAAATCAACGATTCTATAATCTATATCGATAACATATTATCGGGCTATTCCCGGTTCCAAAATAAGATGGATTACTCCATAGATACGAAAGCACGATAAACAATTAATAATGTAAACATGATAAAACGACAAGAATTAAAAGAGATTAAAGAAAATAATTTTGATTAAACCCGTTGTCGAATCAAATTGTCTACAAAAATCTTGAATCTCGTCTCTCGATCTCCAATCCTTACAACTCAATTCAAGAAAATAAAAGTCGAACCCTAATACAATGTTTTGAGGGGGTATTTATACCTAATCTAGAACATAAACCCGAAATTGGGCCGAAGATGGGCCTCACGCGTATTGAGCGGCGTACGTACGCCATTTTGATCGGCGCCTGTACGCCGGGTATTTCGGCGCTCGTACGCCAAAATGAACGGCGCCTGTACGCCGCATTATTCGGCGCCTGTACGCCGTGTAATCCTCGCGTACGTACGCCAAATCGTCCAATTCTCTGCCCTTGTTGATTGTACGCCATGTAGAGCTGCGTACGTACGCAGTGTATATTGGCGTACGTACGCCGATTATAATGGCGCCTGTACGCCATATATTCGCAGCTTCCAATCAACTCGTTCTCGATTTTAGCCCATAATTGGTATTTTTCTCTCGCAACATAGAAATTCCCTACGACACTCAAAAGTGACATTAAACGCATTTGCGGGATAAAAATATGATGCAATTTTATAGATAAACGTATCGAATGAATGGTGAAAATTGCGTAAAAATGAGGTTTATCAAAGGCAAGACACGACCCTGCCGATCTGATGGACTTGCAGGCTCGTACTGGAGGGCCTTCTCGGTCTCCAGTGTCCAGCATCGATATCGTGCATCAATACGAGGCACATGCAATGCGATATCGTATGCAACAGCAGGGTGAAGACTGGCGCCCCACATTCCAACCTGGTCAACCTGCCTTGACTCCTAGTTGGCGAATTTACCCCAACAGCTCCGTGCTGGGTGAGAGCGGAGTTAAGGTTACCTCTGAAGTGGCACGACATGTGATGCTTCCTGCTGAAAAGGCCCAGCTCATCACGATGCCACATACCCAGTTGGAGGACAGGCTCCATAGGGCTTTGGCTGAGGTAAATCTTATGGTTCGTTTTTCATTTTTCTGTACTCATTTCATCCTAGTATTTTTATTTACGACTTGTTTTTGACTTTGCAGGCCTCGTTAGTTGCTAATTCCTTATCCCTCAATCTATCCTTCCTGAAGCACGAGAATACTGAAGTGAAAAGGTCAAATGAAGAACAACGTGCTCGGTTGAATGCAGCTTTGGCAGAAATGGAAGAGGCTCGCAAACTTCGAGGTGAAGCTGAGACAATAATTAGAGAACAAGAACAACTTGCTCGTCAAGTGACTGACCTAAAATTGGCAAATAACGAGCTGAAGTCTGAGTCCCTGGGGAAGGATGAGCAAATTGAGGCTTTGAAGACCGAGCTCGAAAAGGTTCAAGCTGAAGCTGCAAAGAGGTACGAGGCTGGCCTGATAGACGGTCGAAACAACTTCGTGAACTCACCCGAATATAAGAGGGCTTTGGACGAATCACGGTTCAATGGGGCTCGTGATTTTAGGTTTTCTACGAGCTTCCAAATGCTTGCCCTTGAACCGGCTGCTGACTACCTATACGATGGTTTTATGAAAGCCATCGATTATATAGAGAAGGAAGGCTGTGTCGTACCAGGGTTCGACCCAGTTGATTTCGAAAAGTTCGTCGATGCCAAAGCTCTACGCCCGTCGAGTGCCATCTCGTCCGTGCAGTATCGTGACTTTCTTGAGTTCCGTTCATTGGGACCCGTCGATTCTGACGAGGAAGAGGCAGATACTAACCGCCTTGGAGTGAACGAGACGCCTGCTGTTGCTGAAGAATGAGTGGATTATTTGTAATTTGTTAATCTCTTTTTATCGTACGTCTATGTATTTCTCTGAATTTCGGATTTAGGACTAAAGTTGTTTTGACCAATGAATTTTTACGTTTTGCCCTATAAATATCCGTATAAATTGAGATCTAAATATCTATCATAATACTTATGCATTTATACGGTGCATGAGGGTCACATTACTCGCCCTAAATTTAAGAAAATGATTTAGCATTATTCATGCGATACGAGTAAGTCAAAGACGGAGTGTATATATATTTATGATGTTATTGATTATACAACAATATTCAAATTCGTCTCAAGTCTAACGATATACCAAAAATCTGTATCAACCTACGTATAATATTTACGAAGGTTACGAACGTTCCAGAGACGAGGTAAATCTTTGCCATTTAAATCTTGTAGGCGATAATTCCCTATCTTGGTTACTTTGATGACTTTGAAGGGGCCTTCCCAATTTGGGTCCAATTTCTCTACGTGCCTGGACACTTCGACTTTTTTTAACACGAGGTCACTGACCTCAAAAGACCTTGTCTTTACGTTCTTGTTGTAAGCTCGAGCCATGGCCCTCTTCTTTATTAGAATCGTTGCATATGCTCGTTCTCGGGTTTCCTCGATAACATCCAGTTCGTATAACCGTTCCGCTCTATTCGCTTCCAAATCGTACTGCTCGACTCGGTGTGTCATTTCACCTATTTCCACCGGAATAATAGCCTCTGACCCGTATACTAAACAAACCGGTGTTTCCCCCGTGGAAGTACGAGGTATTGTACGGTATGCCCATAGGACCCCTGGTAACTCGTCAGCCCAATTTCCTTTGACCCCATCGAGTCTAGCCTTCAAGTGTTGTAGAAGTATTCGATTTGCTACCTCCGTTTGTCCATTAGATTGCGGATGGCCTACCGCCGTAAAATTTTGGCGGATTTTATATTCCTCGCACCAACGAACCACACTTTTGCTGTTGAACTGGGTTCCATTATCAGATATGAGTATACGAGGTACGCCGAAACGACATACTATATTTCTCCAGATGAACTTCATGACTTCGTGGTCAGTAATCTTCGCCACTGCCTCGGCTTCGATCCATTTCGTAAAGTGTTCTACTGCCACGATGATGAACTTCCTCTGGCCTGATGCCAATGGGAATGGTCCTAATATATCAATCCCCCATTGGTTAAATGAGTATGCTATCTTGATAGGTTCTAGCTCTGTGCCCGGGCTGTGTGTCAAGTTTGCATTTAATTGGCATCCTTTACATCGTTTTGCAAAACGACGTGACTCTGCTACCATGGTCGGCCAGAAATACCCTTGGCGCAAAATTTTTTGAGCTAGAGCTCGTCCTCCAGAGTGGTTACCGCAACTTCCCTCGTGAATCTCTTTCATCACATACTCAGCCTCCGCCCCATCCAGACAACAAAGCAAGGGACCCATCGCGGATCGTTTATATAGCTTCTCCTCTACGATGGTAAACTTAGAAGCTTTATAAACGATCCGTCGGGCCTGGTTCTTGTCTTCGGGCAATATCTTCTCATTCAAGTACTTATAAATCTCAGATCTCCAGTCAGCCGATGTATAAATTGTTACTACTTCTTGGGCTTGACTCGTATTATCGATTTGTGACCGGTCGGACACAAACAATGTGACCTTCCTCGTTGTTAGACCTATGGCGGAACTCACGAATTTTGATAATACATCTGCTCTTTCGTTTTCTTCACGAGGGATTTGAATGATGCTTATGTTGGTGAACTGAGCCATCAAATCCTTCACCCTTGACAAATACGATGATAAGCTCAACTCCCTTGCTTCAAAAGAGCCACTAATTTGATTTGCCACGAGTTGAGAGTCCGTGTAAACGTCCAATCTTTTTACGTTGAGCTCTCTTGCCATTTTTAAGCCTGTAAGCATTGCTTCGTACGTAATATGTTGAATGCGCATAATGTGATCATTTTATCAAATTATATACCTGTAAGCATTGCTTCGTACTCGGCTTCATTGTTCGTCATACTGAAATCCAGCGTTACCGCGAACTCGTGGTCATAACCTTGTTAAGAACAAAAGGTCGTTTAATTCAAACAGATATGTTTTATTTATTATAGATTCTCGTATACGTTTCAGAAGAACGCCCAATACCTTGAGGATCTCTTAGCCATACCCCGCGCCTCCTTTTTGGGTCACGAGCCATCGACGTGCAATGTCCACAGTCGGTCATCTATTTTAAAAGAAAAATTTACTAACTCAGTATTTTGTGTGACACATATATGTCGTAACTTTTTTAGGGTAACTGTAAATTTATTTCACCTCGTGCATCGGATGCCTCGTTGGGCGATGCCATTTCGACTATAAATTCCGCCAAGGCTTGCGCTTTGATAGCAATTCGTGGTCTGTATTCTAACGAGAACTCACCCAACTCGACTGCCCATTTAACGAGACGACCCGATATGTCTGGATTAGAAAGCACTTGTCTCAAAGGTTGGTCCGTAAGGACAATAATCTGGTGTGACTGGAAATAAGGTCGTAACTTTCGAGCTGCTGTCATTAAGGCCAATGCCCATTTTTCAATCTAGGTATAATTCTTCTCGGCCTCTAGCATCGTTTTGCTCACATAATACACTGGACAATGATTTTCTTTATCATCACGAACCAACACCGCGCTGACTGCATTTTCCGAGACAGCCAAATATAACAGGAGTGGTTCTCCTTCTACGGGCTTGGTGAGCAACAATGAGCTTGTTAAATACTTCTTCAAATTCTGGAAAGCTTCTTCGCATTCCTCCGACCATTCGAATTGTTTAACATTTTTCAAAATTTTGAAAAAGGGAAGACCTTTGTCGGCCGACCTTGATATGAAGCGGCTCAAACTTGCCATTTTTCCGGTTAGCATTTGCACCTCTGCGATGGAGCTCGGGGACTGCATATCCAACACAGCTCGTATTTTTTCGGGTTGGCTTCAATACCTCATTGCGTAACCATGTACCCTAAGAACTTACCCCCACGTACTCCGAATGTACATTTACTTGGAATTAGCTTCATTCCGTATTTCTTCATAGTCGCGAACGACCTTTTCAAATGCTCCAAGTGGTCTGCCTCGTCCCTACTTTTAACCAACATGTCGTCCACGTATACCTCCATCGTGATACTTAACTCGTCTTTGAACATACGATTAACAAGCCTCTGATACGTAGCCCCGGCATTTCTTAATCCAAACGGCATAACATTATAGCAATAGACACCTTTGGCCGTTACGAACGAAGTCTTGTCACAATCTTCGGGTGCCATTCTTATTTGGTTAAAGCCCTGGTAAGCATCCATCATGCTAAGCAAGGCACACTCTGCCGTGGAGTCAACAAGAAGGTCTATACGAGGTAATGGGTACGGGTCTCGTGGACAAGCTTTGTTGAGATTTGTATAATCTATACACATCCTCCACTGCCCCATAGTTTTCGGAACCAGTACCACGTTTGCTAACCATTCCGTGTAATTGATCTCCCTAATATATCCTGCTTTTAATAGCTTATTCACTTCATCGTCGATGATTTTATTACGGTCTGGGCCAAAATTTCTCCTCTTCTGCTTCATAGGTTTGGCGTACGGGTCGATATTCAACCTATGTACAATGACTTCAGGGTCAATCCCCTCAAAGTCCGACGCCTGCCATGCAAACATATCAATATTAGCTCGAAGGAAACTTACTATCATTAATTCCAGATTTTTTGGCATCATAGTACCTATATTTGTGATTTTTTTCTCGTCCCCTAGGACGAGTTCAATCGTTTTGTGTTCGGCCGGTTGTACTCGACTCTTTTCAATCGGAATTTGCTTCCTCACTGGTTCCTCTTTCTTTGTTACCCCAGATCTCACGATCTGGTTCATCTGTACCACTTGGTTCGTACACTTCTCTTTCATTTCCTTCCTTAGAGATGTGGCATAACATTCCCTTGCTGCTCGTTGGTCACATTGTACCGTTCCTAAACCAAAGTCGGTCATAAATTTCATTTTTAGGTGGTGTGTAGAAACGATCGCACCGAATTGGTTCAACCCAGGTCGTCCTAATATTGCATTATACGCGAATGGGAAATCAACCACGAGGTATCTGATCATAATTGTTTTCCTTTTCGGCTCTGATCCCAACGAGGTGGGTAACTCGATGTTCCTAGAGGCACTATTTCTGAGCCTCCAAATCCCACGAGGGGGGTGCTTACGAGCTGCAACTTGTCCGTGGGGATTTTCATTTTATTTAATATCGTAGAAAATACGATATCAGCTGAACTGCCATTGTCCACCAATACTTTGTGGACCGCATAGTTTGCTATGTCCATTGTCACCACCATTGGGTCGTTGTGCGGAGTGATCACTCCTTCATAATCATGATGTCCAAAGGAGATCATTTCCCTTGAACTGCTTTGGACATGATTCACCCTATGCCCGTGTAGCTCATAGCTCGTCATCTCCCTAGCATATCGCTTTCTTGCATTTTTAGAATCACCCCCGATCGGGCCTCCTGCAATGGTATGTATGTCCCCGTATTTTGGTCTGTTCTCATCTCTACTGGGCCTATCCCTCTCTGTCTCGTGTTGTCTATTATCAACTTGACCCCTCTCTTGCTGTTCTTGATTTCTCCATCGTTGTCCTTGTGGAGGTTCCCTTCTATTATCCTGTATTTCAGACCTTTCTTCGTTTTTTCCTCGTTCCGTAAATTCTCGCAAATGACCCTGCCTTATGAGCTTTTCTATCTCATCCTTTAATTGACGACACTCCTCTGTATCGTGGCCCGTATCCTTGTGGAATTTACAGTATCTGTTGTTTCTTTTCTTCTTGGGGTCAACCCTCATCTTCCTAGGAAGTTCGACCTGAATACCTGCTCTTTCAATCGCCATTAATGCTTTGGTTCTCGAAGTATTCAATGGTGCGTAGTTATCGAAACGACCTCGCCTATACTCTCCAGCCCTCTCGGTTTTCACCTCTTCTTTCTTTTGGACCCTTTGTCCTTACTTAGCTTATTTATTGCATGTTCAACTCGTTTCATACGATACATCTCGTCTTCATGTATGTATTGCTGAGCAGTGATCATCATGTCCTCAGGGTTTCTTGGTGGGTTGCGAGTGAGCGCCCCTGCTAAGGGACCCATTTTCAGTCCGTTAATGAAGAGCTGTACGATCACCTCGTGTTGTACGCCCTGGACATCTAGGGACTCGTTATTAAACCTATCAACAAACTCCCGCAATGTTTCCTCATCTTTCTGCTTTATTCCCAGTAGCTGTGAGACCGACTTCCTGGTTTTTCTCTTACTGGCAAAATGATACTCAAACTTCTGGACGAGTTGATCATAGGAACTGATTGAACTCGTAGGCTGGTTGATGAACCAGTCCTATGCTCTACCTGCTAATGTCGTAGCAAATATCCGAGCGTTTAATGAGTCACTCAAACTGTGCAACGTCATTAATGTCTCGAAAGTGACGAGGTGTTCTCCAGGATCTGTCATTCCGCTGTACTTGGGGAGGTCTGGGATTCTAAAATTCGTAGGCATTGATTCTGACAGAATTTCTTGATTAAACGGGTTATTTCTTCGTTGCATTGATGATGCGGCCCTGACACCTTTGCCCAATTCCTTCTGATTCCCTGAATCTGTTCTTTCTACCTTCCCTCGTGACGACCACTGACTACGAGAGCTCGGCATGTAAGAAGCTGTATCTGTTTCATCTGATTCACTCTGACTTGGCTCGTACGACATAAGACTTTCATCTCGTTCGTTGCCACGACTGCTGAAAAGCTTTCGTCGTGTACCTCTCTCGCGGAACTCTTCCCCTGGCACCCCCGCAGGGTCAATTTGTGGGAAGGTCCGTCGCCGAGTACCGCTCTTGTGACCATATTCCCCTTGTTCCCTTTCTGGGTCAAGTTGTGAGAATTGCCCTCTTGGGGTACTCGGGGGAGGGTGTATCGTTCCGACATTCGGGGTAACAGGTGGTAATTTCGATATCCACTCTTGAAATTTTTCTTGTACCCTTCTGTCGAACTCAGACTCGGTCATTGTAATAGTTTTCTCAGGTATTTCTTCCACTGATCGAGGTGTACCGATCTGAATCTGCTCAGCCTCTTCCGAATTCATTGGCTCTTTCCCTGGTCGATGATGTTCCTTGTCCATGTCAATTCGTTTGACAGCTTAGTGAAAATTCCCACAGACGGCGCCAAAATGATCTAGTCAAATAATCGTGTAGATGCTTCCAAAGACTGTGCTTGAACTACAAGCTGCCTACGTACCAATCTTGGGGATCAAGTCTGACGTAGTTCTAATGTGTTTTATAGAATAGCTCGTAGGTGTGGAAAACATCCGTCCCTACAAAGAGCATTATTTGTCATATATATAGATTCCAGGACGATTGTTCATGAACTGACTTGTAACCTCTATATTGATTGTCACTTGTCGTCCAACTGGTGGCTAAAGGATTATTATATCATTTAATATATTGGGTTGGGCCTCCTTATATGACGTGTTCATTGTTCATGGGTCCAATCTACAGTATTGGATCTGTCCTTTACTGTTGCTTATTAAACTCGTATAATTCACCTCGTACAATGGACCTCGTACAATCCACCAACATGATATAAGTATTGATGGATTTTATATTAATATGGGTCGTCCGGCCCATCAGAACGATATCATGGGCCTCGTAGCTTATTGTACAGCGTATACGTAAATACCTCGTATCAGCATCTTTTACAAATTATTTTATAGTTTCAAACACTGGATATAATCTCTATGCATAATTACATACTCCAACCATTCAATTACAAATTATTATTATTTTACAATTAAATGAAAATATTTATAAAAAATTGATAAATGTTGATCAATAAATTCAATAATTAATAAACAACAATTAGACTGTAATCATAGAATTTAATTCGGGACAATAGACTATGTAATAATTTAATAGTCTAAAAATTATAATGTGTATCAAAATAATTTTAGTCTAACTAGGCCACAAAATGAATAATTACTTTATAAAATGCAATTTTATGGCCTAGCTAGTTTAATACGCGACAAAAAATATTCAACATATAATTGCTATGATTATATTATTATTTTTTCTTAAGAATTTATCGTGATAATTTGACTTAATGTACGTATACATGTAACATATGAATTATGAATTCATAAACATACGGGTATATATAGTACAAATGTGAGTCAATTGTTCAAGAGAAGTGTACGACCTATGTACTTTTATCTTATTTAAGCAACATAGTGTTTAAACTTACTTTCGATATATGAAAAATTAGAAAATTGTAATAATCATATATTATTTAATTTACAATTTTAACACGACTAACAGTATTATTTGATAGTGTTCTATATTTCAGTAAATTTCTTAATATTCATATCGATAAATAAGTTTCTTACATTTTTGTATATTTATATAATAAATATAAATATATAATATATATTAGACATTAATAAAAATGTATAATATATAAATATCAACTATTATTACATACATATAAATATTCATCTATATATTAAGTTATTACAATCTTAGTATCATATTATAATTTTCAATCACTAATTAATTACTAACAGACAAAAGCTTACACGATTTGATTACTACAGTAATTTATGTTCCCTTTGGAAACAAAAACAAACACTATCTCACCAAAAAATTCATCCAAAAATCACTATCAAAATAAAACCAAACACAATCTCACCAAATATGCATGTGTCCCAAAAAATTTCTCACCAACAATTCTCACCAAAACAACCAACCAAAGATAGCCTTCATTTTTCCCCCAATAATTTTCTATTTTATTATGTTTGTTTCAAAATTTCTTATGTGGGTCTAGTCTTGTTTTCTAGATTTGTCTGTGTAAATGTAATTTGTTAATGAATGCGTCAAAATCAACACAATTCAATGTATAAACTCGAAGTATTAAGCTATGTTTGTTTATGTTTTTAAGTTAGAATTTTGAAAATTTCTCGGGAATGGCGTACCATCGAAATTCGTGTGAAAATGGTAGGTGTTTGTTTATATTTTAGAATTAGGTTGAAAATTGTAATGTGTCAAATCAATGATGATTGGTTGATGTTTAATGATTGAATTAGTTGTTTTTGTAATGATTATTTAAATAAATAAATATATATAAGTGTGTAAAATAATGTATATATTAATTGTAATTGATGAATGTGTAAAATGATTGATGTGTTGATTGATAGGTAGTTAGTATTGGAGATTGAAAAAATAGAGTTGAAAAAAGGAAATTGAGATGAAAATTTGGTGTGTTAAGTAGATTTAAGATTTTGTGATTTGAAATCTTGAAATTGAATTTCAAAAACATAAACAAAGATATAAGAATTTTTATGTTAATTATGTGCTCCTCAATAAAATAAAATACTTTGTCATTTATTGGAATGTTAGATGTTATATTTCATCAACAAATATTTTGGCATTAGATAAGTATCTTAAATTTTGATAAGTATCTTTAATTTTGTCTCATGTCTTATACAATTTTGAGAACATCTATATCACAATCGCATTTCAAAGTTGGCCCATTTTAATTTATGTTTAATTACATATACATTTTCTCAATTTTTATTGCTATAATGACTTAATATAAGAGAAACTTAAAAAGTCTGATTTCGATAGAATAACTTAAAACTTAGGATTTTTAGGTAATTCTTCAACATTAGCAGTGGATTAAGTGAAGTTAGGAGATTTTGTTGTATCTGATTTGTTTGTCGATATAGTTGGATTAGAGATTAGTACCAAAAGTAACATGAACTAATAAGTAGACAATAATATGCATCTAAATAAACTGAATGTACTATACTCCAATTATTCTCTTGAAGTAAATTAATAATACAGTAATAATATTCTTAAAACAAAAAGGAAAAAGAAATACACATAATAAGAATAGTCGAATTTTCTTCAGATAGTAGAAGGCAAGAAGCCATTTTGAATAGGACTTGGGCCAGAAGGAGGTATACGGACATGTGCCGGTAGCTTATTGAATACTTTACGCATGTGGGCCCTTCCATACGGTGGCTGACCCCGATAATAACCCTTCCACGGCTGAGACGGTGGCGGCGGCAGTGTCCTTTCGACTTTGTCATTTGCTTCGTTGCAAGAAACCATAATGCAAAAGATCAGTGCTGCAAAAAGGGCTGCTACCTGTGTGCATCACAGACACTTTAGAAAATCACAATATGTCGTATCGGACACCTGATCGGGCACGACACTCGTCGGACACTCTCTGACACCGTGTCCAATATAAAAATAATCTACTTAACTAAAATGAAAAAAATAAAATATAAACACCGAAATGGACGCAGTTAGAGGATATATCTACTATATATGATTGTTTTTTACACTTGATGTTATTTCACTTATTTTTTGTGATTTTGAAAACTGAAATATTTTAACTGTACAAATTAAATACAAATTTAAAATGTAAAATAGTCATTCGTATAGTTTATTTCTCTAATCAGTCATATTTAAATTAGAATGAAAAGACTAAATTATATATTTTAACGTAAATTAATGAATATATATATATATGTATATTAATTTATATATACACATTTTATTAGCAGATTCGAGGTCGTGTCATGTCTTAATATTTTTAAAATACCGTATTTCGTGTCCGTGCCGTGTCGTGCGCCGTATCCCATGTCCCTGCATCATAGGCTGTTGTTGATATGTTTTTGGCAGTCATCCTCAGCCAATTGATGTTTCAAATATACATGATAAGACTTTGTCACTCTTCTCTATTGTGAATTGGCTATGCATGGATACTTATATATATATTATATAAATGCATTGGATCTAGAATTTAGATTCTAGATTTTGTTCATGCATATTGGATAAATGTAGATTTAATTAGTTTTTACTTTTTAATGAAAAATCTGTCTAAATTGATGTTAGAAATTTGTTGTATAATAGGACCTCAATCTGGTCTATTCTATATTAAAATTGGTAAATAATTGAAATACAAGACAAAATTACTAAGTTTTCCGAATTATTAGTAAAAAAAATACACAAATAAGATCATAAACATTTATCTTATATTCATTAAGTGTAGCATTAATTTGAACAAGTTGAGGAGTTACTACCAAGGATATCATATATTACAATTGACATTAATATATATTTAGTAAGTCGGAAATCTATAAGAATATAAGTTAGACATGTTTTCTTCAATTCTATTGAACTTGGAACTTGTTTTTAAGTCTTTTAAGTAAAAAAAATCTTACGACCAGATTCGTCTACTCTATATTTCTACAGTTTAGTTAAATTACAACATACTCTTCAAGAATGGATCTAAATTGTAATACATATACATAAAATACAAGCTTTAAAAATGAAAAAAAAAAAAAAAAACCATAACCCTCCAATTTTTTCATTATCCACATCTCAAATCCCTAATCATAGTATCAAATATCCATTTATATGTTCTACGAAACTCTCATTGATTAACACTACGAACCATCATAAAAGTCTAAAATCTTTTTTTTAAAAAAAATATTCTACTTTATTGTCTATTTATCATTACAAAAGCTATATTGTCTCAAAAAAAAAACCTTGATCACAATATGACCACCTTTTCACTATATTTAATTTTTTATCTGCAGTATCTAAATGAGAAATACTAAAATGCATGAACTTACACGCACATACTATTATATATATATGTATGTATATATATATATATGTGTGTGTAGAGAGAGAGACTTAAAAGAGGAGAAAGAAAATTGGAAAAAGAGAAGTTGAAGAAAAGAAATAATAAAAATGGCGGGTTAATTAATTATTGGAGTAGTTTAATTTAATCTGAGGAAGCAATAATTAATAAGTCAATCTAATCATAATATAATATAAAAATCTTCATTTTTTTTCCAATAAATTTCTATTTTATTATGTTCGTTTAAAAATTTCTTAGGTGTGCCTAATCTTTTTTCTAGATTTATCTGTGTAAATGTAATTTGTTAATGAATGCGTCAAAATTAACACAATTCAATGTATAAACTCGAAGTATTTAAGAATTTTTATGTTAATTATGTGCTCCTCAATAAAATTGAAATTAAAATAAAATACTTTGTCATTTATTGTAATTTCAGATGTTATATTTCATCAACAAATATTTTGACATCTAAATATAGATAAGTATTTTAATGTTGTCTCCTGTCTTATACAATTTTGAGAACATCAAGATCACAATCACATTTCAAAGTTGGCCCATTTTAATTTATGTTGATTACATGTACATTTTCTCAATTTTTATTGCTATAATGACTTAATATGTCATTATATATAAGAGAAACTTAAAAGGTTTAATTTCGATAGAATAACTTAAAACTTAGGATTTTTAGGTAATTCTCCAACATTAGCAGGGGATTAAGTGAAGTTTGGAGATTTTTCTGTATCTAATTTATTTGTCGATATGTAGTTGGATTATAGATTAGTGCTAAAAGTAACATGAATATTATGCATCTAAATAAACTGAATGTACTCTACTCCAATTATTCTCTTGAAGTAAATTAATAACACAGTAATAATATTCTTAAACCAAAAAGGAAAAAGACATACACATAATAATAATAATAATAATAATAATAGTCGATATTTTTTTAGATAGTAGAAGGCAAGAAGCCATTGTGAATAGGACTTGGGCCAGAAGGAGGTATACGGACATGTGCCGGTAGCTTATTGAATACTTTACGCATGTGGGCCCTTCCATACGATGGCTGACCAGAAGAATAACCCTTCCACGGCTGAGACGGTGGCGGCGGCAGTGTCCTTTCGACTTTGTCATTTGCTTCGTTGCAAGAAACCATAATGCAAAAGATCAGTGCTGCAGAAAGGGCTGCTATTGATATGTTTTTGGCATTCATCTTCATTCTATTGATGTTTCAAATATACTTGATAAAACTTTGTCACTCTTCTCTATTGTGAATTGGGCATGCATGGATACTTATATATATACATATATATATATACATATATATATATATACTATATAAATGCATTGGATCTAGAATCTATATTCTAGATTTTGTTCATGCGTATTGGATAAATGTCTATTTAATCGTTTTTACTTTTTAATGAAAAATCTATCTAAATTGATGTTAGAAATTTGCTATATAATAGGACCTGAATCTGGCATATTCTATATTAAAATTGGTAAATAATTGAAATACAAGACAAAATTACTAAGTTTTCCTAATTATTAGTAATAAATATACATAAATAAGACCATAAACATTTATCTTATATTTATTAAGTGTAGCATTAATACTTGGTACTTGAGTGGTGGGTGTCGAATCCAACAAAAATAATCACCTACTTAAAAAGATTTGTAATTAGCGATAAGTAGGGTCGATCCACAGGGAATGGTGTAGAGTTAATTCCTAAGTTACTAATATCGATTTAAAAGGGGGGGTTTGGATTTGATTAACTAAAACAAATTAAAAGACGTAAATTAAGTAAACGCAATAAGAGTAAAATCGAATTCAATAAATTGAGAAGTTCTAGTCTCCGGATATCTCAGTATTGATTCTATAATTTGATCATCAATTTATATGATAGGTCAATGTTCTAGAGTAAATTAGCTATAGTCATCAACAAGCTCTGACGACCTCGTTTTTCCTTATGTCTTCGGACTTCGATAATCAAAACAAGCTCTTTGATTACTGCTCTTATCAATCAGACAACCCTAAACAAGCTCTTAGCATTTAATCTATCGATAGCATTCAAGCACTAGAAAAACACTAATTCCGATCAATAAACACGCAAGCTCGGATTATTTAAACCGGATCACTAATTCCCATAACGATTAATCGAAAATGATTAAATAATCAACGTCGCTAACTGCTACGATTATTAGGGGTTGCCAAACAATTACGGATCTGGGCCCTAATTAGCGAAATATAATTCTAACGATTAACCAATTGGCCAGACTAATTAACCGATTAAAACATATTGACAACAAATCACCGGGAAAAAGTAAATACTCGAAGAACAAAGAATTTAAATGCACAATTCAAATTTCACGAATTAAAAGAAATCAAACCTCGAAAATCCTTCAACTAGAATTATGTGTTTAGCAACACATAATCAAAAACGTCTACAATGTCTTGAATTCGAGAAGTTCGAAAAACAGAAATAAAAACTAACGTGAATAAAAATCCAAAGAGAGAGATGTGGAATAGAATTCCACTTATTTAAACCCTAAAAGAGTCCTATCTCGATAAGGAAACAAATTAGAATAGGATTTTAAGAATCCTACCTAAATTAGGATTGTTCAAAAAGGAAATAAAATAAAAGAAAATAATTCCTAAAAACTAGGAATCATAATTCCAGCTGTTTTCTCTTCATTCCAGCAGTCAAAGTCAACCCAGAGCGGTCAAAGTCAACTTTAGCGGATTTGTGTGTTCCCGAGCAGAAAGTTTTCAGGAGTTAGGCGTGATCACGCCTAAAATGAACAAAGTTTCTGCTGCCATATTTTTGCCTCCAAATACTTTAAGTCTTTTCAAGCCCGTTTTAGCACCTTTTCATCTCTTCTCTATGCAAACACCTAATCATTTCAATATAAGCACAAAAACATGAGATAGAGAATAAAAACATAACAAATGACGCTACGTAAAACACATAAAACGTGCATAAAACACACGTTAACACAATACCCCCACACTTATGCTATTGCACGTCTCGGGCAATGTTCAAGTTCAAGCAACGCATAAATCAACAAAATTCCAACACCAAAGATCAAATAAGCATAGAGATCATGGGCCAAAGAACAAAAATCAAGAATGACAAGATGACACATGCAAATGATCGAAGATCTCAATACCACATTAAATCAAAACCGACACAACGATCTTATTCGAAAAATAAGAATGCACACAATTAGAGGACTATTCTCACAATCCTCCCCAACACTCGTGTATAAGGTTCATCGTGTTTCGCTCAAGTTTTAACATGTCAATGTAATCCCATAGGCTTGCTTATACACCAAAATCGCCACTACTATCGAAAATGTGCACAACAGAATCAAAAGGTCTTTTATTCAAGGTTGTAATGGGGCTAAGTCCGATCAATTCGTAGAGCATCAAGTCAACGTTGGGTAAATAAGACAATAAGGACCCAAGTACCTCTTTTCATTCGTTCTCAAACTCCATTCATCCTCATTCGTTCTTTTTGACATTTCTTTTTCGAACTAACCCTCTTTCACTCTTGTTTTTGTTTTTTTTTCTTCTTTTTTTCTTTCTTTTCTTTTGTTTTCTTTTCTTTTTCACATTTTTTTTTCGTAGGTACCTTTTATATCTTCCACAAAATTCCCCCACACTTTATTCGATACACATCATTCTTTTGAATTCCCAAACAACTACAATCTCGATGCTCAACTCATTTTTCGTACGGGTAAAAACATAGAGATATAAAAAGACGGTAAAAGCTCAAAGTTCGGGTTTTCAAACAAGAAATAGGCCAAAAGCTCAAAGTGGGTTAACTAGGGAAAAAATAAAAGGTATGTTTATTTGGCTAAGTGGGTAAATCCTAAGTGCCTTTATCATATTCAAATGTGCACAAAATCATGTAGTCTTGACACGGTTCAAAGCAAGTTCTAGCATATATAAAAACACGTAAGACGCACACAAGAAGGAAAGAAAATTGTCATGTATGATCGACAAAATAAAAAGGCTCAAAAGCTCACATGGTAGGGATTAGTCGTACTAATACATGCAATCCTATCGTTCTCGTTTGATCGTTATGCTAAAAAAAAAAAAAATTTTACAAGGCAAGAGACTTCAATCAAAACATGGCCAAAATGTTCAAACCTAACTAGTTCAACGGAATCCATAAAAAAACTATACTATTCAATCACAAAAAAAAAAATTCACGTGCTAAAAATAAACAAAGCTTAAACGTGCAACTGCAATAGAAGTCACCCCCCCACACTTAGACAGTACATTGCCCTCAATGTAAAAAAAAATGTAAGCACCAACAATGCGTAATAATAAAAGAGTAGTGAAAGGGTGACTCCCCTAGGGCATCACTCGGTCGTGATGCTTGAGAAGGCGGTCAAGCTTGTTTTCGATTGCGTCGAGGCGGGCATCGATGGTGGTTTGCCGGCGGCACTGCAAAAGTTCATCGGAGATGCTTAGCCCTTGCATGGTTGCGTGTAGTCGCTGTGGTGGATGGTGGCGGTGTCATGGCGACCGACGATGGAAGCTATAACAAGAAATGAAGCAAGGTGAGGATGGATGTTAGAGTTTAGGAGAGGAAGTGATATGGTGAAGAAAAAAATTATTTTGTTTTGTTTTTGATTTTTCGGATTTTTTTTTTTTAAACGAAATTAAAAACACGGAAAGGGAAAATGAGGCAGAAAGTTTGTCTATTTTAGGCGTGATCGCGCTTAACTTTCAAAAACTTTCTATTCTACAAAACAGAACGTTTTCAAATCTTAAGCGTGATCACGCTTAAAATTCACAAACTTTCTGCTCGGAAATTAAAAACAAAGCAAAAAGAAACAAAGGAACCGAAAATTAAAAACGAGCATGGGTTGCCTCCCAAGAAGCGCCATTCTTTAACGTCGTCGGCTAGACGTAGTTATTCCTTAAGTGGCTTAAGTCGGAGGTTCAAAGCCATCACTACGCCAAGCTACTTTTAGTGGATCATCATCATTAAATTCAAAAATTCGTTGCATCACAAAGTTAGTAGCATCTAAACCAAACATAGAGCAATCATTAGTAGAACACTTCATGGAATCATATAAATTAAACATTACAAATTCATCTTCAAATTCCATAGTAAGAGTTCCATCATGCACATTAATTTTAGCCCTAGATGTTTTCAGAAATGGTTTTCCAAGAATGAGAGGGGCTAACTTACTAGATTGATCTTCATCCATATCGACAATATAAAAATCAGTAGGAAAAACTAAGTCATTAACATTGACTAATACGTTCTCAAGAATGTCATTAGAAGATGCATTAGACCCATCAGTTAATTGTATAATCATGTCCGTTTTTCTCAACTTTTTCACATTCAAAGACTCATAAATAGAACGGGACATGATATTTACAGAAGATTCAAGGTCTAATATAGTGTTCTCAAATTGAACATCACCTATCATACAAGAGATAATAAACTTACCAGGGTCTTTGCATTTTGAAGTTACCTCCTTTTCGAGTGTTGGAGATTCATCTTCTATATCTACCTCTTCGTCATCACTAATCTCATCTTTCCCAAAAATCTCATAATTTGTAACTTCATTCTCATATTTTGGAGGAGTGATCTCAATAATCTTCGATTGCTCTGTAAGTGTTTCCGTTGGTTTTGTGAATTGATGGTCCACATTTTTCTCTCTCGACTCACCTTCCACCTCTTCATCGTCACTGATCTCATCTTCCTCAAACATCTCATATTCTCTAAGAATCTCATCTTCCCCAAAAATCTCATATTCTCTAAGAATCTTATATTTTCCAACTTTCTTCTCATATGTTGGAGATTCATCTTCTATATCCACCTCTTGTTTAGAGTTGACAAAACGACCAGGAAATGGAGGAGGTATCACTAATGTCATCAGTTTCTGCTTGGTAACAGGTTCCTCTTCTTTGTCCAACTCTTTTTCAACTTCGCGTTTTGAAGCGTTCTCGACAGAAGGGTTCGGAGTTTTAGGCGTGGGCACGCTTAACTCTTGCAACGGTTCTGCTTCTTTCAATTCAATCCCACTTCTTAAAATACATGCGTTGGCATTCTCCTTCGGATTTATAATGACCTGTGATGGCAGTTTACTTGAATTTTGAGATGCCAACTCATTCACGGTAGTAGCAACTTGACTCATCTGATTTTCGAAGTTTTTTATGGCATTTTGGCTCTCGTTTCGAAATTGTTGCATGCGTAGTTGGAATTGCTCGTTACTCTGCTGAAATTGTAGTGTATTAGCGACCAATGTTTTAATCATATCTTCTAGAGAATTACCTGACGGTTGGTTTTGTGGAGGAAACGATGGGCATTGTTGCTCGTAATAGCTAGGTGGTCGTGGGGCGTAGCTCAGATTGGAGTGATAATTCCATCCCGGATTGTAAGTGTTGGAATAAGGATTGTAATTACTCTGTGGAACACCCCATAATCCATCATAAGCTTGTCCGTACGACTCCTCTTGAACACGGAAGGCAAATGAGAATTTCTCTATGAATTTTGCTTCCAGTTGAGTCCATGTCTTGATTGAACCAAATGATAAATTGTAGTACCAATCCCTAGCATTATTTGCCAAAGAAAAAAGAAAGGCTTTAAACTTGACTTGACTTCAGTGACATCTTTTGGTTTCATTACTGAACATACTGCATGGAACTCTTTTAGGTGCTTATGAGGATCATCTCCTACAAAACCATGAAAAATAGGAAGTAAGCGAATAAATTCATATGTTAATTCAAAATCAACTTCAAAAGTAGGATATTGAATGTAAGAAGATTGCTCGTTAATGTTTGGCATAGCCCACAACTCCTTTAAAGTCCTCTCGACTGTAGCCATGGCATCTAAGAACGTTGCAAGATCTCTTTTTGTAGACGTTGAGCTCCTTTCTCAATTTGAGATTCACCTATATGAAGAGATCTAATAATACACAAAAAAAACTAAACAAAAATATTAGTAACAAAAGAAATAAATCTATTAGCACCAATCCCCGGCAACGGCGCCAAAATTTGGTGGGTGTCGAATCCAACAAAAATAATCACCTACTTAAAAAGATTTGTAATTAGCGATAAGTAGGGTCGATCCACAGGGAATGGTGTAGAGTTAATTCCTAAGTTACTAATATCGATTTAAAAAGGGGGTTTAGATTTGATTAACTAAAACAAATTAAAAGACGTAAATTAAGTAAACGCAATAAGAGTAAAATCGGATTCAATAAATTGAGAAGTTCTAGTCTCCGGATATCTCAGTATTGATTCTATAATTCGATCATCAATTTATATGATAGGTCAATGTTCTAGAGTAAATTAGCTATAGTCGTCAACAAGCTCTGACGACCTCGTTTTTCCTTATGTCTTCGATAATCAAAACAAGCTCTTTGATTACTGCTCTTATCAATCAGACAACCCTAAACAAGCTCTTAGCATTTAATCTATCGATAGCATTCAAGCACTAGAAAAACACTAATTTCGATCAATAAACACGCAAGCTCGGATTATTTAAACCGGATCACTAATTCCCATAACGACTAATCGAAAATGATTAAATAATCAATGTCGCTAACTGCTACGATTATTAGGGGTTGCCAAACAATTACGGATCTGGGCCCTAATTAGCGAAATATAATTCTAAAGATTAACCAATTGGCCAGACTAATTAACCGATTAAAACATATTGACAACAAATCACCGGGAAAAAGTAAATACTCGAAGAACAAAGAATTTAAAAGCACAATTAAAATTTCACGAATTAAAAGAAATCAAACCTCGAAAATCCTTCAACTAGAATTATGTGTTTAGCAACACATAATCAAAAACGTCTACAATGTCTTGAATTCGAGAACTTCGAAGAACAGAAATAAAAACTAACGTGAATAAAAATCCAGAGAGAGATGTGGAATAGAATTTCACTTATTTAAACCCTAAAAGAGTCCTATCTCGATAAGGAAACAAATTAGAATAGGATTTTAAAAATCTTACCTAAATTAGGATTGTTCAAAAAGGAAATAAAATAAAAGAAAATAATTCCTAAAAACTAGGAATCATAATTCCAGCTGTTTTCTCTTCATTCCAGCAGTCAAAGTCAACCCCAGCGGTCAAAGTCAACTTTAGCGGATTTGTGTGTTCCCGGGCAGAAAGTTTTCAGGAGTTAGGCGTGATCACGCCTAAAATGAACAAAATTTCTGCTGCCATATTTTTGCCTCCAAATACTTTAAGTCTTTTCAAGCCCGTTTTAGCACCTTTTCATCTCTTCTCTATGCAAACACCTAACCATTTCAATATAAGCACAAAAACATGAGATAGAGAATAAAAACATAACAAATGACGCTACGTAAAACACATAAAACGTGCATAAAACACACGTTAACATTGAGTAATACTTATCCATTACTAAACTAAACTATTATAAGGATAATCGATTCTGGTTAGGATAGCAACCCAAATTTACTTAGTATCAATATTTACAGACTGTCAAATTTAATTCTTATAGGGGTCAAATTTACAAGTCTTATTATGTTAGGGTTTTTGTGGTTAATTTGTGAGGCTTCTAATTGAAAGCATAAAATAAAATATTGGTATTAGGTATCATAGCCTAGGAATAAACTATAATTCTTCTCTTTTAACCCCATCCACAAATTAAGTTTAATCTATAAAAAAATTACTTATCAAAATTAGAATATAATTCTTTAATTGTAATGCATATACCCAAAATACGTTTACTAAATAATTTAACTCAAAAGCACTAATTTATTAAATTAAAAATGTAAAGCATAATTATATATGTTTCAAATACACACAGATAGGTTTAGTATGTGTTATATATATATATATATATATATATATATATATATATATATATATATATATATATAAAATAAGGGTTTGAACAAGTAGAGGAGTTACTACCAAAGATATTATATATTACAATTGACATTAATATATATCCAATAAGTTAAATTTAGAATGTAATTAAATCAGAATTATATATGTTTCAAATACACACAGATAGGATTAGTATGTGTGTGTGCATATATATATATATATATATATATATATATAAAATAAGGGTTTGAACAATTGGAGGAGTTACTACCAAGGATATCATATATTACAATTGGCATTAATATATATTTACTAAGTCGGAAATCTATAAGACTATAAGTTAGACATGTTTTCTTCAGTTCTATTGAACTTGTTTTTAAGTCTTTTAAGAAAAAAAAATCTTACGACCAGATTCGTCTTCTCTATGTTTCTACAGTTTAGTTAAATTACAACATACTCTTCAAGAATGGATCTAAATTGTAATACATATACATAAAATACAAGCTTTAAAAATGAAAAAAAAAATCATAACCCTCCAATTTTTTCTTTATCCACATCTCAAATCCCCAATCATAATATCAAATATCCAGGGGGCAACCCCCAGTAGAGTTGGTAAGGGCATTTGAACTTGTGGCCTAGGTCACGGGTTCGAATCCTGATAAGGGAATGTCTATTTGCCTTCTCTACTGTGAGCCTGTCAGCTATGGGCAACCTAGGCTGGTTTACCTCTCTTGTGTGGTTTGCAGGCTATTACACAAAAGCGGGGTTTACCCAGTGCGCACCTCACGGTAGCGGCTGCGGGTTTCCCTCGTCATCCAAAAAAAATATCCAATTATATGGGGGCAACCCATGGTAGAGTTGGTAAGGGCATGTGAATGTTGTGGCCTTGGTCACGGGTTCGAATCCTGATGAGGGAATGCCTACCTAGGCTAGTTTACCTCTCTTGTGTGGTTTGCAGGCTATTACACAAGAGCGGGGTTTACCCAGTGCGCACCTCACGGTAGCGGCTGCGGGTTTCCCTCGTCATCCAAAAAAAAAATTCCAATTATATGTTCTACGAAACTGTCATTGATTAACACTACGAACCATCATAAAAGTTGTCTAAATCTATTTAAAAAAAATATTCTACTTTATTGTCTATTTATCATTACAAAAGCTATATTGTCTCCAAAAAAAAATAAAAACCTTGAACACAATATAACCACCTTTTCACTATATATAATTTTTTATATGCAGTATCTAAATGGAAAAATACTAAAATGCATGAACTTACACGCACATACTATTATATATATAGAGACTTAAAAGAGGAGAAAGAAAATTGGAAAAAGAGAAGTTGAATAAAAGAAATAATGAAAACAGGTTAATTAATTATTGGAGTAGTTTAATTTAATCAGAGGAAGCAATAATTAACAAGTCAATCTAATCATAATATAATACAAAAATCTTCATTTTTTTCCCAATAAATTTCTATTTTATTATGTTCGTTTAAAAATTTCTTAGGTGGGCCTGATCTTCTTTTCTAGATTTATCTGTGTAAATGTAATTTGTTAATGAATGCGTCAAAATCAACACAATTCAATGTATAAACTCGAAGTATTTAAGAATTTTTTTTGTTAAGTATGTGCTCCTCAATAAAATTGAAAATAAAATAAAATACTTTGTCATTTATTGTAATTTTAGATGTTATATTTCATCAACAAATATTTTGACATCTAAATATAGATAAGTATCTTTAATTTTGTCTCATGTCTTATACAATTTTGAGAACATCTATATCACAATCACATTTCAAAGTTGGCCCATTTTAAATTTATGTTTAATTACATGTACATTTTCTCAATTCTTATTGCTATAATGACTTAATATGTCATTATATATAAGAGAAACTTAAAAAGTCTATTTTTGATAGAATAACTTAAAACTTAGGATTTTTAGGTAATTCTCCAACATTAGCAGGGGATTAAGTGAAGTTAGGAGATTTTTCTGTATCTAATTTGTTTGTCGATATGTAGTTGAATTATAGATTAGTACCAAAAGGAATATGAATTAATAAGTAGACAATATTATGCATCTAAATAAACTGAATGTACTCTACTCCAATTATTCTCTTGAAGTAAATTAATAACACAGTGATAATATTCTTAAACCAAAAAGGAAAAAGAAATACACATAATAATAGTCGAATTTTTTTCAGATAGTAGAGGGCAAGAAGCCATTGTGAATAGGAATTGGGTCAGAATAAGGTATAGGAACACCTTCTAGTAGCTTATTGAATACTTTACGCATGTGGGCCCTACCATACGGTGGCTGACCAAAAGAATAACCCTTCCACGACTGAGACGGTGCCGGCGGCAGTATCCTTTCGACTTTGTCATATGCTTCGTTGCAAGAAACCATAATGCAAAAGATCAGTGCCGCAAAAATGGCTGCTATCTGTGATGCACACAGACACTTCAGAAAATCACAATGTGTCTTGTCGGGCACCTGATCGGACACGACACTCGTCGGACACTCTTTGACACCGTGTCCAATGTAAAATAAATTTATCTGCTTAAATAAAAATAAAAAAAAATAAAATATGAACACCGAAATGGACGTAATTAGAAGATATGTCTACTATATATGATTATTTTTGACACTTGATGTTATTTCACTTATTTTTTGTGATTTTGAAAACTGAAATATTTATTTTTCTCTCAACCATATATAACTTTACAAATCAAATAGAAACTTAAAATGCACAATAGTCATTCTTATAGTATTTCTCTAATCAGTCATATTTAAATTAGAATGAAATGACTAATTTATATATTTTAACGTAAATTAATGAACATATATATATGTATATTAATTTATATATACACATTTATTAGCAGATTCGAGGTCGTGCAGTGTCCTAATATTTTTAAAATACCGTATTTCGTGTCCGTATCGTGTCGTGCGCCGTGTCCCGTGTCTCTGCATCATATGCTGCTATTGATATGTTTTTGGCAGCCATCCTCAGTCAATTGATGTTTCAAATATACATGATAAAATTTTGTCACTCTTCTCTATTGTGAATTGGCCATGCATGGATACCTATATATATATATATATATATATATATATATATATATATATATATATATATATTATAAATGCATTGGACCTAAAATCTAGATTCTAGATTTTGTTCATGGCATATTGAATAAATATCTATTTAATTAGTTTTACTTTTTAGTGAAAAATTTATCTAAATTGATGTTAGAAATTTGCTTAATTATAGGACCTGAATCTGGTATATTCTATATTAAAATTGGTAAATATATAATGCGTTAATATATATATTATAAAAGTAAAAAGAAAGTATAATAAATAGTAGAAGGGGTGAATGCATAATTTTATTACAAGATGAGGCCTATTATATGCGTAAATTAAGACTACTAAACTGTAATTACATTAAATAAGCAGAGTGGTCATTTCTAATCGTTTGTGTTTCACTTTAGACCTTATATGTGTATAAAGTTTAAGCTATGTTTAGTTAATACTTAAAAAATTTCATAAATTATAATTATATCACATGGATATTAATTTTTATTCAATTGAAGACGGGTTTTATTTTATAATTTTATTATAAATATATATATATGTACATTAAAATTTGTAAAAATGCATGTTTCATAATGAAAGATTTTGGTACTGCAAATTTGGTCGCATTTTTTAAAAATTTGACAAAATATCCTATGAGTAAGACCTCTAACTTAACTATCGATCACGTAAAAGATATGTGACTAAATTAACGAATTTGTTTATAACGTCTGACTAAAAGAACGGAATTCGATCATATACGATGAACTTTGCAACTTCTTATCTATATAAGTTTACTAGATTTACAGATATGATCGGGACTAAAAATGCAACAAATTCTATTCTATGAGACTACTATTATAATTCTTCAAAGAAATGAAAATAAATATGGGTTAATCCGAGGACTAAAGAGTAAATAAGTTGAGCTGATGCATCACCGTCTCGTCCCAAATAATCAAAATCACACATATATAAATAGCAAAGGGTTTAAGAGTACAACTGTAGTCTGCAAATGGTACAAATGCAATTAGCATAAAAATGGCGAATAATTCAAGAGTGCAGGAGCAGCTCCGGCCATGGTTTCTCGATCTTCTGCCTCTCATGCTCGTGATTCTCGTTCTCGCACACGTCTTCGCTTTGGTCAGTAATCGTGAATTTGAGAAAAAATGCTTGTCAATTTCTATCGGTGCACGAAATGTAGATTTACTTTCTCTGTGTTCTGTAGGTTTACTGGATTTATAAATTAGCAACTGGTAAGCAATCTCAAACAAGCAAGAAGCTGTAGAGGAAGGAAGCGGTACAAAGTACATCTCAATTTCAAGAAGATAGTGAAAAGGTAAGATTAGAACTGATTTGTTCTGTTTTTTAGTGTTTTAATCGATTAATACTAGTTGAATGTTAATAATTGCATTTATGAGTTTTTTAATACTAAAAACTAGTTACAGTTTGACTTATTTATGTGTTGCGTTTTGATGTAATTCTCACTCTTTGTTTTATGTTAAAAATATCTCCAATTTCAAGAAAATAAAGAAAAGATAAGAACTGATCCGTTTTGTTTCTAGTGTTTGATTGAATTTTGTTGGTGGTTAATGCTAGTAGATATGTTACGAAGTTCTGTTATACGAGTTGCTACTTCCTCCTTTGAGTACATAATTAACTTAATTATGATTTATGAGTTGCCTTTTGATACAGTTCACTCTTTGTTTTCATTATTCATGTTAATTGTGCTTCTTTTGTAGTTCTGTTTCATTTATCTTCGATCTATAAGTTCTCTTCACAGTCTCGTTTTTTGCATTTGTAGCTGTGCACACAATTTTTTTCTTACAAAAGTAAATTGCTTCTGTTTGAAAGCTGCAAAAGTTTGCATTTTGTAGTTATATGTTACACATTTTGAGCTCTTAACTATATTTTTTCGATCTAAAATGCTTTATCTGTGAAACTGTTCCAACGTCAACCATTTCAATCAATTCATGGTTTCGAGTGTGCAGTTGAGCACACCGATAAATACTCATATAAAGTTCTGAGATGCTACTTCACTCCATCATTTTAACAAACAACTGTTGGGCTCACATTCAAAGGCCAATACTCTCTAGTCTCTTCCATCGTTCTTCCGTATTGTGCAATCTTTCTACTTCAATTTCTTCACCCAAGGCCTCACCTATAGATAAAGACTGCAGTGATTTTCTGCCATGGCTGGAGCACAAGGCTGGGGCTGAAATCTCTTCTGCTATTTCCATTGGAAAATCTTCCTACGGAAGGGCATTGTATGCTGCTGAAGATATACAGGCTGGGGATTGCTTATTGAAGGTTCCCTACAGCGTGCAACTAGCCCCAGATAATCTACCTTCTGAAATAACTTGCTTGTTAGGAGATAAAGTTGGTAATGTTGCAAAAGTTGCTTTACTCATTCTGCATGAGAAAAAGTTGGGTCAGAAATCTGAATGGACGCCTTATATTAGTATCCTTCCTCCTGTTGAGGATTTGCATAGCACTATATTCTGGATTAATGAAGAACTGGAAATGATTCGACCGAGTGCATTGTATGAAGAAACTCTCAAACAAAAAACTGAAATTGAAAATGACTTTTTGGCTATCAAATTGGCTTTTGATCAGTTCCCTGATCATTTTCAAGGTGTTACATTACAAGAATTCACTTATGCATATGGATTAGTTACCTCTCGTGCATGGGAAAGCTCAAGGGGTATATCCATGATCCCTTTTGCAGATTTTCTTAATCATGATGGTACTTCAGAGTCATATGTTTTAAGTGATGAAAGCAAACAACATTCAGAAGTTATAGCTGATCGTGACTTTGCTCCAGGTGATGAGATCCTAATAAGATATGGGAAATTTTCCAACGCCACACTCATGTTGGATTTTGGATTTACTGTTTCTTGCAACAGATATGATCAAGTTCAGGTTGAGCTTAATATACCTCAATCCGACAATCTTTACAGACAGAAATTAGAACTTTTTGAAAGATTTCGCACACGAAGCGTAAAAAATGTCAACGAATTCACTTCTTCTGCAAATTCCTTCACAATCAAGGAAGTAAAAAGTGGTAGTAGAAAGGGGAAGGGCATCCCACAAGCACTTCGTTCATTTTTTCGAATTCTGACATGTAATTCTCAGCAAGAATTAGATGAATTGGTAATTGAAGCTACCCTAAATGATGGTCGATTGGCTCGATATCCTTTGAAGAACAAGAATATGGAGATTTCAGCACATCAACTTTTGCTATCTAATATATCTAACTTGATCGACAAACGTAATAAACATATCAAATTGCTGGTACCAAATCCTTATCTGTCTGAAAAAGGTGTTGTAAGGATGCGATTAGCTCAAGATCTACTTACTGGTGAGCTTCGTGTTCTTAAATCTGCTTCTGATTGGTTGAAGAACTATTGTTCGAACCTTATCAACGAACTGAACGAATGATAATCTTTACAGGTGAAAAAATTCACCAGTTTTTATGTTGTTGTTTAGTGTCTCTGTTTATTTGTTGGGTAACAATTTAGCCCATCTGTTTACCTGGATGCTATTTGTTGACATATATATGCAGAGATATATAGAGGATTTTTTGTACTTGTTGAATCATCATAATCTGGAGGTTCTTGTGATTTTACATTGAGTTAAATATTGTTGATCACTAAATTTTGGTTAGGGGTGGAACTTGGGACATCATTAAAGATTTAGAATTAGTTCATGATATCAAAAAGATATTGCACACAAACCACCATTTGCTTTTGGCAATGCAAGTCTACTTACCTACTATTGATGTAAATTCTTTTTCTATTTTCCCTTTTGTGTGGGTGGATCGTATTTGTTGGAAATGAGTTTTAAAATTTCTTCAATATCAGTATAAGAGTGCCTATTATTTATGATTTATTTCAAAACATTTGTTATTTGTGTGTGATGGTCCCCACCAATTATGAATAGGGTATTACCGTAATTTAATATAATAATTCAATAATATGTAACGATTATGGACCGCACAAGTGAACCCGAGCCAACGGAAAAATAACACGTGCCCGTGGCCCAACAAAGATTGTTATAAATATCATTTTAATCAGCTAAATGATTATGATTTAGTTTATATTCTAAAAACTAGAATTATATAAATACTCTCCGAATCTACAATATTAAGAAGTACAATATCTAAGAACTACGAAGAGGCTTGATCGGTACGTATGCAGCTCGAAGTTACCAAGCGCAGCCCCCAATCCATTAAAACACGAACTAGTCTGTCGTTGATCGTATCAGATCTCATCCATACATGTTATTCACGTGATACATATTTGACCACATATTAGTGTGTAAATAATTATAAGTTCTTTAGATAACCTCAAAATATATTTGTCACTCATCATGATATAAACACTATAAATCCTAAACTATTTATATCAAACATTAGAAAATATAATAAATATAAGATATTGCAGCGATGGAAAGTCACTATCTTTAGAGTTGGAAGAGAGAAGACGGACGGCAAGGGTAAAAGAATCCCTTGATTTTAATATAGTGAAACCCCGTAAAAAAAATTATAATACTCAAAGACGTATATAAATTAAAAACAATTGAGAATTAAAAACCCTACGCTAAATACAATGGAATCAAATAATTAAAAATTTGATTACACAATATCTGATTTTTAATATAGATTTTATATTTTGACAAACAAACGATGCCTAAGTCCTCGTTGTATGAATCATTGTTAGGTAACATGTAATCCAAAAGTGTAGAGTGTAAAATTATACTTTAATCTTGTTTGTTATAATTTTGACTTTAAGCATATAATTACGTTATTGTCTTCTTTTGACACTTTTGCAATAGAAAACTTGCCCATGCCAATGAAATCCAACTATACAATCAATTTAATTTAATGGGAAATAATTGTGTATACTTTTATAATATTGATCTGGAAATATTTATTCTTTAATTGTCCTTTGGTTTACAGCAAAATAATCATCTAAAACCAAATTAAGATATTATTAATTTTGTCTTTTTAAATCCCATTACAGGATTTGCAACCTGGACCAACTCATTAAAGCATGTAAAGTTAGATAAGCATATAATTATTTTGTGACAATTATTATGGTACAAAATTTGGAATAATAATAATGCAAGGACACATCAATGCCTATCATTTAATGGCAATTAAGCGAAATAAATTAACATTGATTTGTCGTCCTAATGTTCAAATATTATTTCACTTGATGTCTCTTTTTTGTTGTTGATATTTTCACATTTAGATTGCTTCCGTATGCATGTTCAAATATAAAGTAAAAAATGTCTCAAAAAATTTGAAGTGGGATAAAATTTGAAAATCTAAATATTAATGTTTAAAGTTATTCTAAAATTAATCATCTAGAGCATCTCCAACCCAGCACTACAATAGCGCTGAGAGATGAAATAGCACTCGGTTGTGGCGTAACAAAATTAGATTTTTTAAATTTTGGTCCTTTATTTTCTATTGTTTTCAGTTTAGTACCTTATAAACTTATAAAGTTTGAGTTATTTTCAGTTAACCCATACAAATTTCATATAGTTATAATTATATCTATTGATTAATTTTTTATTCAATAAAGCATTTATTTCAATATATAATTAGGGCTACTATTAGGTGTTTATTTTAAGGCCTTATTTTAAATATATATATATATATATATATATGATAAATAGGGAATATGTACCATTAAATTTTCAATTAATGCAAGTTTGACCACCATGAGCTATATAATAGGACACTATAGTTATAGGGTAAGACTAAGTTAATCCAAAATTATCGGATTAAATATGATATAAATTTTTTTGACTATTGATATATTGATATAGGTTAGCAAAAGATGGTAAAATTGGGTATATAACAAGAGGATGATGTTCCAAAGATTGAAAAAAAATGGTTTCAATGATGGATTTCGAATTGTTGAGTATCAAAAACGTTTTAAAATTTTTATAAGACTTACAATTTACAAAATGCAATAAATAAGAAAAAAAAGGTAAAAATACATAAATAAGAATTGCTCTTTTTTTTATTAATAAAAATTAATATTTTATATCAAAATTATTGTGTACATACAAATACAATTAAGCAATCAAATTTCACAATCAAACAAAGTGGTAACTGGTAAGTAACGGTTGATAGTTTTTGCAAAACTTACACCTACCTTAACTCTTAAGTATCCAATTATGTGTGTGAAATATAAAATTTTTAGCAAGAATTTAACACTTTTAACTTACACTTAATTAAATTACTCCCTTGTCTCACTTAACTAAATGCACCATTTATGAATACATTTCTTTAAAGTTATCAATAAATAATATATTCTAATCTCTAAACACTTATTTTAATCACTTTCACAATTAAATAATCAGATTACAACATGCTAATAATCATTCCCACGTGCCACCACCTATTAATTCAATGTCAAAAAATTTATAGAAAAGATACATTTTGCTATAGATTAATTATTCACTTTATCATATTTAGATCTCTAAATTATTTAGGGTGCGTTTGGATCGATGGATTTGAAATCCATGGATTTCAAATCCATCGACAAATCCATTTAAGTTCGTTTGGATGATGATGGATTTCAAATCCCTCGTCATTCATTTTGAACTCTTTTCTCCACAACTACGGTGGATTTCAAATGACACCATTTTAGGTGTCATTTGAAATCCTTCCTCCAAATCCACTCCTCAAATTCAAATCCATCGATCCAAACGCACAGTAAAATAACAAAATGGTCTCTCAATTTGAATTTTTATGGCTCGTAATTAGGGGTGGCAAATGGGTGGATCGGATCGGATTTGGGTTGGGTCCAATTGGGTTTGTAAAAAAGATAAGTTGGAACCAACAAGAAACCAAAATGTCTTTTCAATATGAATTGGGTCCTTATTGGTTTTGATTGGTTCCAAATGGTTCTTGTACAAAGATCCATTTAGGAACCATAAAGGATCCAAAATAGGAGGTTGGTGACTTATGAATCCAACATAATGCAAACATTTGTATACTAATCACTAATCTTTTTTTCTTGTTCACCAACTAATCCAATATAATGCAAATAATTTTTTTTTCTTGTTCACTAACTAACTTATTACATTATATTTTTATAATTTTCTTATAAAAATTCCAATCATATTATACAAATGTAATAATTTATATGTAAAATATATTATTGACTAATGTATTTTAATTTATAATGAAAAAATTAATGTAGAGAAATTAAGGATATAATTTTTTTTTTTCGGTTACAAAAATTAAAAATATAATATTTTTTTTCGGTTACAGAAATTAAAGATATATTAATTGATACTAAGTTATAATTTATGTTACTATTTAAAAGTTAGTCGCTTCAGAATAGAGGTGTAAACGAGCCGAGCTTGACATTTTTTTCGAACTCGTCGAGCCCAAAATTTTCGAGCTCGGGTTCGAGCTCGTGAGCATGGAATCGAGCGGAGCCCAAGCTCGCGAGCTCGAGCCCGAACTCGAGTCGAGCCCAAAATTTTCGAGCTCGGACTCGAACTCGTGAGCATGGGTTCGAGCTCGAGCCGAGCCCAAGCTCGCGAGCTCGAGCTCGAGCCGAGCCCAAAATTTTCGAGCTCGGACTCGAGCTCGCGAGCATGGGTTCGAGCTCGAGCCGAGCCCAAGCTCACGAGCTCGAGTCCGTACTCGAGCCGAGCCAAATATTTTTATTTATTTTTAATTATTTAATATATATTTATTAATTATTTAATATATATTTATTAATATAATAATAAAAATATAATATAAATTAAAAAATAAAAAAGCTCAAATGACTAAAAATAATATAAAATAATTTTTTGATCTTATTATAAAAATTTATTTAAAGTATAAGTTCAAATGACTAAAACAAGTATGTGTTTAGTTCTTAAGCAATCACATATTCTCTACAAGTGAAATTTTAAATAAAGAAAACCAATTGGGTCTAAGAAAGAAAAAATGGAGAATTATTTCTCTCTTTTTTAATTGGATCCATTTAGGAACCAAAATAGGCCCATTATTGGAACCAATTTGGACCCAATCAAAAACCATAAGAAACCAAAATCTTGAAAATTCAATAAATACAAAACCAATTGGAACCATAATTCATTTTTTTAAGATCCATCCAAACCCAAAACTAATTGGGTCGGGTTGGACCCACGGTTCCGAAACCAATTTGCCACCCCTACTCGTAATTATTTAATTCGATGATATGTTTTTCTTAAAATACTACATATAGAATAATTCAGAATTATAAAATGTATTTAATGGAAAAAATTTCACCAATAAAAAAATAGATATTTCAATATTCAATATAGCACGGCACATCATTATTAGCTGTCAAAAAATAATAAAATAAATGGCATTTTCGTAATTTCGTCGAACTACAAGGTCCTATATTTTAACCTCTAAACACACTCTTCACAACATATATATCTAGTGGTGCTGTTACCTCACGGCGGATATCAGAACGCCGACGTATTGAGAGCAAAGAGAATTCCACCGCCGGCGAAAATGTGCCCTACGAAGAACAAACAAAATCACCTTCATCAAAATCATAGCCACCGGTCATCCTCCACCTCATCCACCACCGCCGGCGAAGACTGGCGAGAAGAAGCGATCAACGGCGGATCGTTAAAGCACGTAGATCTACACACTGGATCCAACGGCTGGGCGTCGCCTCCAGGCGACCTATTCAGCCTCCGAGGACCTACTTACTTCACCAAAAAGACAAAAGTCGCCGCCGGCGAGTGGCTGTTGAATCCAGCTGGCGTCGATTGGCTCAGATCTAACGCGAAACTCGATCACGTCCTCGCGAGACCTGACAATCGTGTAATGAACGCTTTGCGTAGCTCCAAAAGTTCATCGAAGACGTTTATTATCGCGGTAAATCTGCAGGTACCTGGACGCGATCATTACTCCGCGGTTTTTTACTTCGCGAGCAAAATCGACGAGCCAATCAATTCGAATCCGTTGTTATATCAATTCATCAACGGCTCGGATGCGTTCCGGAGCAGCAGGTTCAAGATCGTGAACAGGATAGTGAAAGGACCGTGGATTGTGAAGACCGCGGTGGGGAATTATTCTGCGTGTTTGTTGGGGAAAGCATTGAATTGTTATTATCACAGAGGACCTAATTATCTAGAAATTGATGTTGATATAGGTAGCTCAGCGATAGCTACAGCGATATTGAGGCTTGCGTTGGGGTGCGTGACGGCGGTGACCATAGATATGGGGTTTCTGGTGGAGTCGCAAACGGAAGAGGAGTTACCTGAGCGGTTGTTTGGTGCGGTGAGGATTTGCCAGATGGAGATGAGTTCCGCCACATTTGTCGATAGTGTTGGGTCGTCGAGTAAGGTCTTGCCGATGAATAGTGGTGGTGAGACTGAAACTGAGGACGATTGACAGAGCAAAAATGGGCAGATGAACTGGTAGTTGATTTGTTGAGAGATTTTTCATCTGAGGTACGTTTTGGTGAAACAAATTGAGGATTTTGTGGGTGGGGGTGTAGATAATAACTGTTGGTGGAAATGTTGAATTTAGTTTTAACCTTTTCCGATTTTTTTGATGTTATTTATGTAATGGAATAATCATGATTACAATTCATTGCTAATGAGAAGAGGAAACACTTTAATCCAAAATGGAATCTAAAGTGGGAAGAGAAGAGTGTTTGAAATGCATTTGTAAGATGTCAAGTTGGTCATTGTTTATTACTGATCATTTCATGGGTGATTTGATCTTGTATTATGTTCATCTTTTGCAGTTGGAACATGCAATTAGTTCATCAAAACTGCATTTTTGCATTCTCACTTTTACTTTCCCTTGGATCCCTAAAAAGGTTTTCCATCTTCTTGTGCTATTATTTGATGATGAAAACAAGGTCAAAATTGTGTTTTCCAAAGTACATATGTATAGCCCCAATAAATCTTGGAAAAATAGTTGGCATTTGAATGGCTTTGATTCTATCAATCATTAATTTTGACATGACATGATGTAGTGATAGACCTATTGATTCAAAGGTAATTATTATACATAGAAATGAGAAAGTGAATTTGAAACAGAGTGTTTTTAGATTGAATTATGTTTGTAGTGATAATTTTCAAAAGTATTTTTAATGAGCTCTTTGTTATTTGTGTTCTTGTTGACTCCTTTATGGGTGATTGAGATATAACCCAGAATGCACCACATGGGTACGTACATCTTTATTAGTTACATCAATATATATGTGGTTGTGCCAAAGATAGTTGAGATTTAATACTTGAATTTTTTTATTTTATTTTGATATGGGCTGGCTGGAAAGATGTATTTGTTGGATTCTTCTTTTCTTGAGCTGTGTAACACTTGTTTTCTTGTTTCTTGTGGCTTGATTCACAGGATTGGGATTTAATTGATTATTTTTTTAGTGTTAAAATATGACATATTGAGTCCAGATTCGAATGGTATATATTTTAGTTCTCCATGAGTTTCACATTACTACTTATAAGCTGTTTTTTAGTACGAAAATGTACTCTAATTTATTGTCCAAGTACATGTTTTAATAAAGAAAGGACATGACAATGCTCTGCCTTCATAGTGTACCTTTTTGTTGCATAGTTTTCTGAGTTAATACATGCACCTATCTAAATCTTGCACGTTTCATTAATTCTTTTATTTATTATTATTTGTGTGTTTTGGGTGAATTTAAGCTGTTTTTTTTTTTATTCGTTTTTGTCCTTTTTACGTTAAGTTTTATGTAAATTGTAAAGATCTACTGATCTGTACTTTTGGAGATTTGTTTTTATCTTATGATTAATTTAGTAAGGATGGACAGAGATTTGATGGTGCTATCTTAAATATTTTAAAAACATAAAGTCACTTTTCTTAGGATTACTATTACTTTTCAAGATACATTATTGCCAGATTGTTATAGATTGATACTTTTGGACTTTTGGGCTGGGTTTCTAGATTGAAACCTAACCCAAAACGTGTTTGAATTTGGGTTATTGGGCCGAGCAACCCACCACTATTGGGCCTAAAGTATTTCTTCGACCCAAATTTTCAGCATCATCATTGCACATAAAATGTTTGGGTTCATTTGTTATATTAAACAAATTGAGCTGGATTGATTTAAAAAAAAAAGATCTATATCTAATCAACTATCATGAAATTTGATTTCTTTTTAAATAATATATATATATATATATATATATATACACACATTAGACATGACCTATATTCTGTACCAAAATGTACCTAACTGCAATGTAATGTACCTGAGTGTACAATATGTTATAGAATAGAGTGCAAAAGTGTGCACATATCTAAATTTCCTCCAATGAACACTTACAAACACATATATAACAAAATACATAAATTAGATACTAGAGTATAAAAAAGGCTAAACAATAATATATTGCATGCTGTTTATGATATACATTGAAACGGAAAACATTTTTTTCTCGAAATATTATTAAGACCTGAATTAACATTAAATTATTAAGACCGCGAAAGCTAGGCACACTTGTGTCGTATCAACGGCCACAAGTATCCCCGACCCGTCTAGCTCAACTTTCACATTGCCACCAAACGTGAACGATATAGTCGGTATTTTTGAAATTGAAACAAACTTTGTAATTATTTCTATTTCCTATTTTATTATTTCTATTACTTTTTCTATTTCCTTTTTTATTAGATCTGTTACTTTTTCTATTTCCTTTTTTATTAATTCTTTTACTTTATCGTCTTCTTTTATTTCTTTAATTTGTTTTTGAATTTCGTCTATTTTCTTTTCTAGATTAGTTTCATTAATCATATTTACCTCAACTGTATCTGATGTTGTTGCTAATGTTTCAAGGGCAGTTTTTAGTCCTTGAATTTCATTATCAATTTTTGATAATTGTTTCAATAATGCTTCCTTCTGTTGTTCTTTCTGCATGAGATGGTGTCTGACTTGTTTCATTATTCCTTCCATTCCCTATCTGCAAAGGGGTCATTTTCTGATTTTATATATATATTTTAGATATTGATGGAGTTTTCTCTATTTCATTTTACAAACATAGCCATAGAGATTATAATTCTTAATAACCAAGTGAAAATTTATAATAAATTCTATACTATACATTATTATCGTATTTTTTTCTAGATAGTTTTCGTTTTATTGAATTATGAAAAATCGGTATTTCTTATTTTCTGAACATAACTAGAATTTTCAAAAAATTTCATTCATGTTTACCTGTCGTTGGTCGGTTCCTTCTTTTCTGTCAAATAACACCTAATCTCCATGAAAGGAAGGATAAAGAACAAGAACATGTAAAGCAATCGCAGCAGATATCGATCGAAGAAGATGAATTGCTCAGCAAGAAAAAGAATTATATTTCTGGAAAACTAATCGAATTAAAAATGTTTTACAAAGAATAAGATCCCCTTTTATATATCACATATCAGAAACGTGTTTCCACATAAAACACGCTTATAAACTCTACTAAAAACACGATATTCATAACACGCCCCCTCAAGTTGGATGTCGATACAGATTAAAGACACCCAACTTGGACAAAAGGAAAGAAAACTGATTGTGCCCCAAAGGTTTGGTGAAGATATCAGCCGGCTGTTTTGAGGTATGAATGTAGGCTGTTTGTACAATCCCTTCTTGAATTTTTTCCCTAATGAAGTGGCAATCGACCTCGAGGTGTTTCGTCCGTTCATGAAATACGGGATTTGCAGCAATTTGAATGGCAGATTTGCTATCCGTATAGATGGTAACAGGTGTCATATCTGGCAGTCCTAAGTCCTTAAAAAGAGCAACTAACCAAATAATCTCAGCAGTGGTGGTTCCCATGGATCTGTACTCTGCTTCGGCGGAACTCCGAGATACCGTTGCTTGTTTTTTTGATTTCCAAGACAACAAAGAATCACCAAGAAGTATAGCATAACCAGTCAAAGACCTCCTCGAGATTGGGCAAGAAGCCCAATCACTATCACAGAAAGCTCTTAACTCCAACTTACTACTTGCAGATAATAAAATGCCCAATCCAGGATTCTGTTTTAAATACCTTAAAATGCGAACAACAGCATCATAGTGGGATTTTTTCGGCTTGTGCATGAACTGGCTGACTATTTGGACCGCATAGGTAATGTCAGGCCTGGTCAAGCATAGGTATATAAGTCTGTCTACCATGCCTTGAAATTCTGAAATGTTCTCAAGATAAGGATCTGCTTCCCCTCCATCTTCTCCTGTCAACTTGATGTTTTGCTCCATAGGGGTATTGATAGGCTTGCATCCCAGCATCCCAGCACTGGTCAATAGATCCAAGGTATACTGCCTTTGGTTCAAACATATTCCTTGATCACTTCTGGCAACCTCTATGCCAAGGAAGAACTTCAAATCTCCAAGATCCTTCATATGAAAGCTGTTATTTAAGAAATCCTTACATTGAACCATTAAAACATCATCATTCCCTGTAATTATTATATCATCTACATAGACAAGTAAAATCACCACACTACTCCCCCTAAATTTAGTGAATAAGGAATAATCTTGCTTGGATTGACAAAAACCAAAAGACAATAAGGCCATAGTAAACTTATGATTCCATTGTCTTGAAGCTTGTTTCAAGCCATACAATGATTTCTTAAGTTTACAGACCTTATTGTGCTTACCATTTGTTACCATATAACCTGGAGGGATGGCCATGTACACTTCCTCCTCTAGGTCTCCTTGTAGGAAGGCATTTGTGACATCCATTTGCCACATCTTCCACCTGTTAACAGCAGCCAAAGACAAAACAGCTCTAATTGTGACATGTTTTGCCACTGGAGAGAAGGTTTCATTATAATCTATGCCTAGGATTTGAGTGTAGCCTTTAGCTACCAACCTAGCTTTATACCTTTCTATTTCTCCAGTGGACTTGTATTTAATAGTGTAGACCCATCTACAACCTATCACAGTTTTGTTGGGTGGCAAATCAACAATGTCCCAGGTTTGATTAAGCTCAAGAGCCTGGATTTCTTTTTGCATGGCATCCTGCCACTTGGGGTGTTGTTTAGCCTCATTGTAATGTGAGGGAACAACTTCATTGGATATACCAGCAAGAAACACTTTATAAGGTGGGGAAATATGATCATAGTATAAGAAATCTGTTATAGGGTATTGAACAGATTGTTTGCAGGCCAAGTTTGAATTAATAGGAGAGATATAATCTTTGATCCAGCTTGGAACTTTAGGGGTTCTGGTGGACCTCCTAAGACCAAGAGAATCATTGTTATTCACAGGGGTTTCATCATTAATATTCATAACAGGATCAGGGTTACTGTTGGGGTGTTCACCTTCTCTGCTGACATTCTCATTGTCAATAGTCAGGTCATCAGGTGCAGGGGCAACAGAATCTGAATTAACCACATATGGTTTTATAAAATCTTCATAGTAAGTAGTTGAATCATCAAGAAGAAAACCATTGTTGCCTTTGTACAGATCTGGAGATGGAGATGCAAAAGGTAGAATGTGTTCATAGAAAATCACATCTCTACTTACCAAAAAAGTCTGTGTGGATATATCCAGTAACCTATATCCTTTTTGTATTGTGGAGTAACCCATAAAAATACATTGATGAAAATCAGCCCATGCAAAATCCTACAAACAAGACGGATCCGTTGATCATTAAAGATGGGCCAATTACAAGAGCACGTGCTAAGAAGATCAAGGAAGCCATGATGGTTCTTGTAGCTAAAATAAAAGATCAAGTCCAAGAGTGCTCTTCAATGGGCCAAATGATGAATATTATTCAAGTTGGTGGGCTAGAGTTTTAATGAAGAGTTGGGCTTATTTCTTATCCAAAATTAAGGCCCAAGTTGAAGGATGAGTTGGGCTTATTTCTTATCCAAAATTAAGGCCCAAGTTGAAGGATGAGTTGGACTTATTTCTTATCTAAAATTAAGGCCCAAGTTGAAGTAATTTCGTCCATATTTTTAAAGGCCCATAAAAAGGACTCTTCAAGATATTCACATGCTTTGTTTAAGCTTTTAAAGGGATCCTAGAACATAGTGTACCATTCAAGGTATCTTTTGACTAGTTTTAGGGTGAATAAATGTGGTCAAAAGTGTCATCTAGATGTTTAGGGTAATTTTGGTCTAAAGTGTAATGAAGATGTTTTTAAGCATCTTAGGAGTCTTTTGTAGCCTATAAATAGGCTTGTAAACATTTGTATATGATCAACATTTTTAAGTATAAAAATTCCTTTTGATTTTACAATCTCTTGTGAGAGTAATTTCTTTTGAGAACTTATCAAGATTCTTGAGCAAGATCTTGTGGCGTTCAACATACCGAGGTTCTTGGCTCATTCTATAGCCAACGGGTCGAGGTTTTTAAGCTTAATATAAGATCAAACCAGATTTTCGATTTTGGGGAGATTCTTATCTTATACGTCGGGTTCTTAGATCATTATATCTAATGGGTCCTTCGTCGTATCCACATCAGTTTGGTATCAGAGCAATCTGGTATTGATCTGAATTTTATTTTCTTGTTATTTCGTTCAAGTGAACAAAAAAAAAAAAAAAAAAAAAGTTCGAAAAAAAAAAAAAAAAGAATACGATTTGTTGAGTTAGTACTCTAAAGAATCAATCTCAAGAATTCCTTGTTCCCTACATCTATAGGACTAAGGGATTGTTGAAGATTCTATAATTTGTTCAAACTTGATTATTGTTCTCAAAATTTGAGTGGTAAAAGGCTTGAGTGGTGAGTTCATTAGAGGGGAGGTAAAAGCCAAAGAGTGATACACGAGTTGGATTGTGAGGTATCTTTTTGAGTGATACACGAGTGTTTTTGTGAGAAAATTATATACCATGGAGGAAACACAAAATAACCAACAAGAAGCTTTTACACTTAATGCTATGCAACAACAATTTGCAAGATTGAATGTAGTTCTTGAAGGCATCACGGATCGGTTAGAGAGATTAGAACAAGCTGCTCCAAGGGAACGTAGAAATCCTAATGTACCCCAACAACGAAGATATGAGGAGTGGGACGAGGAGGAAGAAGATGATGATATTGGGGCTGCTCATGAATTCCAAAGGCGAGGAGGTAGAAGAAGGAGAAATGATGAAGTGGATCGAGACTTGGGGAACATCAAAATAAACATCCCTACGTTCCATGGAAGAAGTAATCCCGAAGCCTACTTGGAGTAGGAAAAGAAGGTAGATTTAATTTTTGACTGTCATAATTACTCCGAGGAAAAGAAAGTAAGGCTTGCAGCTATCGAGTTCATCGACTATGCTATAGTATGGTGGGATCAGTTAGTTACAAATCGAAGGCGATATGGAGAAAGGCCGGTTGCTACATGGGCTGAGATGAAGTCAATCATGCGTAAGAGGTTTGTGCCATCTCATTACTTTCGAGAATTATATCAAAAACTTCAATCTATGACTCAGGGCACAAAAAGCGTGGACGAATATTATAAAGAAATGGAGATTGCCATGATTAGAGCAAATGTTGAAGAAGATCGGGAGGCAACAATGGCTCGTTTCCTAAATGGGTTGAAAAGAGAGATTGCTAATATTGTGGAACTTCATCACTATGTGGAGCTTGAAGACATGGTACATACAGCTATGAAAGTGGAAAGACAACTGAAGAGGGAGGGTTCTTCACAAAGGAGTTATCCGCAACGTTTCCAACCTTCAAACAAGATGAAGGAAGGAATACCGAAGGTTACTTTTGGAAATACATCAAAGGCACAAAATGAGACATCACGAGTCAAGCCTAACGAGGCTGAAAAAGAAAAAGGTAATATTACTTCATCTTCTCGAAGTCGTGATATTAAATGCTTTCGTTGTCAGGGACATGGGCATATTGCATCTGAGTGCCCAAACAAAAGAGTGATGATTCTTAGAGACAATGGAGAGATTGAATCTGAAGTTGAAAGTGAAGAAGAGAGTGATGAGGAAGTGGAGAAAGTTAATGCTGAATCGGGAGAACTTTTGGTGGTACGAAGAGCCCTAAACACGCAAGTAAAGTTTGGAGAAGCGGAACAACAAAGAGAAAACATCTTCCATACAAGATGTTTGGTGCAAAAAAAGGTATGCATGTTGATTATTGATAGTGGGAGTTGTACCAATGTGGCTAGTATGGATATGGTGGAGAAATTAAATTTAACTACATCGAAACATCCTAATCCATATAAGCTTCAATGGCTTAATGAATGTGGAGAAATCCGAGTTACTAAGCAGGTTTTGGTGCCATTCTCTATTGGGAAATACGAGGATGAAGTTCTATGCGATGTGGTACCAATGCATGCAAGTCATATTCTTTTGGGAAGGCCATGGCAGTTCGATCGGCGAGTGGTATATGATGGGTACCTTAATCGTTTCACATTGAAACATAAAAATAAAACTATCATGCTTATATCCTTAACTCCACAACAGGTTCATGAAGATCAAATCAAAATGTCTCAAACAAAAAGAGAAAAAGAGGTTGAGGGAAGAAAGATAGAAAATGAGAAACAAAAAGTAAGCAAAAAAAAGAGTGGAGAAAAAAATAAGAGGGCTGAATTGAGTGTTCCCGAGGGAGAAAAAAAATTGGAAGTTAGTGAGGCCACAAAAAGAGTGAATTTTTTTGCTAGAGGGATTGAGCTAAAAAGAGCTTTTGTTGAAAAGAAGAGTGTGTTGGTGTTGGTATATAAACAATCATATTTGAGCACTAACGAACTAACGTCTTCTTTGCCTAGTTCTTTTGTATCTCTTTTGCAGGAATATGAAGATATTTTTCCGGACGAAGAACCAAATGGTTTACCACCATTAAGAGGCATTGAACATCAAATTGATTTCATTCCCGGTGCAACACTTCCAAACCGACCAGCTTATAGAGCTAATCCCGAGGAAACAAAAGAAATCCAAAGGCAAGTGGAGGAGTTGATGACTAAAGGCAAAGTTCGAGAAAGCATGAGTCCATGCGCTGTACCGGTGATTATAGTCCCAAAGAAAGATGGAACATGGAGAATGTGCACAGATTGTCGTGCCGTCAATAAAATCACGGTGAAGTATCGCTACCCTATTCCTAGGTTAGATGATATGCTTGATGAATTGTATGGTGCTTTAATTTTCTCTAAAATTGATTTGAAAAGTGGATATCATCAAATACGAATCAAAGAAGGTGATGAATGGAAAACAGCATTCAAAACAAAATATGGTTTATATGAATGGTTGGTAATGCCATTTGGCTTAACTAATGCACCAAGCACTTTTATGATATTAATGAACCATGTTTTGCGTAACTTCATTGGAAAAATTGTTGTTGTGTATTTTGACGATATCCTTATCTATAGCAAAAGCATAGAAGAACATCTTGATCATGTGTGAATGGTGTTAGACACCTTAAGAAATGAATCTTTGTATGCCAATTTTAAGAAATGTTCTTTTTTGCATGGACAAAGTTGTTTTTCTTGGTTTTGTTGTAAGTGCTAATGGAATTGAAATGGAAAAAGACAAGGTTAATGCTATTTTAGATTGGCCAACTCCTAAAAACATTGCTGAAGTAAGAAGTTTTCATGGTCTCGCTAGTTTCTATCGAAGATTTGTTAGAGACTTTAGTACCATTGCAGCACCACTAAATGAAATTGTGAAAAAGATGTTGGATTTCATTGGGGAGAAAAGCAAGAGCATGCATTTAATCTTTTGAAAGAAAAACTCACTACTGCTCCAATTCTTGCATTGCCTAACTTTAACAAAAGTTTTGAACTTGAATGTGATGCATCTGGAGTAGGTATAGGGGCTGTTTTAATGCAGGACGGAAAGCCGATTGCCTACTTTAGTGAGAAGTTGAAGGGAGCTCAATTGAATTATCCAACTTACGATAAGGAGTTGTACGCTTTGGTGAGAGCATTGGAGACGTGGCAACATTACTTGTGGTCTCGAGAGTTTGTTATCCACACTGATCATGAATCTCTCAAGTACCTCAAAGGGCAAGGTAAGCTTAATAAGAGGCATGCTAAGTGGGTGGAATTCATTGAATCATTTCCCTATGTGATTAAGTATAAAAAAGGGAAAGAAAATATTGTTGCCGATGCATTATCAAGAAGGCATGCTTTAATCACTACATTGAGTTCTAAACTTTTAGGTTTTGAGTTAATTAAAGAACTTTATGCTAACGATTCTGATTTTGCTTCAACTTATTTGGCATGTGAAAATGGTGCATTCGAAAAGTTCTATAAGCATGAAGGATATTTATTTCGTGAACGTAAACTATGCATTCCTAAATGTTCTATGCGTGAATTGCTTGTTAGAGAAGCCCATGGGGGAGGGCTAATGGGACATTTTGGAATACATAAAACTTTGAGTGTTTTGAGTGATAATTTCTTTTGGCCTAAAATGCGTATTGATGTTGAAAGAATTTGTGAAAGATGCATAACTTGCATGAAAGCTAAATCAAGAGCGCAACCACATGGATTATACAAACCTTTACCTATACCAAATGAACCTTGGGTAGATATATCCATGGACTTTGTTTTGGGTTTACCAAGAACAAAGAAAGGTAAAGACTCTGTGTTTGTGGTTGTTGATAGATTTTCCAAAATGGCACACTTCATTCCATGTAATAAGACCAACGATGCAACTCATATTGCTGATTTATTCTTTAAGGAAATTGTTCGTTTGCATGGAGTACCAAAGACTATAGTGAGTGATAGAGATGCAAAATTTTTGAGTCACTTTTGGCGTGTTTTATGGGGTAAATTAGGAACTAAACTTCTATTTTCTACTACATGTCACCCCCAAACAGATGGACAAACTGAAGTTGTCAATAGAACATTGTCTCAATTGCTTAGAATATTAATTAAAAAGAACTTGAAAAATTGGGAAGATTGTTTGTCCTTTGCTGAATTTGCATATAATAGAAGTATCCATTCTGCTACTAATCACTCTCCATTTGAAGTTGTATATGGTTTTAATCCACTAAGTCCACTGGATCTTATTCCAATACCTATCGACGAACGAGCAAGCCTTGATGGAAAAGCGAAGGCTGAGATGATTAAGAAATTGCATGAAAAGGTGAGACTCAACATTGAAAAGAGAACTGAGCAGTATGCCAAGCAAGCTAACAAAGGTCGTAAACAAGTCATATTTGAGCCCGGAGATTGGGTTTGGTTACACTTGAGAAAGGAGAGATTTTCAGGCCAGAGAAAGTCAAAATTGCAACCACGAGGAGATGGACCATTTCAAGTGATTGCACGAATCAATGACAATGCCTATAAACTAGACCTTCCAGGTGAATATAACGTAAGTGCAACTTTCAATGTTACTGATCTTTCTCCTTATTTTGGTGATATAGATTCGAGGACGAATCCTTTTGAAGAGGAAGGGAATGATGAAAATCAGCCCATGCAAAATCCTACAAACAAGAAGGATCCGTTGATCATTAAAGATGGGCCAATTACAAGAGCACGTGCTAAGAAGATCAAGGAAGCCATGATGGTTCTTGTAGCTAAAATAAAAGATCAAGTCCAAGAGTGCTCTTCAATGGGCCAAATGATGAATATTATTCAAGTTGGTGGGCTAGAGTTTTAATGAAGAGTTGGGCTTATTTCTTATCCAAAATTAAGGCCCAAGTTGAAGGATGAGTTGGGCTTATTTCTTATCCAAAATTAAGGCCCAAGTTGAAGGATGAGTTGGACTTATTTCTTATCTAAAATTAAGGCCCAAGTTGAAGTAATTTCGTCCATATTTTTAAAGGCCCATAAAAAGGACTCTTCAAGATATTCACATGCTTTGTTTAAGCTTTTAAAGGGATCCTAGAACATAGTGTACCATTCAAGGTATCTTTTGACTAGTTTTAGGGTGAATAAATGTGGTCAAAAGTGTCATCTAGATGTTTAGGGTAATTTTGGTCTAAAGTGTAATGAAGATGTTTTTAAGCATCTTAGGAGTCTTTTGTAGCCTATAAATAGGCTTGTAAACATTTGTATATGATCAACATTTTTAAGTATAAAAATTCCTTTTGATTTTACAATCTCTTGTGAGAGTAATTTCTTTTGAGAACTTATCAAGATTCTTGAGCAAGATCTTGTGGCGTTCAACATACCGAGGTTCTTGGCTCATTCTATAGCCAACGGGTCGAGGTTTTTAAGCTTAATATAAGATCAAACCAGATTTTCGATTTTGGGGAGATTCTTATCTTATACGTCGGGTTCTTAGATCATTATATCTAATGGGTCCTTCGTCGTATCCACATCATACATGGCTTAGACTTGCATTGAAATTTATCAGGGAAAGGGAGAATTTTAGCAAAGCAAAGGCATCCAAAAGTTTTGAGGTGAGTATATGAGGGATCTTTCCCATACAAATAAAAGAAAGGTGTTTTACCCTTTAAAACAGCAGAAGGCATTCTGTTAATCAAATAAATGGCAGTCTTAACACATTCCCCCCAGAACTTTATTGGCAAGTTTGATTGGATTTTCAAGGCCCTAGCAACCTCTAATATGTGCCTATGTTTCCTCTCAACTACCCCATTTTGTTGAGGTGTATAGGTGCAAGCACTCTGATGAACAATACCCAACTCCAAAAACAGGGCATTACATTCTTTATTAAAGAAATCAGTGGCATTATCAGTCCTCACAATCTTAACTTTTTTGTCAAACTGTGTGTTAACATATTTCAGAAAGTGCTTTAAGCATTTAAAAGTATCAGATTTAACATGAAGGAGAAAAAGCCAAGTACTTCTGGAGTGATCATCTACAATTGTCAAAAAATATCTCTCATTATTGTAGGTGGTCTCCTTATAGGGGCCCCATATATCAACATGAATAAGGTCAAAAACAGATTTGGTATCCTTATGTTTAACAGGAAAGGAACTTCTACTATGTTTGGCCAAAGGGCAAATGTTACAAAAATTATCAGTTTGGTTTATATGCATCCTAAGACTAGGTAAAAACTGAAATTTTGCAAAAGACATATGCCCTAGCCTCTGATGCCAAAGATTGGCCTTATTCCTATTGACAAAAGAAGAATTATTAGCAACAGTATTACAAGTATTGTGTAAAGACTTATTGTGATCATTGCAGAGGATGTAGAGGCCATTATGTAAACGACCAATCCCTTTGATCATCCCATTCGAACTGTCCTGTATCACACAAAACTTAGGATGGAAGGTAATAGAAACATGGTCATCAAGTATGAGTTTAGAAATGGATATAAGATTATGCTTGAAATCTGGTACAAAAAGAACATTCTTTAAAAAAAGTTTATCACCAACCTTAATGCTGCCAGATTTCAGAATTTTACTTTGATTACCATTTGGCAGACTTACATAAGATGGATGTGTCTTATCAGGATCATAGTCATAAAAAAAATTGGATTCCGAAGTCATATGATGGTTTGCACCAGAGTCAAGAATCCAATCTTTCGAATGACTCAGACTCAGACTCATAGAATCATTACCAGATATACCTGCATTACTGACAGTGGCTGAATTGGTTGCTGGATTGGATCCTCCCGAATCCTGGTTTTTCATTTGTCCAATAATATCCATAATATGTTGGTATTGTTGTTGACTCAGACTAGGATGAGTCCCATCCTCATTTCCATTTGTGGCCGGTTTATTTTCTTGGTTTATAGGTCGTGAGGCATTGTTTGCCGTGTATCCACGACCTCCTCTATTGCCAGACCTTCCCTTAGAGTTGTCTCGGCGTCCACCTCTTCTTCCCCCACGGTTCCAATTGGGGGGATAACCATGTATCTTAAAACAGGTCCCTCGGGTGTGGCCATTCATGTCACAGTGATCACAATAAAGTGATTCCTTGTCAGCCTTCTTTTGGTAATCATTGTCTGGACAAGACTTACCCAGTAGAGCAATACTAGACTCCCCTGCATGGCCTTGTATATTGATTCCACGCTGAATCTCTTCATTGGAAACCATGGAGTACACTTGACCGTGGGAAGGCAGAGGAAACATCATCAGAATCTGGGACCGTATCTGACTGTAGCTCTCATTCAATCCTAACAAAAACTGCATCATTTTAAGCTGCGCCAGGTGATCAACGTACTCTTTGGAGGGATTCTTGGCCGGTGACGGGGTAAGTGAGTCATACTCGTCCCAGAGTTGTCTCAGCTTGGTATAGTACTCATAAACTGTACTCGTTCCTTGCGCAATAGTGTTGATTTGCCGGTATAAAGCAAATAATCTGGCCCTATTCACCCGATCAAAGCGCTCCTTCAAGTCTAACCATATCTGATGTGCAGATTCGCAATATACGACCCCATGAATAAGTTCGCGGCTAAGTGACCTATGAATCCACGACTTGACTAAGGCGTTACAGCGTTTCCAGTATGGAAACTCAGGGGAATCTTGAGATGGTTCTGGACACGTTCCGTTGATCATGCCGATTTTATTTTTTGCCTCGAGTGCGACGATCATCTCACGGCTCCATACATTGTAATTGTCCGACCCTTTTAGGACTTCAGATACCAAGTCTAAATTGGGTGTATCCGACGGGTGTAGATACAGGGGGTTCTGAAAGTCGATTGTAGGGGGTTTTTGGACTCCGGTGGATAATGCGCCTGATGTTGGATCTGATGTTGGATCCATGGATTTGGATTATCGAGCGATCTAGGGCTTCAACAAGGAACGGTCAAGAAAAGGTAAATGGAATTAGGGTTAGGTATTTCTTCAAGGCTCGTGATACCATGTCAAATAACACCTAATCTCCATGAAAGGAAGGATAAAGAACAAGAACATGTAAAGCAATCGCAGCAGATATCGATCGAAGAAGATGAATTGCTCAGCAAGAAAAAGAATTATATTTCTGGAAAACTAATCGAATTAAAAATGTTTTACAAAGAATAAGGGTTTGTTTGGATTGTTTTTGTTTTTGAAGTTTTGCAAAATAGTTTTGTAGAACAGTTTTATCAAAACAATTTTGTAGTATAAATAATGTTGAAATCCTGTTTGGTTGACTATTCTGAAAAAAAATAAAAAATCGGGAACACTTTGCAAGAGGAGTGTTTTGATGCGAGGAAATTAGGAGAGAGAAAAGATATTTTTTTCAATGAGGGTTTTAGTGATGTGTTTTTTTAGTTTGGAGTATAAAAGTGTTCTGTAAAACTTAAAAACAGGTAAAACCTGTTTTGCAAAATAGCAAATTTTGGAGTTCTGTTTTTAAAAAACAGAAAGTGAGAACAAACCCAACCAAACGCCTTTTTCATATTTTTGTTTTTCAAAAACAAAAACACACTTTAAAAACAGTCATCCAAACAGGCCCTAAGATCCCCTTTTATATATCACATATCAGAAACGTGTTTCCACATAAAACACGCTTATAAACTCTACTAAAAACACGATATTCATAACATTTTCTTCTGATTATTACTCCTAGCTAGCAGCAGCCTTGCCAAGAATAATAAACTGAGGATTTGATGAGAACACTCAAACTTTCATTTCAATAAGTTCTGAATAAAAAGATACAATCTTTGCCGGCCGTTTATATACGCAAAGTGGGTTCGCATATAATTAAAAAGCTTTAATCAACGCCACGCCACGCCACTCATAATGCTTTTGTAGCAAATATTTTCCTTCAGAATTGCTTATAATATAAGATAAATTATTACATTAATTTATTTATTATTTTTGTAGTTTATATTTCGTTGTTTCAATAATACCTCACATTAATATATTTTATTCACATGGGATTTTATGCAATTTAAAAATTTTACAGGAGTTTTTAGGCTATATTTTTTTTACATGGGGTTTTATGCAATTTGAAAATTTCACAGGCTATATTTTTTTCAGCCAATAAAATATTTCACGTGGGAGTTATTTGTATTTTTTTCCCTATTTTTTAAGTGAGAATTAAGGTTCATAACACGTCAGCGTAATGTTGATTTTAACAATGGCGTAATATTTTTCGTTTTTCTTTTCTTCATAAAAATGCTATTTTATTATTTTTTTTAAAATCCATAGTTTGAGTGAGAATGACATTTAATTTTAACAAACCCATTTTGCCTATTGTATAAAGCTAATTCATATATTGTCAAAAAAAATATCATTATCGTCTTAGCTGGTTTCAGTATGAATTTAGGTACTAACATATATAATATGACTTACTTAGCTTTATTAGTTGACTAATTTAGACACAAATTAGACAAATGAGAGAGGATCTCCCACGATTTTTTTTTATTTTAAATCATATTCTAAATTCTATTATATGTATTATATATAAATGTTTGACACATGTAATTTCACATACATTTATTCAGAATATTTAACATATCTAAATAATTTAACACATGTCAAACATTTATATAAAATAAAAGATGAAATGATAATTTGAAATAAAAAATTGTATCCTGCACTGATAGGCAAAACGGGATTGCTACAAAAAGTTCTTATTCCAATAAATTTAATCATATAATTAAGAACTTATATAATTAAAACCAGTAATATGTGACCCAACTAATTTTTCGGTTTTAATATAATATGTGACCCAACTTATATATTTGATCGGTTTTAATATAATATGTGATCCTAAAGTTCTTATTCGACTACATTTAATCATATAATTAAATCAGTAATATGTGACCCAACTAATTTTTCGGTTCAATATCGATTTGGATTCAGAACATTAGTACATTACTTAAAGGCAAAGTACTTATAATGACCATGCAACCAATTGGTCACATCTGATTTTCCCTCATCCCACATAATGGTTATTTAATCACACCAATTTTGAACACATAATTCTAATGGTTCTGAGCTTGCAAAAATTTTCCTATTTACTGAATATATATATATATATATATATATATATATATATATATATTTGAAACATTATGGATTTCACATCAATAATAAATAAAATTTTATTGTATGATTATCTATTTCCTCTTTTTTCTTCCCTTTTGGCTGATAATAATTTAGTGTATTATGTACTTAATAATTGAAATCCAGTAGGCCATAACAATTAGTCAATTATATAATTATCATGAATTTGTGGCCCTATTCAGCTATTGGTGTAGAAGAAATGGAATCTCAAAAATGAAACATTTAATATAGTATAATGGAATCTTGCTTCATTGTAGGCCACATTGGATATTATTTACTAACTTTTGAGAAAATAAATTTGTGGTGTGTATGAAAGGCAAAACCCATCACGTAAGTTCTTACAAAGTTTCCAATATTATAAATTTCAATTTAATTTTTGTGTTGTGGTGAACTTATTTCAAATTATCACCCGAGCAATTTTAATTGTCTCAAAACTTCGAATTTAGAATATTAAGATAATGGTGTTTTCAATAACTATTTCTTTTTGATATGACCATTAACAATTGTCTGTCTACTATGTTATTTTTTTTTTAATAACGAGAGAAATTCGCAATCGCAGTCTGCGTAGTGGATAAACCTTATTTTTGTGTAATAATCTACAAACCATACAAGAGATTTAAAATAATTTAGGTTGTCCATAGCTGACAGATTTACAATATAAAGACATTATTTTAAGATGAATCAAATTCGTGACCAAAGTCACAAAATTCTATTCGACCAATTCTACTGGGTTGCTACCAATGTTTTGAAACCCAACCCAGTCATCAAATCGAAAAATTGACTGGGTCACGGGTCACGGGTCACTAGTTCAACCGTCGGGTCAACATCGGTTGAACCAGTGATGTCATAATTATGTAATAAATATTAAATAAAGTACTAAAATTTATTATAAAATTTGAAAACATAAAATATAGGTATTTTCCTATATTCAAAATCATTTTTAGTACATGTATTTATATCAAGATGATGAAAAAAAGAGAAAATTCTTTTAGTAAAAAAGTAAAATTATGTTGAAGTGACATAATTTTCGAATTCATGAAACAAAACATCAAATATACTTCACATATGACATAATTACTATATCATTGTATAATAAAACCAATAATTTTGAAAACAAAATAACTTAAAAGAGCTCTAATAATTTGCAAACCAACAAAAATTAAAATGAAAAAGACTTGAGTTTTACCAACATTATATTTTGATTTGATTTGTTCGAAAGAAAGGTTTTCGAGAACTTCATGTTGGAGTAGCAAAATAATAGAATGAGATTTGGAAGGGTTTGTGATTTTTTGGGGAAAAAATGAAGTTTTAAGTTTGAATTTTGAAATTTGTAAAAACCGAACGGTTCAATTGACCCGGGACCGGTTTTACAGGGTCACCGGTCTGATCGGTGGGTCGAACGGTTTTGAGGCAAATTGACCGCGTTTGAGCCAAAAACGGGTTTGTGGGTCTGACCGGTTCGTTTTAAAGACCGGTTCTGGGTCAAACCGGTTCAAACGGTTAGGTCGGGCTGAGTTTCAAAACATTGGTTGCTACCATGTACTATATTGTTGCATGTTACTTATGCGATGTGATTTATTTTATAATTGTACAAATCGACTTGATTTATCGTACATGAATAATTGTAATAAGAAAACTCACCAGGCAAAACGAGTAGATTGGCCTTAATTAAATCCTTTATTGGGGTCCATAATAATTGTTTTGATAAAGAAAACAAAAGAGTGAGTTACCAATTCCAAAAATGTCAATCTCATAAATAATTAGTACATTGTCTAAATTGCAATAATGTGCATTCAACACATTCATACTTTCTTCGTTACGAGTTTAGGTGTGAAATTAGATCACAAGTCTATATGAAAGTAAAGTCTTAATGATACATTTGGTACGTAAACTGCTTATTTCAGAAAAAAGCCAATCCTAAAGAGGTGGTATACTATTGGTATGTCCTTGACGAATCAAAGTTGTTTGATTTTTAGAATCATTGTATAATACATCGTCAGAGTGCTATATTATTATATAAATAATTGTGATTGTTACATGTCATAATATTTTTTTTTTAGATATTATCGACTTCAATATATGTATTTTATATGAAGATTGATTGAGCTAGACAATAGAATCCAAAGCAAATAATCAATATAAAAAATACAATTAATATTCCTCAAGATTTGTAAATTACAATTACCCAAATCACATAATAAGCTAGTTGCACCTCTTGACATGCTTCTTGTTTCTACAATAATTTTAGAATCCAACATTAACCTTATAATCATGCATATTTATTACATGCCATTTGTTACAACTATAAAGCCAAGACTTAAATAAAACCCCATAAATTATTTAACAAGAAATTTTATGACATATCGAGTCCAAATTTGATCCCATCTCACAAATATAGTGAATAATACACCTGTGAGGTCTAACAAATCCAATATGTTATAGATTTTTTTGTTATTTAACTGTCATAAATCATAATAGCACTGATTTATGACAATAATAGAGCTAAAATGTCATCCCACACACAATTCACCTTACATCTTTTTGCAAAATTAGAAAATAACATAATGTGAACACAATTGACAATTGAAAGACAAAGTTCCACAGCAACATCAAGCAGAAATTTGAATGGCTGTCTATTTTTGGGGAAAACAATTTATTAATTTATAGACAATTATTGGAAGGATTTCATAGTGTATGCTTTATTCAATCAAACCAGTAATTATACAATCATAAAGTCTTTTCACTAATTAGTTACATAGTTATATGATATGTCTAGGCCTGTCAAAGTCAATCCACTTACACCTAATACTTTATACTTACATGTTATATGTAGTATATAGTGTATCATGTATGTATATTATTTATTATATAGGGTAAAATGCGTAAATACTGTAGGCCCAATAGTGGTGGGTTGCTCGGCCAATAACCCAAATTAAAACACGTTTTGGGTTAGGTTTCAATCTAGAAACCCAGCCCAAAAGTCCTCACAAAATAACATCAAATGCAATTCAAACACTCTTCTCTATAGTTCTTTTCTAAATTGAAATAATGCACTAATTTTTATTCCGACTTACACTTAACTCCATATAGATCGTAAATTCGTAATGGTACTTTACATTTAGAACAATATAATATGGTTACTAAAAAACCCATTAATAATATAGAATATTGTTTTGGGAGAAAACCATTCATTTTCACATAGAAACTATGATATTAATATGTTTACTAATCAAATCAAACTTGGACGAACTTGAATCGAAACAAATAAAAATTTGAATAAAATCGTATTTATAGACACCAAACATAAAAAATATCTGAATACTTGATTGTTATCAAAACTAAAATAAATTCGGATATTTGATACAAATTCGAATATTCTATACAAATATTCGATTGTCAATGCTAAGAAGGATTGAAGAAGTTTGGGGGAAAAGTGAAGAGTCTGTTTTCTCGCGGGTAAAGTCCGGGTAAAATTACCCGTGGGTAATGTCTGGATATATTACCCACGGGTAAAGTCCAGGTATATTACCCGCGAGTAAAGTCCGGGTACAGACCCGACCCGGACCCGAATATTAAAAATAATCGGGTTCGGGCCCGGGCCTGGGTATAAATTTTTACAGGTCGGATCTGGGCCGGGTCTTACATTTTTTTATTGGGTATAGGTCTGGGTATTTGAGTCGAGAAAGTTTTTTTTTTAATCCTTCAATTTACTTGAAATCTAATCGAAATCCAAAAATTATATTGGAATTTGACTTTATTGTTAAACCAGTTTTGTTGTGATCAAGTCAAATATTCGTTCAGATGTTTCCAAAGACTGAGCTCGTATAACAGCTGCCTACGTACCACGTAATGGGGATCAAGTCTGACGTAGTTCTAAGATAATGTGTATAAATTGTATTAGTAGCTCGTAGGTTTGGAATTATCCGTCCCCACAAGGATCATTCTTTGTCATATTTATAGACCTCAAACCTCTTGTTCATGATTTGAGTTGTAACCTTTATATTGATTGCCACTTGTCATCCAACTGGTGGCTAAATAGCCATGATATCATATAATATCATGGGCTGGGCCTCTTTAGATGACATCTTTACTATTCATGGGTCCAATTACACAATCCTGTAATATCGTATAACATCGTATCGTATATATTGTATCGTATATATTGTATCGTATACCACTTCAACTCGTATTGCTACCTGGGGAGACCGTGTAGTTACATTTCTCCTCGTATACAGAGGGCACGTAAATACGTCGTATCATGTTGGAATGCGAGCCAAACGGATTGACTTGAGTCGAGAAAGTTTTCCTTTAATCCTTCAATTTACTTGAAATCTAATCGAACTACAAAAATTATTTTGGAATTTGACTTTATTGTTAATCCAGTTTTGTTGGAATGCGAGCCAAACTCGAATAGTTTGATTTATTTTATTACTTTTTGCTAATTGAATCAACTTCGAGCCAAACTTTCAGCATCATTGAACATAAAATGTTTGTGTTCATTTGTTATATTAAACAAATTGAGCTCGAATGAGTTTTTTTGATGATTTATATTTAATCAAATATCATGAAATTTGATTTCTTCCTAAATATATATATGCATTAGAATATTCCATTTGTAAAATTTGTCATGTGTCCTTAGACATGACCTATATTTTGTACCAAAATGCACCTAACTGCAATGTAATGTACCTGAATATGTTATAGAATATAGCGCAAAGTGCACATATCTTGCAATCTATAGGTAGTTAGGCGCATATTAAAAATCAAATTTCCTCCGATGAACACTTACGAAACACATTTATAACGAAATAAATAAATTAGATACTAGATATAAAAAAGCCTAAACAATATAGTGCTGTGAATGATATACACTGAAATCGAAAACATTTTTTTTTTCGAAATATTATTAAGACCTGAATTAACATTAAATTATGTAGAAGCATAGTTTTTCAAACTTACAATCATCAACTATAAGCTTATACTACCAGGCCATTAATATACATTTTCCTGCAGATTTCTTTGCCAATTCATTTCACTTATCTTTCCTTGATTGTAACTTAGTATCACACAATTCTTTTGTTCTTCTTTTTTGTCCCATAATATCCCTACTCATTCACATCCACCAGCCACAAACCCTAGCTTCCCTCCATCAACATCATACACCACTTCTAAAGTCTTTTGCTGAGTGTTACCAAATATCCCCACATCACTCGCATCGCCATTTCCCGCGAAAGCTAGGCACGCTCGTGTCGTATCAACGGCCACAAGTATCCCCGACCCGTCTAGCACAACTTCAACATTGCCACCAAACGTGAACGATATAGTTGGTATAGTCACATTTACGTAGTTTTTGAAATCGAAACAAGTGTCCAATATTGAGTAGGCCGGTGCACTCGGGTACTCTTGCATTTGCTCCTTGAAAACGGTGCTTAGAGCGGTGTACGCGGCGGGCGGGAGGCGGGTTATGACCGTGCCTGAGTCTATAATTGTGCCCGAGGTCTTGAAAACGGATTGGCTAATCGGTAGGACGTGTGGGCCCACGGTTATCGAGAGTATGTCGATGAAGTAGAATGATGTGCCTTGTGAGCTAGCAAAAGGTGTGAACTTTGTACTAGTTGAGGCTTCATCTTTGCCTAGTGTTAAGTGCCCTTTTGAGCTTGAAGTTGATGGAAGGCAATAGGAGAAGTATTTGCCATACTTTTGTGAAGTTTGTGACACTATTGATAGAGGGTCCTTGCCAAGCCCTAATAATCCTGCAGTTTTCCCAAATAGCCCTTGATTGTTTTGGCCACAACCAAATAGGAAATTTGGGAAGACATCACTTGATGTAAGGGTAAGTTTGTCTTTGCTAAAGTATCCCACCGAGAACGATTGGTCACCGTATTGTATCCCGTATATGCACGTGTCGGTGGAGCAACTGGGGTTGTTCCCGGTGGCTGAGGAGAGCTGAGAGCACTGAGACGAACTGCAGGATACGTTCGAGTATGAAGTTGATGAAGAAGGGTTAAAGATTGGATCTTGTTGTTTGTAGCATGATCGAGCGCACGGTTCGCACTGGGTCCATGTTAGGTCACTTCCCGTGTCGAAAATGAGCGATAGGGTTTTTGTTGGGGTCCCGAGACCGACGGAGACGAGGTAGTTCCCGGAGCCAAGGGACCGGCCGGATTGGGCCGGAAGATTGGTTTTTTCGTCCTTGAGTTTATCGTTTTTTGAGTTGATGTCTTTGATTTTGTCTGTGTCTGAGTCGAGAACGAGTCGAGCTTGAATAGATTTGACCCGGGATTGGTCATAGGAGAGGAGCTCATTTAGGGTTGGTGTGGTTGTGGTTTTGTCATGACTTGATTGGAAACATGGACCATGTTTGTGGAAGACTTCCAATGTTGATTGCCTCTTGCTAGAGCCTAATTCATGCATGTTAGATATAGAAATCAATTCAATGTTGAAATTTTAAGACATAAAATAATTTTGTCCAAGAAAAAAGGAAAAGGAATTAAATATATTTGATTCTAAATTAATGTTGGAAATTTGATTTCATTTGGTTTCCATACATGGTGGCTTCTAATAGGAATTTTAAAATAGACTTGTTAAATAATTTCAATACAATTAAATACAATAATAATGACCCATATAATTGGATATGAGTAGAATCCATTAATATGTAAATAATTATAATTGTAATTATATTTAAACCATTTTTCGTTCCTATATTTTGGTAAGAAATATTGAAAGGAAATGAGAATGATAAAGTACTATAATTTAAAGCATAAAACCATTTTCTTTCATTTATCCTCACCAAAAATTAAATGTTTTAACAATGAACGTATTTCATTATTATAATCCAATAATTTCTGGTTGGAATCTGGAAAGGAAAGAAGGATTTTGTAATAATGATTCTAATTAAAAAATGATATAATATATGTATTAATTTAATCGTGCACATCAATAACTCTCAAGTTAGGGAAAAAACATGTTTAACAAAGTCAGGTTAGGCCTACTTTGTTAATAATTGCTAAATAAAAAAGAAGATATCCAAGTGTCATATAGTGTTCAAAAACATGTCACACCAAATGATCAACAAACAAAAAATTAAAAGATTATGCCATATCAGTATATAATTAGATGTAAAATTATTGATTTAGTAATATCTTCTCACTCTTTAGTGTGAAAATATACGAACATAATAATAATTTCGTTATGAAGTTCTCTTATTAGGAGTTTTTAAGCCATCTCTGTTCCAAAAACACCATTTTACACCAATTTGGTGCAATTTTATATTATTTTCGTTTTGTTGTTGTACAATTCACTATAATTCAGTATATTAGGCTCAATTGGTTGGCATGTCCATCTCTGAAAAATTATTTTCATGATTAAAATGATAAATGTTATTTAAAAGATGAGATTTTTAAGAGAAAAATAGGTAATGATTAGGGTTGATGTGATATGTTTTTTGTTGTGAGAAATTTGTTTGGATTTATATTTAAATATAATTTTATTAAATGTGTTTAGTCAAACTCGTTGATTTAGACGTCAGAAAATAGTCACAATGGATCTTATTTTAAACGTTGCATTATTTTGTATTAGAATATATAATTAATTTAATTTTCACCTTTGAAAGATAGTCGAAAAAATTATTTTAATTGATTGTATTAACTGTCAAATCATGAATAGTAAAATTAAATTGTTGAAAGAATTTTTTTAAAATTATTTGAATTTTTGAGAGATTTTTTTTGTAAAATTTTTTCACGATATGCTAACACAAATGAATTTTTTGTAGTTTTTTACTCTTGAAAATTTATTTTGGGAGAACAAGTGGCCATCCAATTGAGCCCTTATTTTCTGTAAAAAAAAAAAAAAAATCTCTTTTTCAATCGTTTTTAATACTTTTACAATCTTTCACAACTAAAACTCAAACTTTATATTTATGCATTTTCATCCTCTAAATAAATTTTGCTATTTAATAAAATTTAATAATAAAATCAACTATAAAAATATATTTTACTAAAAATTAGTTAAATTCAAATCTATAAAATTAATTAATATCTATTTTAATTATAATTAACTTATAAAGTGAAATTCATATGCACTTAAATAAGAAATAACATTCATAATAATAGTTATAACTTATTAAAATTTTAAGACTATATGAATATTTAAGTCTTATACACCAAACTTTGGCTGGTTTGGAGACACTCTAGTTTTGGTTAAGAAATAATACCTACAATTATTGAATTTCATGCAATTATATTATATATTATGGGAAAATGAAATAAAAAAACACACACACTTGTACACCTTAAAAACACACAGAAAACATACACTCCAAGAGAATTCATGAATAAACTAGCTTGTTGTTTTCTTCTTGTCAAAACAGCTGTTTTCACACTGCAAAATTCGAATATTTAATCTAAAAGGGAAACAATTATTGAAAGCTGAAAAGCAAGAAAAAAACATAGTGCTACAAAATAATAAATACAACTATTGATATACTAAAGTTTCACTTTTTATATGGTCCATGTTACAAAAGGAACATTGTCGACCATTTTTGTTGTTGAAAATGACTTTTGCATGTCTTTGTTCCAAAAATAGAACATTAATGTAACAAGAAATTAAATTTCCAAAATCTTTTTATATAACATTTTACCAACTAAATCAATCATGATTACAATGGTATCAATGGTTTTTTTTTTAAAGAAAATGAATCTTGAATTACACAAAATACTAAATTTTCTACGAATTTTTTATGTAAGATTCATATAAATAAAACTGTTTTAGACTTATATATATATACCCACAGATAGATGAATAAAATTTATCAGATGTCTTATTTTTTTAGTGAAAATAAATTTCATATTTGGATAGGGTTTCTCAAGAAAGTTGATTATTAGAAACTATAAAAAAATTCTACTCTTGATAAAGTTTTAATTATATTAACCCATTTAGTGCCACAAAGTATAATGAACTAAAAATTCACTAATAATTTTAGAATATGACTAGCTTTGAAATTTGATATCAATTTAAAATGTTTACTTACTGAAATTCCAATATATATGATGTAATTAGTATATATTTAATATGACACTAAAATAACACTTAGATTATATTAAGTTTAACAAAAAATTAACCTAATAAAATCTACTTTTGTATTTTTTATCCATCATATTAAGTGAACTTGAAGAAAAGAAAAAATAGATACAAAAAATTGTATGTAACCTTTGGTAGAGGAACTACAGATTGAAGCTGGTAAGAGAGAGCTTATTTGAATGGTATGAAAATTTCCTTCTTTGACTGCTTTTCTTCCTTCCAAACCATAGCTTTTCTTCACATAACATGAAAATAAAACTAATAAAATAAAATAATAGAGAAAAAATTTCATCAAGAAGGAATAAAAATTGGTAGCCATAATTGAAAAATTGAATGGAATTTTTTCTGTTTCTTATGGCTCTGTGGGTATGTATATTGCCAACCATAATCATATATATATATATAAAAATAGAATAAATTCCACGTCACCCACTATTACAAAATTAATATATGGATTACTTTTATCATGGACTTAGATAGGGGATTTTGGAACATGCGACGTAAAAATAAACTTCAATTGTTGAAACAAATAAATGTAAAGAATTTAATAAACTCAGCTATAGAAATGAATTATAATGTAAGATAAATTATTAGATTAATTTATTGCCAATACATAATTTTTATTTTTGTAGTTTGTATTAATGTAGTTTACATTCAACTAATGTCATGATAAGAATAATATTGAATATTGTTTCTATTCTAAGTTATTGCATTTGCATGTATAAACTTTCTTGTAAAGGAAAATAAGGCGTTTTGTTGCAACTGATTAATATTGGAAATTAGGGTCAGTTGGGATGATATATTTATTTATCTATCTATTTATATATATATATATATATATATATTAAATTGAATAAACAAATGTTATAGATCACCGTGCATGAACATATGACATAATATTAATATTATTATTATTTTTCATTGGAAAATTGATACAATTTAATTTTATGATATAGTATGTGTATATAAGAATTTTTTTAGTAGGAAAATTGAGTTAAATGAAATAAATCAATCAATTTCATGATAAAGAAAATATCTCATGTTATGATAATAATATATTCCCACCGGAAAGTGCATGTGAACAAGTTACCATCCTAACCTAATAAAATTGAAAAAACATAATTATTATTGCAATAATCCAAATAAAACAAAAGTATATTAATCAAGATAGGGCCGTGACAGGGTATCCTGTAACAATATTACTTTCCATAATGGGTTTCCTAAATTATGATAACTAAAGATTAATTAATGTTACTAATTTAATTTTCAATAACTTTCTTACTAAATATATGGAGCATATTTCTTAAGTAAACAATTGGCCACATTGAATATTTCATACCGAACAATGATAATTAAGAGTCATAATACGTCAGCATATCTTAACAATGACATAATATTATATATATTTTTTTTCATTTTTACATAAAAAATGCTTTATAAATTTTAAAAAAATCCATATTTTAAGTGAGAATGACATTTCAACAATCCAATTTTGCCTATTGTGTAATGCTAATTCATATATTGTCAAAAATAATATCATTATCGTCTTAGCTGGTTTCGGTATGAAATTAATTACTAACATATATAATATGACTTAGCTTTATTTAGTTGACTAATTTAAACATAAATTAGACAAATGAGAGAGGACCTTCCACCGTTACAATTTTTTATTTCAAATCATATTCTAAATTCAATTATATATATTTTATATAAATGTTTGACACATATAATTATTTACATATACATTTATTCAGAATGTTTAATATGTGTAAATAATTTAACACATATCAAACATCTATATAGAATAAAAGATGAAATAATAATTTGGAATAAAAAAATTTAGCCCTAATTATGGGGGGCTAATAGGCAAAATGGGATCGCTACAAAAAGTTCTTATTCCAATAAAATTGGCTTAACAATTTAATAATATATATTATTGAATAACCAAAATACATCTTATTTAATGATATTTACTAAACTGATTATATTAAAACCGATCTTGTATAGAAAGACGATGATTGATACCCATGTTTCAAATTCAAAGTAAAATAATCAAGGGTTTGTTATATTATTCTTTTCTTTTTGTCCTATTTTTGGAAATTTCTCAAAAAACTATCAAGATAATATTTAGAAAAGCCATGATTTTATTGGTCTACATGTTAACGAAATTAATGGTACATTCCCTAACATTTTCATTTTTTTCTCTAGTACTCAGTGGCCTACCCACTTTTTATTTGTGTTTTGTTTTATATATATATATATATATATATACTTCTATTATAGTGTTATTATTATTTTATTTTAACTTTTGTGTGGAAATCCTATGCCCAATTATTATGAGCATCATATACCACTCATATTAATGTTTTAAAACCCAACTCGATCTCATGGAAATTAATTGCTAAATTAGTATTGAAATAAGTGTAAACATCGAACATTGAAGAAAAATACCAAACTCGTGTGATTCGATTGTTCGACCGTCCAACCGTTCAAATAGGTAATATGTCGAGAAATTAATTTAGTTTTGAAATCATATATATTGAAGGTTAAATAATATTTTTTGTACTTCTCCACCTCTCTTTTTTAAAAATCCGACTCTAAATCTTTTCGAAAATTCATATTACTCTCAGCTCTATTATTGACATTATAAATATTATTGGAATATATATATATATATATATATGAGTGCGCATGATGAAAATAGTTGTAATATATATGAAATACACAACTTTTTATATATTTATATTTTATAATATTTATTTCTATATTAATTATTATTTATTACATTATTACGTCATCATTAGTTTGAATACAATTAATCATACAATTAAATCAATATGTGACCCAACTAATTTTTCGGTTCAATATCGATTTGGACTTAAAGGCAAAGTACTTATAATGACCATGCAACCAAATGGTCACATCTGATTTTCCCTCATCCCACTATAAAAATAATGGCTATTTAATCACATCAATTTTGAACACATAATTCTAATGGTTCTGAGCTTGCAACAAATTCCTATTTACTGAATATATATACATATATTCATTTTTGAAACATTATAGATTTCTCATAATAAAATCTTATTGTCTGATTATCTATTTCCTCTTTTTTCTTCCCTTTTGGCTAATAATAATTTAGTGTGTTAAATACTAAATAATTGAAATCCAGTAGGCCATAACAATTAGTCGATTATCGAATTATCATGAATTTGTGGCCCTATTCAGTGAATGGAATCTTGGTTCATTGTAGGCCACATTGGATATTCTTTACTAACTTTGAGGAAATAAATTTGTGGTGTGTATGAGAGGCAAAACCCATCACGTAAGTTCTTACAAAGTTTCCAATATTATAAATTTCAATTTAATTTTTGTGTTGTGGTGAACTTATTTCAAATTATCACCCGAGCAATTTTAATTGTCTCAAAACTTCGAATTTAGAATATTATCAAAACTTCAAATTTAGAATATTAAGATAAATGGTGTTTTCTATAACTATTTCTTTTTGATATGACCATTAACAATTGTCTGTCTACTATCTTATTATTATTATTATTATTATTTTTTTGAATAACGAGAGAAATTCGCAATCGCAGTCTTTAGAGTGCGTATTGAATAAACCTTATTTTTGTGTAATAATTCACAAACCATACAAGAGATTTAAAATAATCTAGGTTGTCCATAGCTGACAGACTTACAATATAAAGACATTATTTTAAGATGAATCAAATTCGTGACCAAAGTCACAAAATTCTCTTCGACCAATTCTACTGGGTTGCTACCATGTACTATGTTATTGCATGTTACTTATGCGACGTGATTTATTTTATAATTGTACAAATCGACTTGATTTATCGTACATGAATAATTGTAAAAAAAAAAACTCACTAGGCAAAACGAGTGGATTGGGCTTAATTAAATCCTTTATTGGGGTCCATAATAATTGTTTTGATAAAGAAAACAAAAGAGTGAGTTACCAATTCCAAAAATGTCAATCTCATAAATAATTAGTACATTGTCTAAATTGCAATAATGTACATTCATACTTTCTTCATTATGAGTTTAGGTGTGAAATGTAGATCACAAGTCTATATGAAAGTAACATAGTAACTTTGCTTTTGGTACGTAAACCACTAATTTCAGAAAAAGCCAATCCTATTGATTGTTAAAGGGATGGTATATTATTGGTCTGCCCTTGACGAATCAAAGTTGTTTGTATAATACATCGTCACAATGCTACTATATTATTATATAAATAATTGTAATTGTTACATGCATTGATAATTTTTTTTTTAGACATTATCGCCTTCAATACATATCTATATATATATATATAAGGTGATGATTGATTGAGCTAGATAATAGAATCCAAATCAAACAATCAATAGGAAAATACAATTAATATTCCTCAAGATTTGTAAATTATAATTATCCAAATCACATAATAAGCTAGTTGCACATCTTGGCATGCTTCTTCTTTCTACAATAATTTTAGAATCCAACATTAACCCTATAATGATGCATATTTATTACATGCCATTTGTTACAACTATAAAGTCAAGCCTTAACTAAAACCCCATAAATTATTTAATAGGAAATTTTATGATGGCGTACACCATATATTTAAGGTGGCGAGATAGTTTTCATCAAGCCCTCTCCATCCCGTCCCACAAATATACAGTGGATAATACACCTATGAGGTCTAACAAATCCGATATGTTATAGATTTTTCTATTATATATCTGTCATAAATCATAAAATGCTGATTTATGGCCGCTAAAATGTCACCCCACACGCAATTCACCATAGATCTTTTTGCAAAATTAGAAGAGAACATAATGTGAACACAATTGAAAGTTGAAAAACAAAGTTCCATAGCAACATCAAGCAGAAATTTGAATGGCTGTCTATTTTTGGGGAAAATAATATTTTATTTATTGATTTATAGACAATTATTGGGAGGATTTCATAGAGTGTACGTTTCATTCAATCAAAAGCAGTAATTGTACAATCATAAAGTCTTTTCATTAATTAGTTACATAGTTTATGACTGTAGTTACATGTAAAATTTAGTAATTTTATTTATGTTTACATGCAAATTGAACACATTTTTCCAATAATTCAAAATTTATGATAAATTCACGATTAATTAGTTCTTACTATTCATCTCGTTAACTATATCAATCGTTTCGAGTACTTTCTTAGCCAATTAATATGCATATATGTACACCAAGGTGACAAATACATACAAACATGACAATGAGAAACTTACTGGACTTTGTAGAGGAAATTTTTCATGGAAAATACACAAGAATATTAGGTCGGAATACGTTTTAATCGTAGCAAATGAAGCACGAAATTGCATCTTCGACTTTTTGTTTGTCCCGGGATTGGGGTTGAAATCAAACGCAACGCCTAAAAGTTATGATAATCCTGAATTTAGAATTAACTTTTGAACAATTTACACATTTCCGCAAGGACTCAATAACACAACCAATTAACCATGCATTTGATTTGGTTAGACTAAAATATGACATTCTAGCTAGGGGTGTCATTGGGTGGGTCAGACTCAGACCCAGACACAAACATTTTATTTGGGTCTGGACCTGGACCCAGAACCAATTAATTTTTTGTTGCGTCTGGGTCCGAGTTCAAATCCATAGACCCAATGATATGTTTTTAAGTAAAAACTGATATTTTTACCAATTTGTTTTATTTTGTACTTTTTTGAACGAAATATTTAATGTTTGCTTTTTTTGACAAATTTTGGATTCAATTATGAGTTTCAAATAAATTATTACTGCACTATTAGTATATTAAATATGTTGTTGAATGCAATATAAACTTATTCGATTTTTGAATATATAATTTTACAACTAAGAATGTCATGTGCAAGTATCTAAATTTTATTATTTTAAATTTTATAAAGCATGAAATAATATAAAATGGATAAAAAACACAAATGAAAAAAAAAGAATTGGGTCCAGGTGTGGACCCAGACCCAACTCAATACCTTGCATTTTATTCTTTATAATTTAGATTATTGGCAAGCGATTTGGGCTTTATTTGAAATTAGTTGGATCCATCTTGGAACCAAGATGGAACCAATTAGAAACCAAATAAATTTTCTTAGGAACCAACCCAACCCAAACTAGTTTAATTGGGTTGGAAACATGGTTCCGGACCCATTTTGCCACCCCTAAATTAAAAACTAATTAACACCCTTAGATTTTAAAGATAAAATACTTATCTATTTACGACATACCACAGATAAGCTTAGCTGCATATCCACCTTTCAATCATCCGAAAATTTGTAAAAAAATGCAGCCTCGTAGGATCCACCCTACAATGTTGTAGCCCGTTCCAACAGAATCAAAGTTGACCTGAAATCAAAAGGTGTGGGCAAGGCATATCAAATTCTTACTCACATCACTCACTATTTGGTATTCAAAGTGTAATTCAGAAAAGAAATATAGTCTAGAAAATACTGAAGCAAAAAATAACCTATCTGATATCTTGAAAAATGATGCAGATAAAGAGTAAGCGTTTCAAATGGTAAGGAAGACGATAATCATGCAATAATAAGAGCCGTAACATGGAAGGATAAATATCGTAAACTTTTGAGATGAAATGTAGCTTCCACAAACTCATCTTTCATTATACAAAGAGCTCTATTCTGCTATTTCACTGCATTCGGACAAAAATGGTATCATTCGGACATCAAGTGTACTAAAATCAAGATATCCCAAATGGAAGAAATTGTTTTTCAGATGATTTTTTCGAAATTGAACAAATTCCCAATGAGCTTTCTAATGCATTATCAACGAGAAGAGGACCATTATTCTTTACACGAAATTTTGAATAAGACCATCATCACCCAAAACCCAACATCCATTCACAAAGTCCATATCGTCAATAGGAACACGACCATTTTGAGAATCTTTTATTTCACTCATGAGTTCATTCAACGTTCGATATATTTCTCGACAATTCAAATGTGAATGGTCGTTCGCATTAAACGCATGTACGCCATTTTGCAACTCAATCCAACTCCAACCCGGAACTTTCTTAACCCCCTTCTCCCTCATAAGCCTCTTCATACTAGCCTTCTCATCCCACCTCCGGAGATGACCATACATATCCGAAAGAAGCACATAAGTACAATGGTCACAAGGGTCAAGTTCAAGCAAATGGCTAGCTATATGACTAGCCAATTGTATGTCGCCACATGCCCTACAAGCACCTAACAATGTTTTCCACACCATCACATCTGGTTCAAACGGCATTTGATCGATAAGTTCTTTAGCCTCCTTGATACGTCCAGCTCTACCGAGCAAGTCAATGGCACACGCGTAATTTTCCATTCGTGGTGAAATTCCGTATTCGGTTTCCATAGACTTCAAAAAGTCGAGACCTTCTTTAACCAATCCGATGTGGCTACATGCAGTTAGAGTAGCAACAAAGGTGATATGATCCAACTTCACTTGTTTTTCGATCATTTGGTGAAATAATTCGAGCGCGATTTTGCCTTGCCCGTGTTGTGCGTACGCAAACATGATTGAGTTCCATGTAACCGAACTTTCCTTACAAGATGAATCGAAAGATTTCCAAGCATCTTCGATGATTCCACATTTTGAGTACATAAAAATCAAGGCACTAGCCACATATTCATTGCCATTTAAGCCTGATTTCACGACCAAGACATGAATTTGTTGACCTAATTGGAGTGTGGCCAAATCTGAGCAAGCTTTTAACACTGCTGAAAAAGCATATTGATCAAACACAAGGTAATTAAGATGCATTTGGGAGAAAAGCATTAATGCATTTTCACTCAGCCCGTTTTGTGACAAGCCCATCAAAATCGTATTCCAAGATATATGGTCCTTCACGTCTAGACATTCGAAGATTTTCAAAGCATCCTCCATGTTTTGGCTATTAAACTTTAAATACATAGATATCAATGCATTAGAAACTTGTGTTAACTCTTCTAGTCCCCTTTTTATCACTAAACAGTGCAACGATTTCCCTATATATTGTTGTGCATTCCCGAAAGAAGCACTTATTATGCTAGAATATGAATAAGCATCCAAATCCAACCTCAATCTCACCATCTCTAAGAAAATATGAAATCCACACTCTTCTAGACCATGTTCCAAGTTAGCTGCTAACATTGAGTTCCACGTCACCAAATCCCGACACCCATCAGCAGTATCAAACACAAGTTTAGCATCTTGAATGTGTCCACATTCTGCATACGCGGTGATTGTGGCATTAAGTACAGTGTTCTCACGCTCTAGACCCCGTTTCACAATTTTTCCATGGAGCTGCCTCGTTAACTCATATAACTCGACATCATCAAGCAAAGTCAAAAGTGGTGCAAATGTTGCATCATCCATTCTCACATCTTCCATCTCCATACATGAAAACAGCTCAATGCAGCGTTTGAAATTGCCCATTTCTGCAAACCCTGCAATCAGAGCGTTCCAAGACACCATATTTCGCTCCTTCATGTAATTAAACGCCTTATCCGCATCCTCAACCCGACTGCACTTTGCATACATATCCAGAAGTGCACTAGCAGCATACACATTATCATCAAACCCCATCTTAACGACATCCGTATGTACTTGTTTCCCACACACGAGGCCACCACCTTTACCAATGCCCTTGAGTACGCTCCCAAACGTGTACTCATCGAACGAAAAACCAAACTTTTTCATCGATTTCAAGACTTCCCATGCATTGCTAAAGTTTCCAGAGTTCACATATCCAGTGATAATTGTGTTCCAAGAGACAGTGTCTCTGTGAGGCATTTCGTCGAACAGTTTCAGGGCATTGCTGATTTCTTTGCATTTTGTGTAGCTATTTATGAGCTTATTTGAGGTGTATATATCAGTAATGAGTGATGATTTGAGAGCTTGACAATGGGTTGCTGCAACTTTTGTTAAAGTGGGGAAGGTGGATTCAATGAGCAAATGCAGTGGCCTCATTCATGAGAACAATTGCTGGAGAATTTGTGAATGTAAAGTCGTGCTTCCTCGAATAATAACTTATTTTGCGGGTGCAGGTGTACTAGTTAGTAATGCGCTTTTAAATAGTAATCTTAAAGAGTAATAAGTTTTTCTTTTTTATAGTTAAAGAAGAATAGGTTGTTTCTAATAATTAATAACCTTTAAAAATTAGGGTAATAGCACAGTCACTCTGAAAAAAGCTTGTGAGTTGAAGGTCGCGAATTTTTTAATTTTTTAATATATTTTTTGAATTATTATATTTATAAATAAATATTAAATATTAAATAATTAATAATTAATTTTGAAAAATTCAAGTTTTAAATAGTATGTATAATTTCACACTCACTCTTTAAATAATTAATAGCACACTCACTTAGGCTAGTGATTTTTTGATTTTTTTAATATATTTTTTGAATTATTATATTAATATAAATATATTAAATAATTAATAACCATTTTTAAAAAATTCATGTTTTAAATTGTATGTATAATTTCAAGTTTGAGAGCTGAGTTCGGTTCGAGCTCGAGCTGAGTTCGGTTCGAGCTCGAGTTTGAGCTCGTGAGTCTGGTTGCGGTCGAACTTAAAAAAATTATCAGGCCCGAGTTGGATCGGTTCATTTGCACCCGTACTACTAAAGGTACTTGTTAATATAATCACCAATTTATTAACTCTTCAATTTAATAAAAAATATATATTTACTAAATAGACCTAAATTATTTTTGATCCTACTAAACTTTAACTATTATAAAGACATTATTATTATTATTATTATTATTATTATTATTATTATTATTATTATTATTATTATTATTATTATTATTATTATTATTATCACACCCTTTGGAATTTCTTCTGGAATTACACTCAATTTGTGGGATTTTCTCTTAAGTTTATGACAAGGGTTATATTTTTTGAAGAAAATATAATGGGGTTTTGCTTCTTGAGTTGGAGTTCTAATTCTAGCTACATAAATGAAGTAAAATACGACGTAATGAGAGAAAAAATAGAGATTAAAGAGAAAAAGATGTGTAGAAAATAAAATTGCCTATATGATCTCAAAAATCAAAATATTCATAATACATATCACCATCATGATCATCAAAATTTCCATTATCTACGCCATTAATCGTACCATTCTCATCCTCATTGAAACTGCTCTCAGTAGTTCCATGCGTTCTAACTGGACCGTTGGATCTATTATAATCTGTCCCGTCCATTTCAGTCGCTTCAGAAGCTTGATCCTGCAAAGACAATTACAAAAACGTATGCAAAAATATATGTTATCCTTATATATGTGATGCAAAATTAGGAAGAGTTTAATACAAGTACTTACAAATTCATCGTTGAGCATTTTCAAAGCATCATAATTAATCCTTGAACTTGGCCTCTGTCAAAACAGATTCATGTTATTACAATGCATAATAAGGCATACGTAGCGAGTAAAAACAGTGCAAAACTATCCACAAAATACATAAACATTGGTAATTAATACCAATAATTCCACAGGACATATATTTTAAAATTGTGTACTTGTAGTTTTATATACTATTCGACTCTTCTATTTCTATAAAACCATAACCAAAAAAAAAAAATCTTATTACGAACGAATTTATTACCTGGGTCTTCACTTTGTCGGTGGTTTTAGCCATTTTCTTGACTGAGGCACCTTTCTTTACTTCAGCTCGTTTCCGTTTCTTGGCCTAAAAGATTAATCACAGTAGGGTTTCACCAAAATGCTATCAGAATTTGAAAGTGAAACAGAGAGTAAAGAAGAATATTACTTTTGTATAATTTCCATTCATTAATTCCCATAGAATCCTTTTGATTTGAAACTCTTCCTTGGTGTTAAGGTATCCAGAAACCTGAGCAGTATTAAACGAAAATTCCAGTCATATGCTGACAACAACAAATATTGAACTGAAAATTCAAAACCATGATTATGAACTTAAACACAAACTTGAATTTACAGTAAGAACTAATAGGAAAAGATGTATATCTACGTCATTATAAAGGTAAATTAACACATTTTATGTACTAAGGAAAACCAGGAGGAATTTGATATAACTGTCCTATGTCAAAGGGAAGAAATATAGCATTTCCCAAATACTAGTTAGAACTTTTAGATTATAGGGTAATGTTATTTCTTAAGACATGGTGCAATGTTTTATTTCCTTCTATGGCATTAGCCTTTTCTTAAGAACTGCCAATCAAACAAGAGTTGGCTCTGAAGTTTAAGATGGAAGGGCTGAGAAATCTTTAAAGGTGTGTTTGGATTGAAGGATTTGAAATCTATGGATTTCAAATTTGTCAACAAATCCATGAAGTTCGTTTGGATGTATCCAAGTTATAATGGATTTCAAATCACTCGACATTCACTTTGAGCTATTTTCTCCATAATTACGGTGGATTTCAAATGACTCCATTTTAGGTGTCATTTCAAATCCTTCCTCCAAATCCCCTCCCCAAATCCAAATCACTCGATCCTACACACCCTAATAGTTTTTGTTTCTCCAAGTAAATTACATTCAAAGATTGCACTTCACCACTTCCATTATTCCCGAAAGTTGCATTCTTAAGCAGATTACTCATCTAAGAGTCTATCACTAGGAACTATAAGCAATGAATGACAATGAACATGTACCTCAGCATCATCAATATCTGAAAGGCTATCTACTTCGTTGTCTTTATTCCGTTTTCTCTTTCCGATGCAACTTTTTGTCATTCGACAAGTATCCTTGTTGATATCCCTGTCTTCCCCTGCTTTAGGACCTGGAAGTTCAGATACAATGGCTTTGTTTGTTTATGTTTCCAAATCCCATTTTCAAATTTTTAAATCCCAAAATTCAAAATAAACTTAACACACCAAATTTTCATCCAAATTTACCCTTTTCTCAACTCTACATTTTCAATTCACTCTATATATATCATTTCACGCAATTCCCGAGAAAATTTTAAAATTTCATTCAAAAACATAAACAAACAAAGAATGTAACTCAAAATTTTATAAAAGTTTGCATCTTCATCAGAACAGAAACTAGGATTACCGTCAGATTTTCTTGGTCGAATGAGCCTAGACGGACCAGCATCTGCAGAGCCTCTACAAGAAAGTCGAACTCCTTCCTCTACCTAAAAATCAAAGATTCGTAAGATATATGCTAGTATAGTACATCAAATTTCTTCATACCATCTTCATTTATCTCTAATACATATAAGGCAATATATATACGATTTCAAATCCAAGCATGAATAATATATCAAACAATTCGGAATTTAAACAGATCGATGCAATAACTATAACATTGATACTATTTCATGCTTTCATACTTCTATATCACGATTCACAGGTAATTCTTTAACACATACTTTCAATTTGTTGACTTCTTAATCATCAAATCAGCTCAATCGAGAGTGGCATTACAGAAAAATTTCTGCAAAACCTTGGATTTTGAATACGAAAATTAAGAAATTCAACATACCGGTTGTTTGGAATTGGTATCGGAGCTTTTCGTGACCGCCATTGCAGGTCTCGGAGATTCAAAAATTGCGAACCCTTGTTCCCGAAAGATATTTATAGGTCTGGGTTCTATTAGTTATTACGAAAATACCCTTCAGCGAAACATACTGGGCAAGATGCACTTTACCCCCTCAAACATTTAAAATTTTCAACTTTACCCCTCAAAAAATTTAATTTTTTCACTATAGTGTAAAAAAAAACTAGAAAATTGGATTATGCCCTCTACAAACTTAACTACTATTGTTTTTCACAATAATTTAATTTTATCGATAAAACTATCACAAAAAAATCTATCACATCATATGTCGGTAAATTTTTTAAAGATACATTATTTAACAGCACAAAAAGAAATCATATATAAGATTTTGTTTCACTTTATTAAACCGATATTTTTCTTGTATATGATAGTCATAATCATATTATTTGTAAATGGTATTGGTAACGCTATCCTTATAAATAAAATTTTGGGTAGTTAGTTGGTGTTTTATAACACATGTATCTCTAAATTAAATTGGATTATGACAATTTTGTTCATACTGAATCGGTCTATTAATGATTAAAAGATACCCAACAAATAGTATGAATACAAATGATCGAACACTAGTATTTAACACAAAAATGCCAAACGACTCACACTACCCACTTGTTAGTAGTTTGGTGGTAAATGGTAAATGCCACATTGTTAAAACAGTTGTTTCCAATTGTAGTTAGTTTGGTTTAGGGGTGTAAATTAAGTCGAGTCGGCTCGCAAGCCAGGTCGGGTTAACCTCGATTTAGTGGAGCTCGAGACTATTTTCTCTCTGAAAAAGGCTCGCGATCCATTTTATTTTTAATATATTATTATTTCTAGTATTATTAATAAATATATATTGAACAATTAATAAATAATTACAAAAGGTAAAATTTCAAAATTTCCCTTAAATTTTAGATTTACAAGTCGGGCTCGGGTCGAACTCGAAAAATTAAGCTCGAAAAGCTCGAGTCTAAAAAAATCACCAAAATTAGTTCAAATTCGACTCGCTTACACCCTAGTTTGGCTTGAGCAAATTAATTTTGGGGTTTTTAAAGGGGTTTGTGCATAAATAGAATTTTTTAAGGGGGTAAAGTGCAGTTATTTTTGCCCAAATTAGTGTTCGTTTAAATCCGAAAAAAGAAATCAAATTTGCTGGTAAAGTTTATCTTCCAAATTCAAATTCGAAGTTCATCCTCAGAGAGAGAGAGAGGAGAGAGAGAAAATGGAACATAACCAAGCAGTAGATGGATTGTTAAACCTGTTTTCTAAAGCCAATCATGACCTTTCAATGGTCCACAACAAGCTTAACAAGGAATTTCAACTAGTCTACCCCGACCATGTACTCAAAACCCACGATCTATTTTCCCTTTTCCCAGCAAATCGATAATTTTGAAGTTGTGGATACTAATTATTCTCCTTTGTTAATCTGAATTGTTGTTCTTTGTTTTCTTGTTACAGGCAAATCCAATGAAGCTGGTGTCAAGGTTGAAAAAGATCGAAGACGAAATGTCATCCTTAAAGGAACAGTGCCGTGAGCTACTTACAGCCAAACAGGTTTCGAATTTATGTGTAAATTGTGGTTTTCAATTTGTGTCTATATATTCCAGATTCATATTTGTGCTATGATTTTGTTCGCATTTAATTTATGATTGTTTGTTCTTAGATTGGCCTTAGATTGGAAGATATATGGATTTTGTAGTTCTCGAATTTGGTCTGTGGGGTTTCATATACCGGTCCCATTATACCATTTGTGCCTTTACGGTTTAGTTTCTTCATATACGTTGAATAAATTTACACGTTTTTTGTATTTCGTATACTCAGAGGTCGAAAATCTGCTTGAATTTCATCCTGTAGGATCTGATTGATAAAGCTAGAACACTCCTAGTAGGAAACAGGACACAGCTGCAAAGGTTGCAAGAATCGACTGGAATTCCCGTTACTAGTGATGCTGATGATCCTGCTTATGCCAACTTCAATCAGGTATATGTTAGTGTAGCTAATATGAATAAATACCCTTCATTTTATGCTGATTATCTAGCTTACATGTGTGTTTGATCGGATTATATTTGTCAAAATTATGTCGAATATTGGATTGGTTGCATTTTCCAAATGGTGTTTTGAAGACTTTGCATCATTTGCCAGCAAGCAACCGAAATTTAAGTGGCGGGGTTTTAGGTTATTTAGGTCTCGTAGTATGAGTTATTATGCTACGGTGATTCCTATTGGCCTTGCTACAAAATCTAATGTTTTTGGTTGTTTGCAAAATTATATAAGTGATGCAATTTGGCTGCTATGTAATAATTTGTCTCGTTATTGACAGATTATTGATGAGTGGGCTGTTCAAGTCAGATCTAGAACAGGTAATTTGTTTCTTCGGAAGAATTACATATGCTTATATAATGACGATAAGCTGTGATTAAACTGTGTTTGGATTGTGTGATTTGGATTTGGGAGGTGATCTGGAGGAAGGATTTGAAATGACAACTAAAATGGAGTTATTTGAAATCCACCCTAGTTATGGAGAAAATAGTTCAAAATGAATGTCAGAGTGATTTGAAATCCATTATAACTTGGATACATCCAAACGAACTTCATTGATTTGTTTACGAATTTGAAGTCCATAGATTTCATATCCTTCAACCCAAACACACCCTTAGTGATCTCATATATGTAGAAATTCTGATGTTTTGATGGGGTTTTATTACAATGGTTCTAATATCTTCGAGAAAATGTCTGATTATGCAGAGGATGAAGACGAGCCTGGCTCTAATGATATCAACCAGATGTTATTCTCAGCAATCGTACAAGGCAACTAAATGACGAAACGAGGATCTTATGAGGACAAAATGACAATGGTTAGTTACTAATCTTACTGGTATAGTTGTTTGATGATGTTAAGTGCACCTAGAAAAATTTCGTTATTTCTATTTTGTAATTTCACAGGATTTAATTTCACGGGTCTATAACAAAACCGACAATTTTTCGACGTTTTTGTAAGTTTTTTCTTTATCTCCCACAATGTTGAGCTATGGTTTGGTGGGCTCGTTCGAGTTTTTTAGGGTTAATTCGACGCTTTCACTTTCTATGGTCAATGTGAAAGCATCATCTTTAAAGCATATTGAATATATCTAAAAGAGCCAAATTATGTTTGGTTTCATTTTGAGTCAGATTTGGGCCAAAATTTTGATAAACTTGTGTTTGGCCTTCACAATTTCACCCCCAAAAAATCCCTAATTTTTTGGTCCAAAATTTGTATTTCTATTTTGAAGTTTAATACACTTTCATGGCGTACTTTTTTCTATACATATATATATATGTATAACACCTTCTATTACACACATATATAACAATCATTACAATTTTGATATTATATTATAATTTTCAATCACTAATTAATTATTAACAGACGAAAGCTTACGTGATTTGACTGTTATAGTCATTTATGGTCATTTATGTTCTTATGAAAACAAAAACAAACACTATTTCACAAAAAAAATTAACCCAAAAATTAACAATCAAGATAAATCCAAACATAATCTCACCAAATATGCACGTGTCCCAAAAAAATTATCACCAAAATACTCAACCAAAACAAAACAGCAAAGACAATTTCAGTTTATGGTTAGGTTGAAGAATCCAGTGGTGTTTTTTGGACAATTTTTTAATTACTATAAGCATTTCAAATCTCTTTGTATCCATTTTAATTCTTTGTGAAATCATTCTAGTGTATTATACAGCAACAAAGACGATCTGCTAACAGCAAAAATCAGTGAACAAGATGTATAATGTTAAAAATGAGAGAGTCGTTTCTCATATACTCCGTTTCTATTTAAAACGGTCTTTCGACTCAAATCACAACAAGCCATAAAAGGTCAAATTGAGGGACCATTTTGTTAATTTAAATAGTTCAGGAACTTAAACGCGACAAAGTGAATAGTGTAGAATGGTGGAATGTCACGGAAATAGATCCCTTTATCCTTGATCATTTCGACTCTTGAAACATAGTATACTCGATCTGTTATAAATTTTCTGATCCTTCGTATTCTTATAACAGCATGATAGCGTCAATGACTTTGGGTCATGAACTATGTTGTCAGCTTCAGACACCTTTGTTCGAAGAATATGTGTTGCTGATAGGATTATAAATGAGTCGAGTCGAGCCGAACACATAGGTATTCAAGCTTGTTTGAATTACAATCTCACTTTGAAAATTGTGTTTGAGCTTGTTTTGATTGTTATTCAAGACCTTAATCGAGCCGATCAAGAGTCGAATTCGAGTAGTTTGATTATTTTGTACATATAATCGAGCCGAGATTCGAAATTTATCAAACACAAAAAAATGTTCAAGCTTGGTTCGAACAAAGCTCGAACTGAACTTTTAATGATTGAACTCAAATCAGTTCGAACCGAGCTTTCAATGATTGAACTCAAATCAAATATTGAATAGTTTAGTTCAATTTTCAGCCGTAGTAGTAGACTAAACTCTTACCCCATATCACTAGTTACAATCCAATTATTACAATTGTACAAAAGCTACACTCCTGCAATTTATCAACCTATTTTAGTAATAATACCATAAATTCGTACAATTTTTTTTTGTCACAGTGTAATTAATTTGAGTTCGATCACTACAACTAAAACTTTTACGCCACTTACTTTCCAACATCCATTTGCTCGACTAAAATAAAAGAACTCAAAATCAAGACAGTCACCATGCTAAATGAATTACTTTTAACCCCGAAATATAATATGTAATTCACTATTCTTTATACAAAATTTGGCATTCCATCCCAAAGCCCAAATCGAAGTATATTCTATCCTGGATATGACTTTTTCAGAATCTATTTTCAAAAATATTATATATTATTAATACTATTCCAAATAAAAGAAAATCAATTCTATTAGTTTTTAAAAATGTGGGCTTTAGAATAAATATATTTTCTTGCTGTTATATGACTTGACTTATAGTCTGCAATCCGGATATGACCGATACTGTGAGCCAATAAATTCAACAACATGCAGGAAACTTGGAACTGTTATATATACCAAAAAGAAAAGAAAAAGAAAAAAGAAAACTTACGTAATTAAAAAAATAAAACTTTTTGGTTTAAGATTAAGACATATATTAATGCAGCATAAATCAGTTTGAAAAGGTGGTGATAATCTTTGTGATAATATATATTGGTATTAATATATTAATCATTTTTGCAAAGCAAAGACAAAAATGAATTAGTTGCTAGCTGAGCACATTATGTAGATCTCGCTTGCGGGCATGGAGCCGAGATTTAGAGGGGGGGTTCAAAATATTTTGAACGAACTTTGATATTTCTCAATTTTCGATTAGATTATATAAACAATTGAACATAAATATTTTCGTCTAGGGTGGAACTATATATATATATATATATATATATGTATTGGGTTAATCCAAGACTCAAGATCCGTCATGTTCATAATTTTTAAGACCCACCTCATTCTGGATTCGGTCAATACTTGGGCTCATCCGGTTCTGACAGGTCTTTGACGAGTCTGGTCCTACCTAATGCACCCAGTAGAATAATAATTTTAAACTCTTTTTTGTCTATGATATTCTCATATAACACATTTAAAATAAATAAAACAACATTAAATTAATGTAAACACCAAAAATACGTCCATAGATATAATTCTATGGTATTTAATGTAAATTAATTCACAAGAAATACAATTTAATTTGATAAAGTCATCTTCTAATTTTGAAACAAGCACAAATATTAAATAAATTATCAATCATAAAGTTTTTACTTGAAAATTAGTAATTTTTAATATATTTTAAGTAGTAAATTAAATAATAGTAACATATACATATCATTATATTATTAATAAATGAATTCGAATTCGGGACTGTAACGAGTATCTGCCAGACTCAAACCTAAATCTTGACCCTGCCGGGTCTCAATTTTAATACCTGACCTTAGACCCGATCTTATTCTTTTGTACTCATTCCAGTCTCATCAAAACGGGTTCGAGGCAAATTTTCGCTTTATTTTTTATCCCATTTATCATTCATATAAGTGAGATATATAAGTGAGAATGAAATTTAATAAGTGAAATTATTTTTTTCATATAAAATTTGAATATGGGTCTTTGATCTTTGAATAATATCTATTTGACCAAAAGAAATTCAATAAATATCCAACCAATAATTCATCAAAACACAAATTTTAAAAAAAAAAAAAAAATTCAAACATAGCCGAAATCTTTGTCAAAGTGTCAGACTGGATATCTGTACTTACCTCATGCATATGCGTGGAAGTAAGACATTAGTCATACATTGACTTAAAGTCAAACTATCTTAGCACTAATGATTCCATTAGATAGAGTAAAGTGATTATCTATCAGATGAATCCAAATAAATAGGTTGAGGTTTGAATTTGAGTATTAAAATTCAAAGCTAAATAGGATCTAGAATAGATAACGAGTTCAACAATACTCATCATTCACATTAATAATGCTATCAAATTTATATTTTGGTTAAATAAAATTAATTTTTTATTAAAATACTATTCTATACTAATTCCGTGATTTATGTATTGATATTCTAATCAATAAAGTTATTTTATAGTTATGGTTTTTAAGTTCTAGGTTCAATTAACTATTTTATAAATGTATGAGAATCACATAGTTTATAATCACAAAAAACTCAATTGATTAAAATGTACATATTTTGGTGCGGAATGGATGTCGCGTGTCAAAATATTTGTGGAACATTCTATATTATTCAATCAAAATAAGAATTTAATAGTAATGTATATGATATGAGGTTAAGTATACATCTTTTAAAGGTCACCAAAATGCACATACCTCAAAGTATCTTAGGGTGCGTTTGGATGGAAGGATTTGAAATCCATGGATTTCAAATTCATCGACAAATCCATTTAAGTTCGTTTGGATGATGATGGATTTCAAATCCCTCGCCATTCATTTTGAGCTCTTTTCTCCACAACTACGATGGATTTCAAATGACAACATTTTAGGTGTCATTTGAAATCCTTCCTCCAAATCCACTCCTCAAATCCAAATCCATCGATCCAAACGCACCGTTAAAGTCTTCGACAAAGTATTTCATCGGATTCCATTAAATTCAGTCACACGTGATCAAGTGCAATAATTATTAAAAGTGTGTGATCAAGTACACATTTTCATAAATTCGGGCAGCAAATTGCACAAAATCCATAGATATGGGGAAATTGAATTTTCTATTCCAAATCCTTGTTCCATCGGCTGATATTAAGATATTTGACACGTGTTAAAATATTTACACATGTTAAACATATGTTAATAAGTACATTTGTGAATTATACGTATCAAATATCTACATATCTGCTGCATAGAAGATGAAAGTCTTCTTTTATCTCAATAATTACAGTTTCAAAACAAACAAAAAAGATTATTCACCTTTACAAACTTGCAAAAAGGAAATAATGGGGATTTAAAACCACTAAATATATGCTAAAATTCCTATACTTTATGTACTTGTTTATGTAGGAATAATAAATGTAAAAGTGTTAGTTTATATAATAAAAGTGCTATAAGCTAAGTGGCGTTCTATTGTTGTTATGCGTTTTTCCCTTATGGTTTATCCCTTTGTATATATAGGGATGTTTTATTCTTTTATTCTTGAGAACACATTTTATCATAATAAGAAAAGTTCTTCTTCTTCTCTTCGATCTGTTGGTTATTGGTTATCATTCTTGTGAATTCCTTCTACAATTCTACATGGCACCAGAGCCATTCTTGTTTTCGATCTTGGATTCTTACTTCCGCTGAGCACGATTTCTAGGTTTCGCCCTGAATTTCTTCGAAGTGTAAATCCGTGCCCTAATTTTCAGAAATCTTGATTCACCATGGCCGAATCGATGGCAACCACTGGCGCTGTCACTACCGTAACAACATCCACCTCCGGCAAGATCGAATTTCACGATCCTCTGTTTCTTTCGCCGTCCGATTCTCCAAACCTCGACTTGGTGTCGGAGTCCTTGAAAGGCAGCGATAACTATAAAATTTGGAGCCGTGAGATGTGTGTAGCGCTGGAGGCCAAAAACAAACTCGGATTCATCACTGGAGAGTGTCAGAATCCTGGAGAAGAATCCCCCAACTACGCCCTATGGAAGCGGTGTAACGCGCTAGTGAAATCATGGATTACACGATCACTATCGAGGGAACTGGTACATGGAGTTGTCTACTGTGAGACAGCCTATCTGATTTGGAAGGATTTGAAGGAACGTTTCGATAAGGTGAACGGTGCTCGAATCTTCTGCCTCTATAAACAGATCAATTCCATAAATCAAGGGACCAACACTGTGACAGAGTATTACTCTACTCTCCGGCAACTATGGGACGAGTATGAGTCACTCATTCCGGCACCCTCCAAGAATGTCACCAGCGAATATCAAGACTTCACTCAACAATTGAAGATGATGACTTTTCTGATGGGGCTCAACGAATGCTACCATCAAACACGGTCCCAGATTTTAATGATGACACCTCTTCCGACTCACAACCAGGCTTTTTCAATTGTCTGCAATGAAGAGGGCCAACGAAGTATTGGGGCATCTCCTGGTGCACAAGAAAACACAATTCTGGTTGCTAAAACGGTCAATGACAGTGACAAGAGCAAATTGAAGTGTGAGGTGTGCAACTACACGGGTCACACTAAAGAGACTTGTTTCAGAGTTGTTGGTTATCCTCCAGGCCGAGGCCGTGGAAGAAGAGGTGGCAGACATGGAGGCAGAGGTAACTCAGGCAGGGGGAGAAGTGACTATAAAGCTAATCAAGCTCATTCAGAACCCTTCTCTAATGAAGATTCGGATCAATCCATGACACACTTCACTGCATCTCAATACAAGCAGATTCTAAAGCTTATTGGAGACTCTGGAGATGAATCAAATAAGAACAATCAAAACCATGCCATGACAGGTATAAGTTTTATACCTTCTAATTCTAGTGTTGAGTCGTGGATCATAGACACTGGTGCAAACCAGCATATTTCATATCAAAAAGAATTATTTGACCCACACACTATAACTCACACTGATAATATAAGGGTTAAATTGCCCAATGGCAACTACAGTAAGGTCACTCACAGAGGTAACATTGTTTTACACACTGGCCTAACTCTTATTGATGTCCTATATGTGCCTGAGTTTGAATATAATCTTTTATCAGTGTCTAAATTGTTGACTGATAGTGAGTATGAAATAAGGTTCTACCCTAGATTTTGTGTTATACAGGACAATAGGACTGGGTTGACCCGAGGGACTGGTGAGCGTTGCAATGGGCTTTACATTCTGCACATAAATAATCAGGCTCAAATTACTAAGGAGTTGAAGTGTAGTCAAATTAGTAGTACTAATGTCAATAAAAAACTGTATGATAAAGTCTCCTTATGGCATTGTAGACTAGGACACATGTCTTTTCCTAGGTTACAACTAGTTCCTCATTTAGGTCTTGAAGGGAAAGATGTCTTAGATTCAAAGTTTTGTCCTGTATGTCCTCTTGCCAAACATGCGAGAAATAAATTCCCAATAAGCAGTTCTCAATCTAAAGGCATTTTTCATCTTGTTCATATTGATGTTTGGGGACCCTACAAAGAGCCTACTTACAACCAAGAAAAATATTTCTTAACTTTGGTTGATGATTTTTCTAAATATTGCTGGATTTTTTTGATGAAACACAAAACTGAGGTTGTTCCTTTACTCAAAATGTTTATAAATTCTGTTCAAAATCAATATGAGACACATATTAAAATGATCAGAACAGATAATGCCTTGGATTTTCTTAATAAAGAATGTTCATCTCTGTTTCAAACTTTTGGTATAGCTCATCAAAGTTCTTGCACTTATACTCCCCAACAAAATGGGGTTGTTGAAAGGAAACATAGACATATATTAGAAGTAGCTAGAGCTATTAAATTTCAGTCTAATGTGCCTATAAATTTGTGGGGAGATTGTGTTAAAACTGCAACATATCTTATCAATAGGACTCCTACCCCTAATTTGAAAGGAAAATCTCCTTATCTTGTGCTTAATAACAGGCCACCTAATTATGATCATTTAAGGATTTTTGGCTGTTTGACTTATGCTAAAATCTTACCTGTTAAAGACAAGTTTGGAGTTAAAAGCAAACCATGTATTCTGATTGGTTACACTCCTACTCAAAAAGGGTATAAGCTGCTTGATTTAGAAAACAATAACATTTTTGTATCAAGAGATGTTATTTTCCATGAAAATATATTTCCTTTCAAAGTGAAGGATTCTAACAGTGATTCTAATCACTTGGTGCATAAATCTGCTTCTAACTGTGATGATATCATTGAATTAGAAGATACTAATATTCATGTTTCCAGTGATGCAGGCATTACTAATGCTCCTATTTTTCAGGAGGTCTCTAATGATTCTACTAACATTACTGATGCAGGGCAGCATTCTTTAAGTCCTGATGAACCTTCAGAGGTCATCAGGAGATCTTCTAGAATAAGTAAAAGACCTATTTGGTCTAAGGATTATCATTTTCCTGATACTGATAAGGATTCTGACCATTCTACCTTGTATCCTATATCCTCCTTTGTCACCTACAATCATATTACTCAACCATACAAAGCTTTCCTCACTGCTCTCCATCAAGAAACTATTCCAAAATCCTATACTGAAGCTTCTAAATGTCCTAACTGGACAGAGGCTATGAACAGTGAAATTAAATCTTTAGAATTGAATGAAACCTGGAGTATAGTTCAGTTACCTCAAAATAAAATTCCTATTGGGTGTAGATGGATATACACTATTAAGTATAAGAGTGATGGGACAATAGATAGGTACAAGGCTAGACTTGTAGCAAAAGGTTTTAATCAATTAGAAGGTATTGATTATTCAGAAACATTTGCACATGTGGCCAAACATGTCACAGTAAGGATTGTTTTATCCTTAGCTGTTAAATCACATTGGCCTATATACCAAATGGATTTGTCTAATGCTTTTTTGCAGGGTGACTTAGATGAAGACATCTACATGAATGTGCCCCCTGGTTTTGGTAAGGTCTCCAAAGGTATGGTTTGTAAACTTCATAAATCTTTATATGGTCTTAAGCAAGCACCTAGACAGTGGAATATTAAATTTACTACTGCCTTGCATGCTTTTGGGTTCACTCAATCTATGAGTGATTATTCTTTATTTGTTAAACACAATAATGATGGTATATTAGTCTTATTGGTGTATGTTGATGATATTGTGTTAACTGGGAGCAATGATAAGATGATAGCTGACTGTAAACAATATTTGAATCAAACTTTTTACATGAAAGACCTTGGTAATTTGAAATTTTTCTTAGGCATTGAGGTTGCTAGGTCTGAAACTGGTTTGTGTCTTAATCAAAGGAAGTATGTGTTAGATTTGCTCACTGAAACTGGGCTGCTGGACAGTAGGCCAGCCCTTACTCCTATGGAAACCAATCTTAGACTTACCACTGTTGAATATGATAGGATCAACTCTGTTAATAGTAATGATTTACCTCTTGATAATATCAGTCAATATCAACGGATAGTAGGTAAACTGCTTTATTTGTGCATCACTCGGCCTGATATATCTTATGCAGTGCATGTGTTAACTCAGTTTATGCATTGTCCTAAACTCTCTCATTTGGATGCTGCATACCGTGTCTTGAGATACCTTAAAGGTAAGCCAGGGTTGGGCTTATTCTTTGCTGTTGATTCTGACTTTTGTGTTGAGAGTTTTTGTGATGCAGATTGGGGTACCTGCCCTATGACTAGGAGTCTGTCACTGGGTACGCTGTTTTATTTGGTGGATCATTGGTCTCCTGGAAAACTAAAAAACAAACGGTGGTGTCACGATCTTCTACCGAAGCTGAGTACCGGGCTATGGCATCTACAACTTGTGAGCTGGTCTGGATTCTCAGTATTCTTAAAGATTTAAACGTTCCTCTGTCAGTACCTACTAAGATTTACTCAGACAGTCGTCCTGCAATTCAGATTGGGTCTAATCCTGTTCTACATGAACGAACGAAACATATTGAACTCGACTCTCACTTCATTCGTGATAAAATCAGAGAAGGTGTTATTTCCACACATTATCTTTCCACCAAAGACCAATCTACCGACTTATTAACCAAAGCTGTGTCCAAGGAGCAAGCTGAGCATCTGTTACGGCGCTTTAATCTCAAAGACATTTATGGACCTGCTTCTCAGCTTGAGGGGGAGTGTAGGAATAGTAAATGTAAAAGTGTTAGTTT